>JAKCWG010000838.1:0-298933 GCA_021464415.1 Lonicera japonica
CAGTACGGTAAGCCCAAAGTGCGTCGATCAGTCTTAACAACCAATCCTTGCGATTCGAGTTTACCATTTTCTCTAGAATTTGTTTGATCTCCCTATTTGCTAACTCGGCTTGACCATTAATTTGAGGATGATAAGAAAACGATACTTTGTCGTTTACACCATACTTTTGCATTAATGATTGATATGGTCTATTGCAAAAGTGTGTACCGCCATCGCTTATTATTGCCTTAGGAGTGCCAAAGTGTGCAAGAATGTGTTCTTTCAAAAATCGGATCACCACTTTGTGATCGTTTTTCTTGCACGCTTGGGCTTTCACCCACTTTAAAACATAGTCTATAGCAACTAGAATGTAAAGGTTATCGTAAGAGGATGGAAATGGCCCCATAAAGTCGATGCCCCAACAGTCGAAGATTTCAATATTCAGGATTGGATTTAGTGGCAACATGTTCCTCTTCGAGATCCCTCCAAGCATCTGGCATCTTTGACATGCCTTGCAAAAACGTTGCGCGTCCTTAAAAAGCGACGACCAGTACAGTCCGCTTTGCAAAATTTTAGTGGTAGTCTTCTTTGCCAAGAAGTATCCTCCGCAAGCTTCAGAATGACAGGAGGACATAACTCTCTCTATTTCTTCATCCGGGATGCACCGGCAGACAATCTGGTCCGCACAATATTTGAACACATACGGTTCATCCCAATAAAAATGACCCACTTCGCTCAAGAACTTTTTTCTATCTTGTGCGCCCCATGATTTCGATATATTGTCAGTTACAAGATAGTTTACAATGTTTGCATACCATGGGAGTGTCGAGATTGCCAACAATTGCTCATCCGAGAATGAATCTTGGATCGGGCTTTTTTCAATGTTATTTATAAAAGTGAGTCGAGACAGATGATCGGCCACCACGTTCTCGACTCCCTTTTTATCCTTAATGCTCAAATGGAATTCTTGCAACAGGAGTATCCATCTCAAAAGCTGTGGCTTAGAATCCTTCTTTATGAATAGGTATTTTAATGCCACATGATCCGTGAAAATAATAATGGGCGATCCTATCAAATAGGATCGAAACTTGTCCAAGGCGAAAACGATTGCCAGAAGCTCTTTCTCTGTTGTGGTGTAATTCATTTGTGCATCATTCAAAGTCCTACTTGCATAGTATATTACACCCGATTTCTTGTCTTTTCGTTGACCAAGAACCGCTCCCACTGCATAGTCACTTGCGTCGCACATGAGCTCGAATGGCAAGCTCCAGTCCGGTTTCTGCATAATTGGCGCAGTAGTGAGCATATGCTTCAGAGAGACAAAGGCTTCTTCGCACTTGACATCCCACTCAAATGGTGCATCCTTGAGGAGTAGAATACACATCGGCGTGGAAATGGAACTGAAATTCTTGATAAACCTCCAATAAAACCTAGCATGTCCTACAAATGATCGGACATCTTTGACATTCTTGGGTGTAGGAAGTGTGGCAATCAGTTCGATTTTTGCCCTATCCACTTTGATTCCTTCCGACGAAATGATGTGCCCCAATACGATCCCCTTGGTAACCACGAAGTGGCACTTTTCCCAATTCAAGACCAACTGTTTTTCCACACATCTTTCCAAAACCTGTTCCAGGTTAGTCAAGCAATTGTCGAATGACTTACCATAGACGGTAAAGTCATCCATAAAAACATCCAAAGTTCTTTCCACCATATCACTAAAAATACTTAGCATACACCGTTGGAACGTGGCCGGTGCATTACATAGACCAAAAGGCATTCTTCGATATGCGAAGGTGCCAAAAGGACATGTAAAGGTGGTCTTTTCTTGATCATCTAGGTCAATTTCAATTTGATTGTACCCGAAAAAACCATCGAGGAAAGAGTAATATTCATGGCCCGTTACCCTTTCCAGAGTTTGATCCAAGAAGGGAGTGGGAAATGATCTTTACAAGTTGCCTCATTGAGTTTACGGTAGTCAATACACATTCGCCACCCGGTGGTGACTCTTTGTGGAATCAACTCGTTTGATTCGTTCTTGACTACCGTAAGACCCAATTTTTTTTGTACCACTTGAGTTGGGCTAACCCATTTATTATCCGAGATTGGATAGATGATCTTTGCATCTAACAATTTCAACACCTCGTTCCTAACCACTTCTTTCATGTTAGCATTCAACCGGCATTGAAATTGCCTTGATGTTTTCGCCCCTTCCTCCAAGTGAATTTTATGTGTATAAATTAATGGGCTTATTCCTTGGAGGTCGACAAGAGTCCAACCAAAAGCTCTTTTATATTTACCGAGCAAATGAACTAACCTCCCCTCTTGGTCATCCGAAAGTTCGGACGAGATGATGACGGGGTAAGTATCTTAAGCTCCCAAAAAGGCATACTTCAAGTTGCTCGGTAATGGCTTGAGTTCCATTTGTCCTTCAAGCTTGTTGGTGGATGATGATGTGTTTTCCTCTTTCTCCAAGAATTCAACCTATTTGTCAGACAAAGAAAACACTTGCATACAATCCTCGGGTTCATCGGAAGTGGTTAGATAACCTTCCGTTGACTCCGATTCGAAGTTTGCCTCAAAGTGGTCTTGGATACATGATTCTATCATGTTCACGTGTTCACTTTCCTCTTCATCACCGTCATCTTTTTTATTACTCAAAGAGAGCACGTTTAGCTCGAGAGTCATGTTTCCAAAGGTTAACTTCACTATTCCATTCTTGCAATTTATTATAGCATTAGAAGTGGCAAGAAATGGTCGTCTGAGGATAACCGAAATCTCGTTAATGGGATTCGACACTAGTTACATGTTGAGGATGATGAAATCAACCGAAAAATAAAACTTGTCGACTTGGACAAGTACATCCTCGACTATCCCTCTTGGAATTTTAACGGATCGGTCCGCTAATTGAATAGTAACCCTCGTGGGTTTTAACTCACCCAACCCCAATTGTTGATATACCAAATATGGGAGCACATTCACACTTGCTCCCAAATCTAACAACGCATTTTTTATCCTACAATTTCCTATGACACATGAAATTGTGGGACAATCGGGGTCTTTGAACTTGGGGGCTCTCGTGCCTTGCATGATGGAGCTCATTTGCTCTGCCATAAAGGCCTTTTTCTTGGCATTCAACCTTCGTTTGGTAGTACATAAGTCCTTGAGGAACTTAGCATACGAAGGTATTTGCTTGACCGCGTCAAGCAATGGAATGTTGATTTTCACTTGCCTAAAGACATCCAAAATCTCAGTGTTAGATTTGGATGGTTGGTTCAATCTCTCCGGAAATGGGACTTTGATCCCATTTTTGATTTTTTCTAAATCCTCCTTTCCTTGTTTCTCTTCCTCTCTCTTCTTTTCTTTACTCACAAACTTCTCAACACTCGAAGGCTAATCTATGTCCGCCACCTTGGGGGTTTTAGGAACAATAATTTTGTCTACCTCCTTCCCACTCCTTAGGATTGTGATATATTTAAGTTTTTCTATCTTTGTGCTAGACTTTCCTCCCTCTATTACTTGAACTTGGCCTCTAGGATTAACTAAAGGTTGAGAAGTGAATTTTCCCTTCTCTTGAGTCGCTAGGGCGGCGGTGAGTTTAGACATTTGGGTTTTTAACTCCCCCACATCACGATCCGTTTTGTCCACAAATGATCTCAACAAAGCTTCCAAGTTTTTGTTGGGATTTTGACTTTGGGGTGGAACAAAAGAGTTTTGAGGTTGTTGTTGCCTTTGGTTTTGATGATATTGGTTGTGGTTCTGACTTTGATTCCCTCCCCAACTGAAATTAGGATGATTCTTCCATCCCTCATTATACCTTTGAGAATAAGGGTCATTTTGGTTTCAATTTTGGTTGTACTGGTGCAATGCATTGACTTGGGCGGGATTTTTAAGGACTTCCCGGAAAGCGGGAATGGTAGGGCAATCCTTGGTAGTGTGTCCCGAATTTTCACAATTGACACATAACTGGCTCGAGGATACTGCATTGACCTCTCTAAGCTTACTTGCTTCAATTGCCTCTACTTTCTTAGACAATTGGAACAATCTCGCACCCATGTCATCCTCGTTTGATACTTGGTACAACCCACCCCTTCCAAGAGTTTTGGCTTTGGGCTCCTCGATATAGGTGTTTCAATTTTGGGCACCTTCCGCTAGTTCATCAAAATATAGCAAAGCCTTATCGGTATTCTTTCTCAAGAATTGACCATTACACATGGTCTCAACGAACGTACGCATATCAGGGGTGAGGGATTCATAGAAAAAACTTACAAGGCTACAAGTTTCGTGACCATGGTGAGGGCATGCGTTTAAGAGCTCTTTGTATCTTTTCTAACACTTATAAAAGGTTTCATTATCTTTTGGAAAAAAATTGGATATCGCCCTTCTTAAAGCGTTGGTTCTATGAACTGGAAATTTTTTTTTTAGAAACTCCGCTTGAAGCTCTTACCAAGACCAAATTGATTGCGGTCTTTAAGCATTTAGCTAAATTTTTCCTTTATCTTTAAGGGAGAAAGGAAAGAGTTTTAATCGCATGACTTCCTCGTCTACGTTTGCCTCACGAAATGTGGAGCAGACTTCTTCAAAGTCTTTCAAATGCAAATATGGGTTTTCTGACTCCATACCATGAAAAGATGGGATATGTTGAAGCATACCCGGTTTGAAAGAGAACGCACCGGCTTGGCCGGTGGGAATTGAAGTACGATGCATGAGTTGGAAGTTGCCCGAGGCGGTTGAAGGTAGTCCCTCATGGTCCTAACCGGAGGAACATTGTTGGCACCTTCCCCTTCATTATCGCTCTTATGATCCGCCACTCTGCCTTGGTTTGCCATTCTTGGTGAATGGGGAGGGCTTATTCGAATGTCTACAAACAATTGCCCTTGCATAGGCTGGGAAGACTTATTTGAGTAGCTCCTATTGGAACCTCTACAAAAATCAAATAAGAAATAAGGGAGAAAAATAAATTAATTAAATGGAGAGATACTTACAAAGAATGGTTTTATACAAAACCCGGAATCTACCTTTTGCCTTATCCCCGACAACGGCGCCAAAAACTTAACGCCGCTTAATTAATGCGTTTTTGTGTTAGCCCAAGTGCAGGCGCGTCAAGTTGTAATATAGTCTCGGAAGTCCGAGTGTCGAACCACAGGGATATTTGAAAAGGAATGGAATGGATTGTGGATCAAATGGTTTTCAGATTTTTGTAAGTTGGATTTGTTGTGAAACAACGAAAGTGTAAAACGGTTGTGAAAATTAATAACAAAGCACTAAGGTAAGTGGAGGTTAATTGCGATTTAAAAAATGGTGGTCACTAGCTCATACAAAGACTTCAACACAAGGTTTCTCGAGATATGGGAAATGTTGATGTATCTCTCAATAGCAAAGGGTGCGATGCTAGGCGACTCATTCCCGAATCAAAGCTATATTAAGAAAGAGACAAACAACATTCCACCAAAAATGAAGCCATCATTCCTATCTCTTAGCTACGGGTGTGAAGCAAGGCAACCCATTCCCGATGAGGCTAATCTGAGATAGATATGACAAACTCATCATGAAAAAGATTTAACATAAAGCAAGTGTATGAAAACTCATGATTTAAAGGATGAAAATTAAAAAGTGAATCCTAACAATGAAACGAAACGAAGTTTATGGGATAAATTTGTCAACTCATCGTTTATCACTTAGGGTAGAAAATAAAGAGTCTAAGTATCACATATAGTGTAAGAAGCACTCAATATATCAATAAATGAATCAAAGATAAGCTAAACAAATTTACAACCCATCTATAGAGTTTTAAGAACTATTCATAATTTATACGAAGAGGAAAAAACACTATGGATGGGGGAAAGAGACTTCAAGCTTTCTAGAACCATATAAATATGTTGTATGTTCATTAACAACCAAGAACTAAATATACAAGGCATATAAAGTCTTAACTTAATATGAAAATACCTAAAAAGCTTGAAATAATGGAAGATATGATGAAGAAAATGATTCACAAATATTTATCAAACTTTAAACATGGATTGAGCCATTAATCACCGAAAATCATATCGCAATCAACCTCCGTAACCTTAGTAATAGACTACGCTATAATAGTTGCAGAAACAAATATTATAGAAGAAGAAATCATTTTTACAAATTAAAACACTTACAATGGAAAATGAAGAACAATACTCAAAGAGCTCTCCCTTCTCTCTAGAACTTGTAAATGTGTAAAAAAAATAGATATATATAAATCTACTTGATCCCCAAACTAAAAGCTAGCTAAGACTGTACTTAAATTAATAAAAAAGCAAAGGAAAATATCTTGGAACAAAATTCCCCAAACTAAGGCTAAAGGTATAAGGTAGTTGGTGCACTCGCCATGCCATGATCGATCATGGGAGTCTTTTGCCAGAAATTTTAGAAGCCATGATCGATCATGGCTTTGCCCATGATCGATCATGGGCCTGGAACTTTTCACTCAGCACTTTTGCAAGCTATCTAGGCTTGCTCTTGATCACTTCATGCAATGCCATTGTATCCCAATCCTACAAACACGTGGAATACTACAAAATATACACCAACTTGGACCATGTTAGTTACAACACTCGCTAAGGCACTAATCTCAAGATAAACGGATAATTAAGTAGAATTAAAGCAACAAACGCGTCAAGTGACTCCGGGAAAGAGCTTACAAATGACAATATTATGCGTTTATCAAGCGAGCCGACCTAATAAGCCCTCTTTAGCAAATCAATTCATTATGTCCTAGCTTACATGACCAAGTCTAGCATGCCAAATTATAGAATTATCAGCAGAAGTCAAAAAAAATATAATTATTATTACTAGAATAACAAATATCCAAAATAAATAATCCATCCGAAATAAAATCACTACTATAAAAAATTGTTCCATTAAAAATGCTAACATTATTTTTCTCGAAAACTACTCAAAATCCTAGCCTAAGCAAAGAAGAAACTGATAAAAGGTTCCGTCGACTATTAGGAGCAAACAATAAATCATGGATCAATAGGTCGCGTCCACTGCGCATGCACAGCTTGTAGGTACCAATACCTATAACCTGAATAGCTTCTCCATTGCCCACGTAAAGTACTCTGCTTCCTGCTGGTATTCAGCAGTACTCCACATATTCAACTCTATCCCTCACGATATGTCCGAATGCTCCTGAATCCACAATCCATAACATGACTTGTTACATAAACAAAAGGAGAATTAGAACTTAAGAGTACCTTCTTCGGCTCAGTGTAGTCACGCGCGAAATGACTTTCCTTGCCATAGTTAAAGCATTCTTTGTTGGCGTTGCCCTTCTTACGACCACGCTTGCCCCGCTTGCGTTAGGTAGAGTTTGCCTTCTTAGGCGCAGGTTCATCATCATTCCTCTTCATATTGTTCTGGTTCTTGCGCTTAGACCCAGATGCCTTGCACGAACCAGAGTGACCCATAAAAGAGGAATTATTAACTTTAGCAGCTTCTAAGCACTCAGCCTCTAACTCCAAATGACGCGCTAGATCATCAAAAGTTTTGATGTTTTCATTGTGCGTCATATTGACTCTCATATGTTCTCACGAATCAGGTAGAGAACGAATCCCAGCTTGAACCTGCTGCTCATCGCTCACGTTGTTCCCAATTGCCTTGAGCTCAATAATCATAGTCGATATCTATCTAAGATGCTGCTTCATCGAGGTGTCAGAGCGCATCTTATATGAGTTAAACTTCAAAGTCAACGCACACAACCTAGTAGCTGAAGTAGAACCATACTTAGCTTTCAGGGCATCCCACATTTCTTGAGCAGTCTTACAATCCTCGAACGCGTTGATCAAGTCATTGTGCATGCTGTTAAGCATAACAAAGCGCACACAACGATCCTTATTGACTCACTAAGTGTAGGCCTCTTGATCGCGCCGATGTTGGGCACCATTGCCATCCTCCGGTGGTAGAGTCAAGGACTGGGTTAAGGTTTCCAAAACCTCTTGCTCATCAAGGAGATATTGGATCTTACGGTGCCAAATATCATAATTGTCACCATCCAATTTATCTCGTTTGTTCAAGTCAGCAACAATGCTCTTAGAAGCCATCTAATTATGCGCAAAAAATAAGGATATTTAATAAGGACATTGTTATTAGCATAACACATCAAATTTTTGCTGCACAAATCTTAAATAAAATTTAATAGTTCCCTCATGACACGAGATCGAAAGATCACTATACTCAAAATCATCCACCCCGTCATATGATATTATTAAATTTAAATTTAAATTACGCGCAAAATTGCATAGGAGCTCTAAGCTACCACTACACTCCCACTATACTACAATGCTGAATATATGCATAGTTATATATATAGCAGGTAAAACATGCAACACGTTGATATATAACAGTGAATTGTATATATAAAAAAATGCATGGTACCATAATAACCCAAAAAAACACACCTGACAGTGCAAAAAAATATATATATATTGCTCAAAAAAACTACTAAAAAAACAGAAAACACCAATAGATTCCCCTTTTTTTTAAAGCAAAAAAGAAATTTTTTTTTTTTTCAAAAAAAAGAAACTTTTTTTAAAGCAAAAAACTATTTTTTTTTTCAAAAAAACTGAAACTTAAAAAAAAAAAAAAAAAAAAACAAACAAACTTGACTAGAAAAAAATGATCACCCATGATAGGGATTGCGAAAGCCAGCCATCATTATATGTGGATAAGGGAGAAAAAAGAGAGAAAAAAAATTCATATATACTCTCTCTGCCTTTAGAAACTTGCTACACAGGACGTAAAAAAAATTTCCCACTTTTTGGGTTTAGCATGGCAGAAACATTAATGAACACAAGGAACAAAAAAAGTTTTTTTTTTATTAAAGTTAATCCATGTAACATCATTATAATATACAGTGCCCCCCCCCCCCTTTTTGTCTTTTGAAAAACCATGCCCTAAACAAAAACAGCGGCCATAGTATGTATTCTCTTTCTTTCCCTTTTTTTCGTGCTAACACCGATGCCGTCGTATGGAAAAATACCGAGAAGAGAATATACACGTGTACTATGAAATCAAAGAACATAATATACACATATATATGCAGATCTATTCAAGCAAAAACCAGATCTATGCATACGAAAATAACAAATCTATTCATACACAACATATTAGTATATACACATGAGTGATTTAGGTATGAAGACCAATATATTCCCTCTGATACCAATGTAGAAAAAATACAAGTATACGTACCTGTATGCGCAGCGGAAATAATATTGGATCTTGTGAAATTTGCCTTACGATATTCACATTTGTATAATGTTACCCGAACAGCTACTACTATGCCCACAGCTTCAAGTGCTCTCTACGAGGAACCTTAGAATGTGCTTGAGAAGAGATGACGGTTGCCTTTAATTGTGTTACGTATTGTGTAAAATTATTTAGGTCTAAACACCTAAATATATATCATTAGGCTTAAAGGGCTTTAAAACCCTAAAGCCCACTATGGGTGTCCCTGTTAGGCTAAACCAGCAAGCCCAAAAACCAACAGTATGTTTTTTTTCGTAATTTTCTTTTACTTCTTGTATACATGCAAGGAATGAAGGAATTGAACAACATAATCTCTCAAACATCATCATTGACCCCTTGTCATCGATTGATTGTTTTAAAGATGGTTTCCATGGATAACCAAAGTATGAAGATATACTCGGTTCCTAGGAACCGAGTGATGTTTATCATACTCAGCACAAAGGAACCGAGTCTAATGAAACTGAGAACGTAGAACCAACATGTGCACAATACAACATACTCGGTTCCTTAGAACCGAGTATAAGCCTTAGACTCAGTTCCTTAGGACCAATTATGGTAAACATCACTTGGTTCCTTACGATTGAGTATGATGAACATCAATCGGTTCCTAGGAACCAAATATACCTTCATCCATAGTGAAAAATTTATATTAATCTAAAATTGGAGCAAAAAAAAAGGATGAAGGTAGAGAGAGGGCGCACTATTTAAGACGTGTATATCTTCATCCAACAATACTTTAGCTTGTTTGTTTGTTTAATGGTTTGATTTGTGTATGAAGAAGTTGGAAGAATATTAAAGATGAGATTTGTGAGGTGGTTAGAGTGATTTTGATTTGTTTTTTGGAAATGTAAAGACAGAGTGGGGCGGTGAAAATGTAGTGTTTTTTAGATTAATATTAATTCATCTCAAAATTAAATATGGAGGGGTAGGAGTGTTAAGCCTCATTTTTTTTATTTTTTTTTGTGCTTTGAGCAACTCAATGCATTTAATACTTTGCCACCAGCTTTTGCAGATTGTCACATGATTAGTCCTTGTTTTGGAGGCATTTTGCAATTTTTGAGGTTTTTCCGATGCCTTCATTTTTTGACTTACAAGTGGGAGGTTTGCTTTTGTTATTATTGTAATAAAAGAAATCTAAGAGATTAATTCAGACCAAAAGAAAAAGAACAATACCATGTTACATGCTATTATTGTTACCTATTATTATCATTGACATGCATCACTCAACACTTGAGTGGTACATTCATAAAATGAGGGTAAACTGGTGGCAAAGTTAGGAAATTTTCTATCGTGAGGCTGGTATAATTATGATGATTAAAGATATAAGAATAATAATTTTAAATTATAGTAAGAGGTAAAATTATTGCACTCCATCGGTTCAAATTGATAGCCACATTTATTTTTTTCAGACATTTTTTAAATTAGTCTCCCTCCTTCGAGACATCATCAATTAATCAAATTTCATGATAAAAAATAAGTTATACCATTAACTATTGATTAAGTTGAATTAATATCTTCTTAATAAGTATTAAAGTCCAAGTGATAATATTAATTTGAGATAGATGGTACAATTGTTTATAATAATAACATACATAATCATAGTTAAATATTAAAATATAATATTCTAAGTATTTTTGCAAATATGCTTCTAATTTTATTGTAACTATTATATTTATGGAGTTTTTTACGTTAAATTTATAAGTCCATTTAGACCCTATAAGGTTAGCTTAGTAGTTCATAAGATTCCTGTGAAGTATGATCTATTTAAGGAGAGATGTCGCGTTCAAATCTCTCCAAATACAAGTGTAGTTGCTTATATATATATATATATATAAGTCCATTTGGTGCAGTGGTAAGAAAAGGAAACCACGTGCTAATCCCGCCAATAATTGCATTGCCTTTTTTATGAGAGCAGTGCATGGGCTAAAGAGTGAGAGTGAGTAGATGTATCACAGCCAAAATTTTACGCATGAACTGGTGGCAAAGTATTAAACGCACTCAAAAAAAATAGGTGATAGAAATTTTAAATAAGAAAATCATTATAATGGAAAGTAATCTAGTAGATGGACGAAAATAAAACTTATTCAATGCACCCAATAAAAAAAAGGTAATAGGAATTTTATGTAAGAAAATCATTATAATGGAAAGTAATCTAGTAGGTGGATGAAAATAAATTCTTCTAATAATAACGTTGAAGTTTTTCCATATCTTAAATTTAGGCACTGTTGGATAACACAAGATAAAAAAATAAAAATGATAGAAATAACAAGTGATTTATGTGAAAAATTGAAAATAAAATTTATTTATGTGGTGAGATTTGCTTCATTGCATTCTTATTTTTATGAGTAGATGTCTTTTAGCCTTCATTATTTTTTGTAAAAAAAATTACTTCCTCACACCATTCAAAGAAAAATTTTACATTGAACAAAACCAACAATTAAGAGATCATCTCATCACATTCTTCAATTTATTTTTTAACTTTTCACATAAATAAATTATTATTTTTTTCATCTCTTTCCATCTTGATCTTAAACGGGACCACAAACATTAAAATAAGTTACGATAGATTTAACGATTAATCCTTATTGACTCGATAGAACCATTTAAAATTGTCAAAAAATAATATTTATAAACTTTGGGTGTCAATGAAACATATCGCTTAATTAATAGAGAATAGAGTTAAAATCACATGGCTTTTGGCTGAAAACATGATGACTAAGACCAAGACCTTTCTTTGGTCTTCACGTACACGTGGCTTCTTCCTTTTTTCTTTTTTTTTTTCTTCCAGTTGCTTTGAGCAATTCAATGCAATTAAAGTCTGGTTTGGCTCACAAAAGAGAAATTAATTCTCTTATCTTTTCCTTAAAGATAAAAAATTAAAGTTTTGTCAAGTTTCTTTTTTATATTTGGTAAAGTATGAAAAACATTTAGATAGCAGTATTATTATCCAAATTTTTTGTAATAAATACTAGGAAATCACAAGAGAAAATCAATCGCATAGATTTTGAGATGAATAATTTTACCCCTTACTTTCTCCTATGTTCGGAAAGTGTTTCCGGAATTTATGCTTACCAAACAAAAGCAAGGAAAGTCTTTCCTTTCCTGAGTGTTCAAATTCGTGAATCAAATGAGACCTTAATGTATTGTCGTTGCTCTTTGTTAATGGCAGTCCTTATTTTTTTAAGGCTTTTTGTTGTTTTCGAATATGTTTAAAAATTTTAAGTTTTTTAAGATTTACTATCAATTTATATATTGAAACATGAACTCTATTAATAATTATTATTTCTCACACACACATATATATATAGTACCGTTATTTAAGAGGTTGTTTGGTTGTATAAATTATTTTTAAGTAATTGATATAATCTTAAAATTTAGGTTAAATTCTAGTTGTATATATAAAATTTTAGAAGTGACAAATTAAACTTTAAATTATATTAAGTGATATATTTTAAACTTTTCTCTTAATCCCATTAATTTATTTTTTTTGACGAAATTCTTATTTGGCCGTCCATATGGATCCTAGACCCCAAAAAAAGGCTACATGGATTCCAGTCGGAAAAAAATAATAAAAAAAAAATAACATACTCAAAAGAAAAGAGAAAGAGAAACTTCCAGCTTCCTATTCCCCCATCCTCCTCCCTCGTGACTTTTGGGAGGAAAAGGATCTGTTCTGCATCTGCTTCCTCTTCGTTCTTTTCTTCCTCTCATCTAGACGAATTTCTCTTTTTATTCGTGAAATTTTTTCCAAGTAAACACAGCTACTCAAGCACAAAATAACGAATAGAGAAGAGGAGAGTAACCCACTTAGACAAATCTGAGGAACCGAGCAGAGAGAGATCCAAATTTTGTAAGAAGCTCTAAATGTTTATTTAATTTCACAGATTTCAAGCCCTAGATTTTCAAGGCTTGATTTGGTCACCAATTTTAGAGAGAGAGATCGTCACCAAATTAATGAAAAGAGAGAGAGAGAGAGAGAGAGAGAGAGAGAGAGAGAGAAATACAATGGTGATAAACGCATAATATTTTCATGTTTAAACTCTTTAGGGAGTCGCTTGACGCGTTTGTCGCTTTTATTTTTGCCTAATTATCCTATTATCTCAAGATTAGTGTCTTAGCGAATTTTGTATCTAACAATGTCCCGCTAGGTTTGTTTTTGTTGTGTTTCTATGTGCTTATAGGCATAGGATGCAATGGCCGTCGAGGGATTGATCAAGCGCTAGTGAAATCTGGCAAAATGCTGATCTGAGGAATTTCCCAGAAGCATGATCGATCATGGGTAACCCATGATCGATCATGGTGCAAATTGGCTTTCAGAACAGAGGACCCCATGATCGATCATGGGTATGCCATGATCGATCATGGCCTGGCGGGGACATTCACCAACTCCTGCTTTTAGCCTTATTTCGGGGGTTTTGGTTCCTAGATATTTTCTTTTGTTTAGTTTATTAGTTTTTGGTACTCCTTTAGCTATTGGATGATTCTAGGGAGATAGGAGGAGAGGATCATCTAGTTTTTTTACACTTAGAGTTCTAGAGAGAGAGGAGAGCTCATTATGGTGTTGTTCTTCATTTCTCTTGTAAGTTTTTAATTTGTAAGAATGATTTCTTCTTCTATAATATTTGTTCTTGCATCTATTATGGAGTAGTCTATTACTAAGGTTACGGAGGTTGTTTGCGATATGATTTGTGGTGATTAATGGCTCAATCCATGTTTAAGGTTTGATAAATATGTGTGAATCCTCTTCTTTTTCATCATATCCTCCATTCTTTCAAGCTTTCTAGGTATTTTCACATTAAGTTAAGACTTTATATGCCTTGTATATTTAGTTCTTGGATGATAATGAACATACAACATATTTATATGGTTCTAGAAAGCTTGTAGTCTCTTTCCCCCATCTATGGAGTTTTTTTTTCCCTCCTCATAGAAATTATGAATAGTTCTTAAACCTCCATAGATGGATTTCAAATTTGTTTAGCTTATCTTTGATTCATTTATTGATATATTGAGTGCTTCTTACACTTTATGTGATACTTAGACTCTTTATTTTCTACCATATGTGATAAATGATGAGTTAACTAATTTATCCCATAAACTTTATTCCGTTTCATTGTTAGGATTCACTTTATAATTTTTATTCTTTAAATCATGAGATTGCATACACTTGCTTTATGTTAAATCTTTTTATGATGAGTTTGTCATATCTATCTCGGATTAGCTTCATCGGGAATGGGTTGCCTTGCTTCACACCCGTAGCCAAGAGATAGGAACGATAACCTAGTCTTTGGTGGAATGTTGTTTGTTTCTCTCTTGATATAGCTTCAATCCGGGAATGAGGCGCCTAGCGTCGCACCCTTTGCTATTGAGAGATACATCAACATTCCCCTTATCTTGAGAAACCCTGTGTTGAAATCTTTGTATGAGCTATCGATCATCGTCTCTTAAATCGTAACTAACCTCCACCTACCTTAGTGCTTTCTTATTAATTTTCGCATCTGCTTTACATTTTCGTTGCTTTACAACCAATCCAACTTACAAAATCTGAAAACCGTAAAATCTGTAATCCATTCCATCCCTTTTCACTTATCCCTGTGGTTCGACACTCGGACTTCCGAGACTATAATACAACTTGACAAGCTTGCACTTGGGCTATATCAAAGCGCATTTTTTAAGTTGCGTCAAGTTTTTGGCGCCGTTGCCGTGGACAAAAGGAAAAAGGCGGATCTCGGGTTTTGTATAAAACCATTTTGTAAGTATTCCTCTCTGTTTAATTAATTTATTTTTCTCCCTTACTTTTGTTTGAGTTTGTAGATTACCCCCAAGGAGCTATTCGAATTGTTTCCCAAGCCCGTGCAAGGACAACTGTTCGTGGACATTCGAATAAGCCCTCCTCATTCGCCAAGAGTAAGCCCTCCTCCTTCGCCAAGAATGGCAAATCAAGGAAGGGCTGCGGATCACGAGAGTGATAATGAAGGGGAAGGTGCCAACAATGTTCCTCCTGTTAGGACAATGAGGGACTACCTTCAACCGCCTCGAGCAACATCGAATTCGTGCATCGTGCTTCCTACCGGCCAAGCTGGAGCTTTCTCTTTCAAACCGGGTATGCTTCAACATATCCCTTCTTTTCATGGTATGGAGTCGGAAAACCCATACTTGCATTTGAAAGACTTTGAAGAAGTCTGCTCCACATTTCGTGAGGCAAATGTTAACGAGGATGTCATGCGTTTAAAACTTTTCCCTTTCTCTCTTAAAGATAAAGGAAAAATATGGCTAAATGCTCAAAGACCGCAATCGATTCGGTCTTGGCAAGAGCTTCAAGCAGAGTTTCTAAAAAAATTCTTTCCTGTTCATAGAACCAACGCTTTAAGAAGGGCGATATCAAATTTTTCACCAAAAGAACATGAAAGCTTTTATAAGTGTTGGGATAGATTCAAGGAACTTCTAAACTCATGCCCTCACCATGGTCACGAAACGTGGAGCCTTGTTAGTTTTTTCTACGAATCTCTCACCCCTGATATGCGTACGTTTGTTGAGACCATGTGTAATGGTCAATTCTTGAGTAAGAATCCCGATGAGGCTTTACTGTATTTTGATGAATTAGCGGAAGGTGCTAAAAATTGGAACACCTATTCCGAGGAACCCAAAGCCAGAACTCAGGGAAGGGGTGGGTTGTACCAAGTGTCCAATGAGGATGACATGGGTGTGAGGTTATTCCAATTGTCTAAGAAAGTAGAGGCAATGGAAGCAAGTAAGCTTAAGGAGGTCAATGTAGTATTCTCGAGCCAGTTGTGTGTCATTTGCGAAAATTCAGGACACACTACCGAGGATTGCCCTACCATCCCCGCTTTTCGGGAAGTCCTCAAAAATCCCGCCCAAGTCAATGCTTTACACCAGTACCACCAAAACCGTAACCAAAACGATCCCTATTCTCAAAGGTAAAATGAGGGATGGAAGAATCACCCCAATTTCAGTTGGGGAGGAAATCAAAGTCAGAACCACAACCAATATCATCAGAACCAAAGGCAACAACAACAACCTCAAAATTCTTTTGTTCCACCTCAGAATCAAAATTCCAACCAAAACTTGGAAGCTTTGTTGAGATCATTTGTGGACAAAACGAATCGTGATGTGGGTGAGTTAAAAACTCAAATGTCTAAACTCACCACCGCCCTAGCTACCCAAGAGAAGGGAAAATTCCCCTCTCAACCTTTAGCGAATCCTAGAGGTCAAGTTCAAGTCATAGAGGGAGGAGAGTCTAGCACCAAGATAGAAGAACTCAAATCTATCACGATCCTAAGGAGTGGGAAGGAGGTAGACAAAACTATTGTTCCTAAAACCCCCAAGGTGGCGGACATAGTTGAGCCCACCAAAGTTGAGGAGGTTGTGAGTGAAAAAAAGAAGAGAGAGGAAGATAACCAAGAGGGAAAGGAAGACCTCGAAAAAATCAAAAATGGGATCAAAGTCCCATTTCCGGAGAGATTGAACCAACCGTCCAAATCTAATACCGAGATTTTGGATGTTTTTAGGCAAGTGAAAATCAACATTCCATTGCTTGACGCGGTCAAGCAAATACCTTCGTACGCTAAGTTCCTCAAAGACTTATGTACTACCAAACGAAGGTTGAATGTCAAGAAGAAAGCCTTCATGGCGGAGCAAGTAAGCTCCATCATGCAAGGCACGAGAGCCCCCAAGTTCAAAGACCCCGGGTGTCCCACAATTTCGTGTGTCATAGGAAATTGTAGGATCAAGAATGCATTGTTAGATTTGGGAGCAAGTGTGAATGTGCTCCCATACTCGGTATATCAACAATTGGGGTTAGGCGAGTTAAAACCCACGAGGGTTACTATTCAATTAGCGGACCGATCCGTTAAGATCCCAAGAGGGATAGTCGAGGATGTGCTTGTCCAAGTCGACAAGTTTTATTTCCCGGTTGATTTCATCATCCTCGACATGCAACCCGTGTCAAATCCCTCCAACGAGATTCCGGTCATCCTCGGACGACCATTTCTTGCTACTTCTAATGCCATAATAAATTGCAAGAATGGAATCGTGAAGTTAACATTTGGCAACATGACTCTAGAGCTAAACGTGTTCTCTTTGAGCAATCAACGAGATGACGATGATAATGAGGAAAATGAACATGTGAACATGATAGAGTCATGTATCCAAGACCACTTTGTGGCGAACTTCGAATCGGAGTCAACGGAAGGTTATCTAACCACTTCCGATGAACCCGAGGATTGTACGCAAGTGTTTTTCTTGTGTGACAAACAGGTTGAATTTTTGGAGAAAGAGGAAAACACACAATCTCCCACCAAAAAGCTTGAAGGAAAAATGGATCTCAAGCTATTGCCTAGCAATTTGAAGTATGCCTTTTTGGGAGCTTCAGACACCTTCCCTGTTATCATCTCGTCCGAACTTTCGGATGACCAAGAAGGAAGGTTAGTTCATTTGCTTGGTAAATATAAAAAAGCTTTTGGTTGGACTCTTGCCGACCTCTAAGGAATAAGCCCTTTGATTTGCACGCATAAAATTCACTTGGAGGATGGGGCAAAAACATCGAGACAATTTCAACGCCGGTTAAATCCTAACATGCAAGAGGTGGTTAGGAACGAGGTGTTGAAATTGTTGGATGCAAAAATCATCTATCCAATCTCGGATAGTAAATGGGTTAGTCCAACTCAAGTGGTACCAAAAAAATCGGGTCTTACGGTGGTTAAGAACGAATCAAACGAGTTGATTCCGCAAAGAGTCACCACCGGGTGGCAAATGTATATTGACTACCGTAAACTCAATGAGGCAACTCGTAAAGATCATTTTCCACTCCCCTTTTTGGATCAAACTCTAGAAAGGGTAGCGGGTCATGAATATTACTCGTTCCTCGATGGTTTTTCCGGGTACAATCAAATTGAGATTGACCTAGATGATCAAGAAAAGACCACCTTCACATGTCCTTTTGGCACCTTCGCATATCGAAGAATGCCTTTTGGTTTATGCAATGCACCGGCCACTTTCCAACGGTGCATGCTAAGTATTTTTAGCGATATGGTGGAAAGGACTTTGGAAGTTTTTATGGATGACTTTACCGTCTATGGTAAGTCATTCGACAATTGTTTGACTAACTTGGAGCAGGTCTTTGGAAGATGCGTGGAAAAGCAATTGGTATTGAATTGGGAGAAGTGCCATTTTATGGTTACCAAGGGAATTGTTTTGGGGCACATCATTTCGTCTGAAGGAATTTAAGTGGATAAAGCAAAAATCGATTTGATTGCCAAACTTCCTACGCCCAAGAATGTCAAAGAAGTCCGATCATTTCTAGGACATGCCGGGTTTTATAGGAGGTTTATCAAGAACTTCAGTTCCATTTCCAAGCCGATGTGTAATCTACTACTCAAGGATGCACCCTTTGAGTGGGATGCCAAGTGCGAGGAAGCCTTCGTCTCTCTGAAGCATATGCTCACTACTGCACCGATTATGCAGGCACCGGATTGGAGCTTGCCATTCGAGCTCATGTGCGACGCAAGTGACTATGCGGTGGGAGCGGTTCTTGGTCAAAGGAAAGACAAGAAACCGGGTGTGATATATTATGCAAGTAGAACTTTGAATGATGCGCAAATGAATTACACCACGACAGAGAAAGAGCTCCTAGCAATTGTCTTCGCCCTAGACAAGTTTCGATCCTATTTGATAGGATCGCCAATTGTGATTTTCACGGATCACGCGGCATTGAAGTATTTATTCACAAAGAAAGATGCCAAGCCGCGGCTTTTGAGGTGGATACTCCTATTGCAAGAATTTTATTTGAGCATCAAGGACAAAAAGGGAGTCGAGAACGTGGTAGCCGATCATCTGTCTCGTCTCACTTTTACAAACTACATTGAAGAAAGCCCGATCCAAGATTCGTTCCCGGATGAGCAACTGTTGGCAATCTCGACACTCCCATGGTATGCAGACATTGTAAACTATCTTGTAACCGACAAGATACCAAAAGCATGGGGTGCACAAGATAGAAAGAAGTTCTTGAGTGAAGTGGGTCGATTCTATTGGGATGAACCGTACCTGTTTAAGTATTGTGCAGATCAGATTATTCGGCGGTGCATCCCAGAGGAAGAAGTGGAGAGAGCTCTATCCTTCTGTCATTCGGAGGCTTGCGGAGGACACTTCTCGGCAAAGAAAACCACGGCGAAGATTTTGCAGAGTGGATTGTATTGGCCGTCGCTTTTTAAGGACACCCAACACTTTTGCAAGGCATGCCAAAGATGCCAAATGCTTGGAGGGATCTCCAAGAGGAATATGATGCCACTTAACCCAATCTTGATGATTGAAATCTTTGATTGCTGGGGCATTGACTTTATGGGACCGTTCCCATCCTCCTACGGTAACCTTTACATTTTAGTTGCCGTAGATTATGTTTCAAAATGGGTGGAAGCCCAAGCGTGCAAGAAAAATGATCACAAAGTGGTGATCCGATTTCTGAAAGAACACATTCTTGCACGTTTTGGCACTCTCAAGGTAATAATAAGCGATGGCGGTACTCACTTTTGCAACAGACCATTTCAATCACTAATGCAAAAGTATGGTGTAAATCACAAAGTATCGCTCGCTTATCATCCTCAAACTAACGGTCAAGCCGAGTTGGCAAATAGGGAGATCAAACAGATTCTAGAGAAAACGGTAAACCCGAACCGCAAGGATTGGTCGTTAAGACTGACCGATGCACTTTGGGCTTACCGTACTGCGTATAAAACAACTCTAGATATGTCTCCTTATCGCATTGTGTACGGAAAACCATGTCATTTGCCAGTAGAGTTGGAACACAAATCATACTGGGCAACTAAGATGGTTAACGGTGATTTGAAAAAAGCCGGGCTCGACCGAAAGTTGCAAGTTAATGAAATTGAGGAATTAAGAAGAGATGCTTATGACAATGCAAAGATAAGCAAGGAACGTGCCAAAATTTTTCATGATAAATCTATTTTGAGAAAAGAATTCAAACTTGGGCACAAAGTTCTTGTTTATGATACTCGTCTGCATCTCTTTTCGGGAAAGTTAAAGTCTCGTTGGACCGGTCCCTACATTGTCCGTCATGTATTTCCTTTTGGGGCTGTGGAAGTTGAGGATCCCAAAACCGGTTTCGTGTTCAAAGTGAATGGACAACGCCTTAAACCGTTTTTGGAATTCCCATCTCGAGAGGAGTCCACCCCTCTCGAAGACCCGACTTATGCCTAACAAGCATGGGTCGATTTTGTAAATAATGTTTTTGTTAGTATTTTTGAGTTTCAGGAATCGTCGTCGGAGATTCGGGTGTCATTAAGTCTGAGCGGTGCAAGTTGAGGGGAGCAATGAGGTGTAGAAGGCAAAGAAAAATTTTCTGGCAGAGGGAAGCATGATCGATCATGGGAGAAATAGCATTTGGGCAGAGGGCACCATGATCGATCATTGTACAAAAGAGGCAGTTGGGCAGACTGAACCATGATCGATCATGGGTTAAGCATGATCGATCATGGTCCCGTAATAAAACAGGGGAGCCGTTTCTAAACCCCCATTTTTCACTTCTCCTTCTCCCAAATCCTCTCCAAACCCTAGCCCCTTTTCCCCCATTGATCCCAAACCTTCCCCAAACACCATTTCCATCCCTCCCCACCTAGAATCAACCGTCAAATCTCACCAATTTCTAACCTTAATCATCAAACCCATCTCAAATTCCACCTTTCTCTCTCTCCTCACCAATTTCGAGCCCTACAAACCCCAAATCTCGAAATTTCTCATCTCTCCCTAGTCTAAAGCATCACATTACTCTTTTATGGCTTCCTCTAACCCTCCCACTAAACCACTTGAAATTCAAGCCGCAAGGGGTGGCTACTGAGGATTTCGAAGCCGCCAAGAATTCGAATGGTGGAACTACGCCTTCAAGACGAGGACAGTGGTGATAGAGAGGCCGGTCTACATAGGTACGCTGGACGATTTCCCTCAACGAGCAACGTTTGAGCGCTATCCGGAGTGGATTAACTACTTGCGTGAACAAGGTACTCAATGTAATCTCTCCATTTGTCGTGAATTTGTTGCAAGTTTAATCCCAGTTCCAAATACCCCGTACGCATATGTTGCTCATGTTCGAGGGAGAACGGTAAATTTTAACCTCGAGGTTTTGAGTGAGATTACGAGAATCCCAGCTTTGCCTCCCAATGCTCATGACCTCCCCTACTCGGATGGTACCCCTTATGTAGAGCCAACGGCTAATGATTTAGCCACATTTCTAACCGGTGAACCGAGGGAATGGATTGGGAACCAATTGGATAGGAATAACATACTTGAGGGATTTAGGACTCTTTGGCTAGTAATTGCCAACGCTTTGGACCCGACCTCGCATACCCAACACCTGTACCCTTCTCAAGCGTATGTGTTATACGCTATTGCAACAAACAAGCGCTGTTGTTTGCTTCGTCACATCATTGGGCAAATTGCTAGAATCATAGACTTAGTTGCCCACAACGAAACAATCAAATTTGGGTCTTTGATCACTAAGGTGTATTTGCGAGCGGGGGTAACTGAAAGAGATGAGGATGTGAAGAAAATGCCTCGAGCACCACTTAACTGATCTACCCAAACTCGAGCCGCTGGTCAATTGAGGAACCGGCCGAGTTCTTCCACGGCTGCACCACCACCGGGTGATGACGAAGAAGAAGGGGCAGAGGAAGCAGGAGCAGACCTCCCGGGTCCGTCGAGGCGTAGAAGAAGAGTAAGTTCTGGGGCAGTAGATGACAATAGGGAATTCATGAGAGAGCAGTTTGAGCAGATGACTGCTTTGATGCAGACTGGTTTTGCTAGCATCAATGAGAGGGTTGAGATCATGGTGTTGCGACAGGATCGTTTGGAGGCAGACATAGCAGCCCAAATTGAAGCTAGAGTTCAGGCACAAATGGCGACCCAGCAGGAGTTCATACGCCAGCAGTTCGAGGCGTTGTATGGTCGTTTTCTCCCACCTCCCGACATGTGATGATATTTGCTAATCATGGAAACTCTTTAAGTACTTATATTTATGCTTAGTTTTCTTTTATTTCTTTTGGGTTGTATTAGATTTCAGACATGATGTTAACTTTAGAACTTGGTTTTAATGGTTGAATGTTATGGTTTTTGCTATTAGATTCTAATTCTAACCCGTTTTGTGTATAGTTTTTGTTTATCTCTTATTTTTGTCTCATGAAAAGCAAAGCTGCCGTAGCCCTTCCGTGCAATTTGATTGTTCTCTTTCCATTGAGGACAATGTTTCTTTCTAGTTGAGGGGGGTACGTTATTTTTTGTGTTGATTTTTGTTTTGGCTTGCTATTGTTTATTTCCATGAGTAGAAGAGATGTGTTCAAATTTTTTTTGAGAAGTTTGAAAATTGATGAATGATTGATCGATATTTTGTTCAATGAAGACTATTGTTTCATTAGCTTTTGGCATGAATTCTTTGATTTAGATAGGAATTTGAATGATAATCTAAACTGCCTTGCTCCAATTAGTCTCATATCCCGTTATATTTTCCTACTCTGCATGCTAGATTGCTTTGGTTGTTTCCAATTCGGGCATAACACTTAGATTTATGTTCATTAAGAGAAGAGGAATTTTTGTCCAAAAATGATGGAAGCTCTTTCGAAAAGATCCTCCAATGAGAGGACAAAAGCATAGCACTTTGATAACTTGGATGACTTTTATCCTAATATTGACTTAAAGCTTCACTTGACTAAATCTTAAGTCTCTTTGTCTAATATTATGGATGGGTATAGGTTGCCATATGGGAAAGGGTGAATAGCTTCCTTTGAGCTCCAATGAATGAGCATAATTTTGAAAAATTTCATAAGTGAGACTGCTGCCTCCCGTAGAGATGAAAACCGCCCTGATCTAATTTAGCGAAATTTCCAAGAAAGGATAAAGAAAGTGCTTAGAATTGATAAATATTTGAGCTTTTGTTTTTGAAAAAGTTCTCTCTTCCTTCTCGAATGACTATGACTCTTTGTGTTTATATTGAATTGTTTGAATCAAAGTCTAGTATGTGAGCATTGGAGAATATGGGATTGTGTTCTAAAGGAGATAGGCGAATTAGATGATCATTCAAAAGTCCGTCATTCTTGAAAATTGATGGTAATGCCTTTCGCTTTGCAAATTGAAACGTGAATCTTCATTCTCATCATTCATCATGATCAAACTTCTAATGTTTGTAGGTATCATTTCTGAAAACCTTCACGAGACGCAACTCGTCTTCTTTGGGAACTTAGAAGTTAACATATTTTTGTATAGCATATTAATTTTTGTAATTATATACTTTTTGTCTTGCTAAGAGACTAGCAAGAGATAAGTTGAGGGGAGTTGATAAACGCATAATATTGTCATGTTTAAACTCTTTAGGGAGTCGCTTGACGCGTTTGTCGCTTTTATTTTTGCCTAATTATCCTCTTATCTCAAGATTAGTGTCTTAGCGAATTTTGTATCTAACAATGTCCCGCTAGGTTTGTTTTTGTTGTGTTTCTATGTGCTTATAGGCATAGGATGCAATGGCCGTCGAGGGATTGATCAAGCGCTAGTGAAATCTGGCAAAATGCTGATCTGAAGAATTTCCCAGAAGCATGATCGATCATGGGTAACCCATGATCGATCATGGTGCAAATTGGCTTTCAGAACAGAGGACCCCATGATCGATCATGGGTATGCCATGATCGATCATGGCCTGGCGGGGACATTCACCAACTCCTGCTTTTAGCCTTATTTCGGGGGTTTTGGTTCCTAGATATTTTCTTTTGTTTAGTTTATTAGTTTTTGGTACTCCTTTAGCTATTGGATGATTCTAGGGAGATAGGAGGAGAGGATCATCTAGTTTTTTTACACTTAGAGTTCTAGAGAGAGAGGAGAGCTCATTGTGGTGTTGTTCTTCATTTCTCTTGTAAGTTTTTAATTTGTAAGAATGATTTCTTCTTCTATAATATTTGTTCTTGCATCTATTATGGAGTAGTCTATTACTAAGGTTACGGAGGTTGTTTGCGATATGATTTGTGGTGATTAATGGCTCAATCCATGTTTAAGGTTTGATAAATATGTGTGAATCCTCTTCTTTTTCATCATATCCTCCATTCTTTCAAGCTTTCTAGGTATTTTCACATTAAGTTAAGACTTTATATGCCTTGTATATTTAGTTCTTGGATGATAATGAACATACAACATATTTATATGGTTCTAGAAAGCTTGTAGTCTCTTTCCCCCATCCATGGAGTTTTTTTTTCCCTCCTCATAGAAATTATGAATAGTTCTTAAACCTCCATAGATGGATTTCAAATTTGTTTAGCTTATCTTTGATTCATTTATTGATATATTGAGTGCTTCTTACACTTTATGTGATACTTAGACTCTTTATTTTCTACCATATGTGATAAATGATGAGTTGACTAATTTATCCCATAAACTTCATTCCGTTTCATTGTTAGGATTCACTTTATAATTTTTATTCTTTAAATCATGAGATTGCATACACTTGCTTTATGTTAAATCTTTTTATGATGAGTTTGTCATATCTATCTCGGATTAGCTTCATCGGGAATGGGTTGCCTTGCTTCACACCCGTAGCCAAGAGATAGGAACGATAACCTCGTCTTTGGTGGAATGTTGTTTGTTTCTCTCTTGATATAGCTTCAATCCGGGAATGAGGCGCCTAGCGTCGCACCCTTTGCTATTGAGAGATACATCAACATTCCCCTTATCTTGAGAAACCCTGTGTTGAAATCTTTGTATGAGCTATCGATTACCGTCTCTTAAATCGTAACTAACCTCCACCTACCTTAGTGCTTTCTTATTAATTTTCGCATCTGCTTTACATTTCCGTTGCTTTACAACCAATCCAACTTACAAAATCTGAAAACCGTAAAATCTGTAATCCATTCCATCCCTTTTCACTTATCCCTGTGGTTCGACACTCGGACTTCCGAGACTATAATACAACTTGACAAGCTTGCACTTGGGCTATATCAAAGCGCATTTTTTAAGTTGCATCAAATGGTTTTCTAAATTAGTTTTGTTTTCGAAATTGTCGTGTTTGTTGATGCTTAAGGTTCCATGTCATCCCCAAATTAAGGAGAGAAGGTGGCGGCAAAGTCAAGGAGAGAAGCCCCAGATTTACATAGATCGCCAAGTAAGCATTCTTTCGGGAAAAAAAAAATTAACGGGGTTAACCGGCTGTTTTAAAATATATTATTTAATGTATTTTAAAATTTGGCTTACCGTTTTTAAAATTTTAAAGATATAATTATAATTTGATCCAAACTTTAAGATTTATTATATCAATTACTCATTATTTTATTCATAATTATTTAATTGTAAATTAATAAATTATAAATATTTTCTTTTCAACAAAAAAAAAATTGAGGTATGATTTTTTCCGCTTAAAACGTGTATGATAGTTATAACTTATTTAATTTCAATTATGTCTTTAAGTTTTCTTATTTAATATCTTAGGTAGAGTTGGAGTATAAAGAGGAAATCTTCACTTTAACAAAAAGAATGGATATTCATTTAGATTGATAAATGGATGAATTTTGTTATGAAAATTTGTATAAATGATCTATACAGTGAATGGATCATTTTCACAAAATTTTATCTAAAAAATTAATCTAGAACTAGTTGTAATAAAAAAAATATATATATGTACATTTTTAGCCATTAAAATTTCTGATGATCATCTCACTCATTTTTGGATTGAATTTGAAATTTGGTGTACATGATATATTCATGTTATAGATCATTTCTACATATTTTTATACAAAAATTCATCAATTTACCTTTACAAATAGGCATCCATTCTTTTTGTTAAAAAGAAGGATTCCTTCTTTATAACATTTCTAATCTTAGGTATTAATTTAATTTATGACTTTATATACTAATTCATTTGTGCAACTAGACACTCAAATTAGATATTTCACGAATTATACAGTTTTAAATTGTTTAATTCGTAAATTGTAGGACAACCAAACGAATGATAATTTATTGAGTTTATTGATCATAAATGAATCTTATTCTCTATGATTCAAAACAACAGAAACTACATATATATATATATATATATATAGATATATATGTATGTATGTCTATTAGTTATTTCAGAAATAAGGTTATAAGCAATCTTAATAATCATGTGATTTTAAATTATTTTATATAATTAGTATAAAAACAATTAACCCAAATTGTTCTTGTTCAATTTACACAAAGTTTACTAATACAAGGAATTGAAACTATATACTGTTTCTGGTAGTTAAGATAAACTACTAAAATTTCATGCTACAATCCTACCGATTGGTATTCAATTCCATTTAAGACTGTGAACTATGAAATTTATATTCTACAATAATTGATGATATGATTATATGTGTGTGATTTAAACTCTACATACCAAATCAACTATTATATAAAATAAAAAAACATACATGCACAATATTTTAAAAAACAATCTAATATAATTATTAACCATAAAGATTCTCAATGAAATAATAAAAGTACGTACATAACATAATTAAACTAATAAGAAAAAAGCATGACTTTTGTTATATCATTCTGACAACATCACTTGGGCTAGGTATGATTAAAAGTGTGAGTTTAGTAAACGGGATCTAAGAATTATTGGGTTGCTCATGGTGGGGTGATATACATAACGTTGTGAAGTACTAAAGTATATGAAGTTTGTGACAATTGATTTACACAATTCACCTCCTTGATGGACCACCGGGTATATTTTTATACTAATTGCATAAGAAAAAAAATTACTACTCCAAGCATTCCGATTCAAAGCTACTTCGCTTCTGTTAATTTTCTTAGATCTCGTTAATTCATCTTTAAGAGCTTCAGCACATGATCGCAAAACTATCCTGCTTCTGTCAAGCACTAATTAACAACCCATTTGAACGAAATGGATAAAATGTAACAATTTCAATAACGAAATGACCAATTTATAACTATTTCAATAGTTAAATGGCTGGTATTTAGTGGGGAAAAAAAAGATTAGATGTTTGGCTGCAGGTACAATATGCTTTGGTGTTCAACAATTAATAAGTACACCACGTTTATATAATTTGGTCGGTGGCAACAAGTACACTTGATATTCTTGTTAATTTGTGGCAAATAATGGTGTGACGTAACTTATTATGGTATGCATGCACATAGCACGATAAATACTCTATACTACTTGAAAAATTAAAATAAAAAATTCTCAAATTGAATAACTGGTCTTTTTAACGTAATATGAATTTAATTAAAATGTAAAATTACCAACTAAAATCCTAAAGTTGTGTTAATTTGGAGAAGTACCCATTATAATTTATGGTGGACATTATATAATATTTCACCGGTATATATATATATATATTTATATGGGATGACACAATACGTATCGTCGAAGTGGTGTCAAAATAAGACGTAGCACATTATATCGCATAAGTTAAATAATTGTCGAATACTACATTTATATTAATTTTGAGCCTATACTTTTAACTTTTCAGAAGCTACGCTCAATAAACTTTTTTTTCAAATATATTAACATTTACAGTGTGGACAGCCTTAGGCATTCCAGATTTAATGCTTGTTATTCTCTTCCTCCTCATTGAATTACTAGAATTTATTTATAACTTGTATGGAAAAGAAAAGTTAAAATTCAAACATTGATGCATGATTTCAAGCGCGAAAAACATATGATTTGACGTTGCATGTAGCCGGTCCATTTTTTATGCGAACATATTTGTATAGGGATCAGCCTTTAACAACATTTTTCCGTCGCCAATGCAGAACCTTTAAATTCACTTGAGGACAGCATAATTAATTTGATAGAAGAAATAGATAGATGAATTTAAATGAAGATAATGTTATAAAGATCTCGAATTATTTTGGAAATAGTTTATCATGAGTAGTAGAGTTTCGCTATATTAGGCGTTCAGCTCTTTTACATCTTTCAAATTTTAAATTCTCCACATACAAGTGGACTATTGAACTAGGACTTTGATTGATTCGAGATGGAGATCTTGTGATGACCCCTATTTTACTTATTTATTTATTTTTTGGAAATAATGACATTTTGATTCATCTTTTATAATGTCGGCACGATAACTAATTTTATTTTAATGCATTAAGTATCAATTGTTTATAGTGTTTTAAATTCTATAATTTCAGAATATCTTTAATTGACTTTTATCATATTAAATATTGGAATAGTAAATAATTAGTTTGTCTATAATTTTATTAAAGGTTGATAGTTAATTAATTTTGAAAAAAAAAGGTTGAATTGTATTTCTTTTAATTTTATAGAAAGAGGGAGTTTATTTCTAAAAAAAGGGGAGTATCTAAAAAGGAAATAAGATGTCGTAAAACCCTACCCCCTCATTCTAATCGTCGTTCGAAGAAAGAAAGGGATGTATATATATAAGGAAGAAGAAGATGAATTAAGATGAGAAGAAAAGTAGTTTGGCACCTAGGATTTCATGCGTGTTTTTCAATAAGGTGATCATTCTTTATTAATTAATACAAATAATGGGTGACCAAAAATTGGACTCACTCACAATGAAGATTTCTTAGCAAAATCAATTTAAAAGAGTCAAAAAGACAATGAGCAACATATTTTATAGCATATTCCCGAGGGATTTTCACATCTTTCTGCCAATACATCCGCCTTTTTGCGTGTGAGATTTTTTTGTATTATTTTGATAATAACAATTAAAGAAGATACAAATTACCAGTTCTTTCTCTCTCTATTGATTATATATTGCCTCAAATTCAGAATCAATTCCTTGTAATGAACTTTCCCCTTTTTATTTATATATATATATAGAATTATGGTTACATCTTTTATTAAGGTAAATAGTAAAAAAAACTATAAGGGTCATTTGGGTTTTGGGTACCAAAGTTTTGCGGTAACTAGACTTTGGGTACCATAGTTTTTAAAAATTGAGCTTTGTGTACTATCTTACACTATTCCATGAGTCAACTAACGTTGACAGTTAAATCTCTCCAATTTTGCATTTAAAGTATTGAAATTGTCCTCACAATTAACAAACACTCTTACAAAATAATTTATCTCCCAAATCACGATAAAAGAATTATATAAAGAGAAAGAAGAATCCTCCCACGTTCCTCCACTGCCACAACGCATAATCCCCCGATCCTCACCGACCTTTCCATCTCCCCACATACATCGTCGAAAAAAAGAACGTAGACAATCACTTGAATCTAAATCTGATTCTCATAAGAAAAGGAAAGGAAAAACTCAGGTAAACGAAAATGGAGAATGAAACGAGTGCATGCATTGAAATAAAAGGAGTTTTAACTCACAGTGAAAAGTATGTTCAGTATAACCTCCTTGGAGATCTATTCGAGGTTTCTTCCGAGTACATTCCACCCATTTAGCCTGTTGGCCGTGGTGCTTACGGCATGTTTGGTAATCCTCCTCCTCCTCTATACATATGTGGAGAGTTCACCATCAAAACCCAATTTGATTTTGAAGCTCGGGATTCCCAAAAATTGAAAGCTGTTTTTTTATGTTCAAGAAAATAAGAAATTGGATTGGGGTTTAAATTATGAAAGAGGAATTAATAAAATTGATGAATCCCCAATTGAGTAACCTCCCTCTTTGCTGCCGTCACCCACTGCTTTTCTTCTCTAATCTATTCTTAAGATTTCTTTTGATGCATTACACACAAAAACCCCTCTGTCTCTATTTCTATATATATTGTTTCTCTTTCTAGAATTATTATTTGTATCAATTTTTTGTTTGTTCGAATTGATGGAGAATTGCGGCTTGATTTTAGAGATGGAAAATGGAAGAATTTGAAATTTTGAGTTTTCTCTCTCCAAAAATTTTAGGTTTTCTTTTGCCTGTGTTAAATGATCAGGGTTGTTGAAATTAATGTCGCCGGCAAGTGGTGTTTGTGGCGGTGGTGTTGACTTCATTGTCATCACCTTCATTTTTATTGTAATTACTCTTTAATTGGAAGAAATGGATTGCTTTAATTAACGAATAACTGGGTACATGTATGTACGGTACGTTTCTTATAAGCACCGGTGCATATGAATTGAGCTGCTTGTCCAACTTAAGTGTACGATATCCACTCAGCCAAATAGAAAACTCATTAACTTAAAAACAAAAGAGACCCAAATCCATTTGTGCTCTACCTCTCTCTCATCTCTCAGACCTCCATCAACGTTCCTGACTCTTAGAGCAGGCGTACGTGACTCCTCTACTCCATCACTCTAAGACGTGGCACTCCATCATCCTCAGCATGTAAGTGGCTATCTATACTTGCGAAAATCTAGGGCTTTTGATTTGGGTTTCTTTGCTTTGCTTTGATTTAAGTTGTTTGCGGACAACTAAACATCGATTTTGTATATATGTAGCTCGGTGTAGTTTCACTCTCACAGTGAGAAAAAAATAGGAGCAACAATGAGAAAAATGCTCACTGCTTTGGTTTGATTTGATTTGGATTTCTTGGTTTGGCTTGATGCTCGGTTTGTTCTTTGGTTTATTTGGTTTAATAAAAAACGATATTCAGTTTGATTACAATTATACAAGAAAATACAATACAAATCTTGTTTGCACATGCTCAATTTTACATCTATCTCTCTAGAACGTGGATGATTACAAATGATGTACAGATGAAAACTTTTAATCTAATGCCATACGAATATGTAGTTTCACTGCTTGGTCACTTTTTATAAAAGAATTTTAAGCTCAATGATACATTAAAATCAAATATTTGATGGGTTTTTCCTTTTTGTTTTCAGAAGTACTCTAATAAGTTTGTTGGGTTCTTCGATTTTCTATTTTTGTTTATATTGAAAGTATAACCAAAATTGTTTTGTTAAGATACTAAGAGTTACTTAAGTTCCAAAAACAAAATCAAGATTTCAATTCCATGGTAAGATACCAAGGTTCCAAAAACACACTCAATCTTTGCAATCCACAACGAGATACCAAAGTTCCAAAATTACAAATCGACATTTCCAATCGACAATGAGATACCGATGTGCAATTCCATTAACCAAAATCATAAGTCAAATTACATACTAATGTTGCAATTGTAGCAACAGTCCTACAATCTAATTATAAATTCATTCGAAATGCAATTGCATTGCGTGGTTTCAAAAATAAAATAAAAAAATTACATCAACTAGACTTAACCTACACTAGCCCATTATGTATTTCCCAATTTGATTGCATTATTCTCACATTGGCCACGTCTCCACGTTAACAAATTTCATCTTTACACTCGTTCGCGGTTTTCGATAAAGCCATTTTCAATTTCTGTGAACATTCAAATAATGATCTTAATATACATTAGGAAAAAACATGAAACAAATGAAAAAACATATTTTAATTGCAATTATATAGTCTAAACCCAATGCCCTTAATCCATCAAAGGGAAAATGAAACCCATAAAATTCCAATTATAAACATTCATAAACAGGTTAAATTAACTTCACACACTTGTCCAATCTAGAAGTTGTTCATATTTCAGTAATATATAAACTATATTACACCTCTTGTGCCCTTCGTTTCAATGCTCCACTAACAGCTCAAATTAAACCATAAAAAATAAACCAAAATTGATTTGTGCCCTAGCTTTTACTAGTTCACTAAAAACTCAAATCAAATAAACCCAAATCGAAAGCCCTAGATTTACACTCGTACAGAGATCCACTAATGCGCTGAGAGTGATATGTGTCTGAGTAGAGGACCGGAGAACGTTGATGGAGGCGTAAGAATTGATGGAGAGGAACATTAATTGAGGTCTGACTCTGAGTGAAAAGATGAAAGAAAGGAACATTACTTTTAAGAAAGAGGCAGAGCATAAATGGATTTGGGTCTCTTTTGTTTTTTAACGAGTTTTCTGTTTAGTTGTGTGGTTATCATAAACTTAAGTTGGACAAGGAGCTCAATTCGTACACATTGGTGCGTATAAGAAATGTACTATATATATATGAGATTGTGAAGGGTTTTCTTATAGGGTTTGTTTGGTTGGAGATATGGGAAAGAAATTAGCATTCTAGATTTCAGGAAATTTTTATTCCTGATATCCTAAAAGCATCTTTAATGGGACTGTGTAAAAATAGTTAACTCAGTATTGTGTAAAATTTATACATTGTGTAAATTTTTTATTACTCCAATGGTTATGTAAAATCAATGCCAACTAAGCTTTTATGTATAATGGTTGTATGTTTTGCACATTTAATTTATACAGTTAAGTAGGATTCTCTTTCCACCCATTCATTCTCTCTCCTCATTAACTCAAGCACACCACTCACATTATCTCTCTATCTACTCATTCTCTCTCCCCCTACTCATTATCTCTCCTCTTCTTAGGGGTAAAATGTTAAAAATTAATGAAACTAACGGTTGAATACGTTAATTAACTGATTCCATCCAAAATGGCACTTATACAACTATTATAAAAAAATTCGGCACCTAATATCTGATATATAAAAACAAATAGCACTCAAAGTCTAAATCAGTCTTTTTTTTTTCTCGTGCTTTTTATTTTTACCAATGTTTTAAGGGTAATCATATTATAAAAGTAATATTTGTTATCAAAATATAATATTATTTTTATCTTTTATAGTAATTAAAATTTTAAAAAAACTAAAATATTAACCAACAGGCCTATCACTCATGAATAGTATAAATCCCAGCCAAGCTAGTCTGCAAGATGTCATTTATATCTGATCCATCACGTGAAAGCTGCTTTTGTTTCACTTATGAATTTGTGATGAAAGAAGAAACATTTAGGGCCAATGTAAATCTGACCCATTACGTGCGGGTAATATACTAATAGTTTTATGTTTTTAATTAAAGTTAATACTAAACTAATTAAGTACTGTATTGCTTTAAATTGACACTTTTTTGTATTTATTATGAAATTTATGAATATTTTTAATTAATTATAGTAGTATATTATCAATAGATATAAAAGATGAAAAGAATAAAGAATAACCGTAACATTAGATATGGAAAAAAAATTAAACACTAAAAAAGTAAGAATAATATAGCATTAGATACAATCTAAAAGAACTATAAAGGAAAAGCGAAGGAAAAAAATGCTATAATAGTATTAGAAAAAAAAAGCAGCAATCTATCCCATTGCACTAATATAATTATTATTATAGGTGCTTATCAGAAATTGATTTTATAATTTTTTATGAAAAATAATATTAGCACTCCACATTTGTGCTAAGGCACTCTAAAATCATTTTTACTGAAATAAAAAATGTCTCAAAAGATCTATATAAATGTCACTAAAAATGATTTTGGAGTGCCTTAAGACAATTGTGGAGTGCTAATATCATTTCACTTTTTTATTTGAATATTTAATTTGCCCAAAATATATTAAAAGCCTCTATTTTTTTTTCAAAATTTTATAATACCAATCTATATCATTTTAAATATTTTGATGAGTAAATTCTAAATATATAATTTTTATTGAAATTCATATTTTGTATTAAAAGTTATTATATTTTAAACTTTTTTAAAAAAAAGTTGAAGAGAGAAAGTGCATGGCACACCACGTCAGCTGCCACATTAGCAGTCTAATGAACACGTCACCATTTCGTCATGTTCGTTTGGCTCAAGGTTTGAATTGTAACTAAATAACAACTTCAAGTAATAAATTACCAAAATTAGAACATCAAGGGTAAAATTGCAACCAATGCCAAATTTTGAGATTTATTTTGTCATTTTTCCAAGATTTTCGTATCATCTTTTTTTTGCCCTCATACTTGCCATTTTTACCAATGTTTTAAGGATAATTATATTATTAAAATATAATACTATTTTTATTAAAATATAATACTATTTTTTTCTTTTAAACTAAAATTCCCAAGAAAAAAAAATTCACCAACAGATATCTTAAAGATGGTTCTAGCCCATGGATTTTAATTACTATGGTCACAATCATGAATAGTACAAATTCCAGCCAAGCTAGTCTACAAGATGTCAGCTATATGAATGCCCACTTACTCTAATTTACTCAATAATTTTTTTGGTACACAAAGGAAAACAAAAACAAACAACTAAGAACCATTTGGGCAACCAACCCCCATGGCATCTGCTTCAAGCATGCCTTTCACTACTGAAGGCATATGATTGAAAACTTCCAGCTTTTCCATCTGGTTTACTCCAATTTTCGCCATAGCATTCGCATATCTATTGCCCTCTCGAAGGGTGTGATTGACAGATAAGTTGAGCTCGAGCATAATGCTCTTGTAGTCCTGGATCAGCGGTTTGAGAGGGTGATCCTCGTAATCTTCTCCCTTTAACAGGTCCATCACGTTCTTAGAATCCACCTCCACAATAACATATAGCCAGTTCTTCTTCTTTTTAGCACCATCGCTTGTCTAACAGCCCACAGCTCCGCTTTCAGAATTGTAGCCTTCCCGATAAAACCTGCGAAGCCCTCAAGCCATCTCCCTTGATCGTCATGTGCTACTCCTCCAAAACCTGCTGGTCGGGGATTTCCTAAGCAGCTACCATCCGTATTGACCTTCACTATACCTGTGGGAGAAAAATTCCAATTAATAAGGGAGACTTGGTCACTATTTTGAAGGCCCGAGCTTTACTTAAAAGCATAAAGAATGTTGCCAGCAAAGCTGTTGCATTCCTTCAAAATAGCTTCCAAACTCAACATGATATTATCAAACTCAAACTTGTTTTTGGCTTTCCATATGCTCTAAAGTTTTGAGATAAAGAAAATATTAGCATTTTGAGAATCATCCCATGCAGATTATTCCTAACATTTCTGTCCAGCCATTCTCTAAAATCTATATTAGCATAATTATCAATAGTCAAATTCAAAGGAGTAGCGTTCCATACCTCAACCGCGCTAGTACAAGATCTAAAAATATGATCATTATTTTTCAGGATACCACAAAGCTTACAATGCCCCAAAGTGTTCATGCCTCTAATCATTCGTTGGTGGTTAAATAAATTTTTTCCATGTCGAATCGTCTAGAGGAACATAATTAGTTTACGAGGAATGCGTAACTTCCACAACTAATTCCAATTAGTTTCCTCCGAACCTTCCACCTCAGTGATAACATCGTAACAAGATTTTATAGAGAATTTACCTGAACTTACCTTGCTCCAGGATGGGGTATCTTCATTCATGTTGTTTTGCGGAATAGGAGTGTTCAAAATATCATTTTTGCAAAATCTGGGGATCATGTGGTCAATGAGAGCCGTGTTCCAATCCTTGTTAATGGGATTAATGATGTCCTCCACGGTCATAGTATTCATAGTAACATCATTCAGAGTGATCAAATCAGAGATTCTATAGTCACCACACCATTTATCATCCCATAAAAAAATGGATTTACCATTCCCTATAACCCACCTGGGTTGTCAGACAGAATATCTTTACATTGGAGAATATCCCTCCAAATGTGAGATGAAGTGCTTTTCTTTTTCCAGTCACGTGGGTGTTTCCCACACCTATACTTCTTTTTTAACGCTTCCACTTCCAACCTAATTTGGCAACCGTAGCCTTATTAGTGGCTGCTACGGATCTGATCCCCAGCCCCCTTTGTTTTTTATGCATCAACATAGTTTGCCAATTCACAAGGCGAGTTTTCATAACCGTGCCCGTTTCCCCCCATAGGAAATTCCTACCAATTTTATCTATAGAATTGGACACAAAGCTAGGAAGAAGAGCGGTTTGCATCACGTAAGTGGGCATAGTGTTCAGAACAGATTGGACGAGAGTGTGCCTTCCCCCTAGGGGAAGGAATTTCGATTTCCACCCACTTAAGCTTTTCCTCATCTTCTCAACAATGTAATTGTACTCATTCTTACTTCTTCTCCCATGAATAAGGGGAGTACCCAGGCACATACCTAGATTATCAGTCATACTTATGCCACTTTGAAAGCTAATAGCAAGTTTTTCTCTTCTAGTAGTGCTCTTAGAAAAGAAAATTTTTTATTTATTAAAATTTATCATTTGGCCCGATTTATGAGCGAATTCATCCAAAACATCCATCACCATAGCACAGTTAATACTATCCGCTTTAGCAAATAAAATAAGATCATCCGTAAAAATAAGGTGAGAGATTATAGGGCCGTTCGGGGAAGCCCTAATGCCCTCCCAAGCACCACAGTTAACTTTTTCAAGAATAAGGCCCAAAAGATACTCCATGAAAATCACAAAAAGGTACAGGGATAAAGGGCCCCCTTGTCTCAAACCTCTTTTTTGATTAATACTGGGTAAGGGTTCGCCTTTCCACAACACCTTATTGTATCTGCCCTAGACACAACTCATGATCAGTCTTATCCATTTCTGGTTAATGTTAAAATTTTCAAGGGCCTTAGCAAGGAACTCCCAGCTTACTTTGTCATAAGCTTTCTCTAAGTCAATTTTGAAAATCATGCCTTTTTTCTTCCCTTTCAACTTCTCCAGAGAATGAATTATTTCCTAGGAGATGATAATATTATCCGCCGTTTGGCGTCCTGGGAGAAAACTAGATTGACACGGGCCAATTAATTTTCCCAAGAGAGGTCGGATTCTATTAACGAGCACTTTGGTAAGAATCTTGTACAAAACATTGCATAAAGTTATAGGTCTAAACTGGTTCATGGTTTCAGGGTTATCCACCTTAGGGATCAAAATGATAAAACACTTGTTTAGGCTCGTGGGAAAACTTTCCTTTAAAAACTGTTTTTAGTCAAATCACACAAATTCGGGCCTATAGTCTCCCCGCATTGTTGATAGAGAATAGGCTGAATGCTGTCAGGCCCGGGGGCTTTGAGGGCCCCCATACCATCCATAGAATTTTTAATCTCCCACTAGAAAATATCATAATTGAGTCTACAATTATTAATACTAGTAAGTCTTCCCACCATGGGAATATGGGACCAATCAACATTCAAGGTATTATGGTAATCGAACAGCTCGTTAAAGTGGGAAACAATATGTTTAGACAAAATAGAGGTATCATTCGTCTAGACATTAGAGACTTTTAGCCGATCAATCTTATTTTTCCTTCTTCTGATAACCGTGGATAAATAAAAAAAATTCGTATTCATATCGCCCTCCTTGAGCCATTAAATTCGAGATTTTTAAAGCCATAATTGTTAGACTAATATACTAAAAGCTATAATTTTGTTGTTGGTTTAGATATGTTATAAACTCAGTTTTGTTATTTTAATGAGAATCTTTATGGGCAATTGTTGCATTATATTATTTATTTAAATATTGTGCATGTGTGTGTCTTTTATTCCATATAGTAGATGATTTGGTGTGTAGAGTATAGCTTACACACACAAAATCATATCATCGGTTCTTATGGAATATAAGTTTAATGATTCGCAGTCCTAGATGGAATTGGACACCCATCGGTAGGATTGTAGCACAAGTTTTAGTAGTTTATCTTAATTACAGGAAACGGTATAGTTTTAACTCGTTATGCTAGTACACTTTGTGTGTATTGACTAGGACCAGTTTGGGTTAATTGTTTTTATACTGACTATATAAAACAATTTAAAATCCCATGGTTATTATGATTGCTTATGCTCTTAATCTTGAAATAATTAATAGACATATAGATTGGGCTGATTTTTGGATATGTTGTTCCGAACGTAAAGTTACTTTTATACTGCAAAAAATCAGGACGATCAAAAGTCTTTTTGGTGGCGAAAACAATCGATTTTCGCAGCCCAGCGAGAATTAAAAAATTTGACCAAATCGCAATCTGATGCTTTCAAACCCTAGTTTCCTCATATGGATCCTCTACATGATCCACAAAGGTGAAATCCCTTTATTCTTATAGGGTTTTAGCAAAAGATTTTTGTTCAATCTATACGCAATATCAAACGATCCTGTATTTATGTCTCCATCAAGAATAACTCCTCATGTTTCAAAACTTCCTGCCAGTCTCTAATCAGCTTACGTTCGAGGGTATCCAAACTATGAGTAAAATTGGATTCTTGAGCAATTTGAATACCCTCTAACCTAGCTTTGATCCTCTTCTTGGTGTGAAAAATATTTCCATACACTTCACGGTTCCAGATTTTAGCATTTTCAGTAAATTTGCTTAAATTAGCACTAAAGTCATTATTCTGGTTCCACGAGTTATTAATTAAATTAGCTTTGATCCTCTTCTTGGTTTCAGGATGTTGAAACCAATCGGCTAAGAGTTTATAGGGCTTAGAAATAGCACGAGTAGGCTTCATACCTTCGAGTGCAATCAACACCGGGAAGTGGTCCGAGTAGTTGCGGTGGAGGTTCCTAACATAAGCATTCGGAAATGCCAGCAGCCATTCCGGGTTCGCCATAGCGCGGTCTAACCTAACCATAGTCTTCACCATGCCCTTTCTACCATTTTTCCATGTAAGGTTAAGCCCCCCAAATCTTCCATCACACAATCCTGCATGTAGTCTACAAATTTTCTTGTATTGTTGCTGCTGCTACTGCCTTGGGAACTTAAACTATGTTTTTCGGAGGCGTTCGCGTGATCATTAAAATCACCCGCCATAGGCCACGGTTTACTGTTATTCCTGTGCAAACCCATAATTCCATCCCAGAAGTTGTTATACCTACTCCTAGGCAGCGGGCTGGCGTAAACCGCTGAAAGTAACCATTGCTCGTAGTTGCTTCTGGTAACAATGAAATGAATGACCTGAGACGTCATTTAGAAGGTTTTGATTGAGACAATGTCCGAGTTCCAAAGGACCTATATACTACCCACGCGCCCTTGAGGATCAACATGAGCATTATTAGTGAGATCAAAACGATTGAAGTACCCGTTCATACTTTCGAAACTGGCTTTGGTCTCAAAAAGGATAATAACCTCCAGTTTGTGTTCTTCCATTAAATCTTTCATATTATTCTTGAAAGAAGTGTTGCTGGCTCTGTGGCAGTTCCAAAAGAGTATCTTCATGGATAACAAATCAGGGAGATCAGGAAAGAGATTCTTACTATTCCATCCCATCAGAGTACTTATCCTATGTCGAGATTTAATCGTCAACGTAGTCGCTGCTGTCTGCGTGGAATGCATCCATGTGTCTCCCATTAGGTATCTCTGTGGATCTATGCCTACTCTCACCTGATTCACCTTCCAACAACTTTGAGTAAGGTTATATTCTCCGTCTCTGCTTCCATGAAGAACTAGACCGCATTGTTCTCTAGTGCTTGCTCCGTTACCGAGCACGGTGCTGTTTGGACCTCTTCCATCATGCTTGTCGGCTGAGTTCCCATTGTAATTTTTCAATGGGAGATCCGGAGGAACGGTTTTGTGACTGAAAGGATTATTTTGTGGGAAAATAGTAAGGTTTAGGTTAGGCGCATGTGTGGATATGTGAGAGGGAGGAGGAGGAGGTTGTTGTGTTACTGTTGTTAAAGGTGGGGGTGTAGCGTGTGGTTTGGGTGTTGTCAACTGGGATATTCTCTTTATTTCTCCTTGGTATAGCTACTTTATTTCCTCTAGTCATAACTTTTGCTGCCCAATGCTTTTTTGCTCCAGTCGAGGTCCGACCCTACACAGAAATCGTGCTAGTGTTAGTAAAATCAAATACATTAACAGTTGACTTCTTCATATTTAAGGTTCGAACCTGGATTCATCCTTCCCATTTTTGCCTGTCACATGCCTATTGGCGTCAATACACTTGTCCATTCCCCATTTCTTTTGAAACGTTAGGATTATTTTGTACCGCCGCCGTATCAACCATTGGCACCGAAGTATGACTCACCGGACTTTGAACTACCGGTGCTACTCCCGCCAAATTAACCGTAGTCGCAGCCCCTCTACACAGGTCTTCCCTGTGACCCACCATGCCACATTTAAAGCACAACAGGTGTATGTACTCATATTCCAACTTGTACTTCTTTCCTTCCAAAGTATACGCCGGCGTTAACGGCCTGGCAAGGTCGATTTTAACGCACACACGCGCAAACTTCCTTCTTTTAGGATAGGCATTATTATAGTCCGTTTTCAATGGTCGTCCAAATCTCTTAGCAAGAAAGAACAGAGATTTATCATCATAATAGCCAATCGGTAGCTCCGGCAACCGCAGTTAGATGGCCATTGTTATCGCGATGGCCTCCAATGGTTTAAAGTTAAGTTTCCACTTCCTCACGGTAAGGTAATGGTTCATTATTATCCACGGTCCACCTGTGTATAAACGGTGGTAGTCCTCTTTCATATCGAATTTGAAAAAGTAAAACCCCACATCCAATCCACCACCTCGAAACCCCCTTGGAGGTTCCAAATGGTTTTCACTTTGAAGCATAGGTTGTTATAACCAATGTATTTCCCTAAAAGTTTAACAATCAAATAATCCTTCCAATGTCTTCTCAAGTCCTCAAGAAGTTGAGAGGGGAAGACGATATTTGGAAATATCGTGTCTTCCACCTCCATCTCCTTATTTAGATCAAACTCATGTGATTCAGTCATGTTACATTCGGTCAAGTCTGATATCCACTTTTCCACATTTTCATCAAAATACACCTCCTTAGGGAGGTCATTTTTAACCACTTCACTGAAAGATAGTGGGGAATAAAATCGAAGGAGATGAGATTGAAATCACCATTGTTATTGTTGTTATGAAGGTAATAATCGGGAAAGGAGGCTGGGGTTTGTACAGGAGTTAGAATAGTATTTTTTCGCTTTTGTCTCTTATGTGCCTTGCACATAACTAATTCTGTTAGCTTTTAAACAACCCGTCCAAAAATTTGGAAAAGTGAGACGCGGGTGAAACTTCATGTGTGTGAACTTATGCATTTTTGAATTTCGTGGACCAAAGTGAGACAAGTTCTTGACAAACAGTGAAAATGGTGATTTTGAGAGAAACACTAAAAGGGGTGTATTCAATTCATATTTCAAAAGATCCTAACTGACTTTTTAAAATCCGTGGATTCTGTTAAGTTTATGGATTGTTTTAAATCCTTATATAATCTGACATATTTTAATGTATGGATTCTTTTGGATTTATGCATATTTTAATAAGTCCGTGGATTTCTATTGATTTTAATAAGTTCATCAAAAAAATAAAAAATTAAAAGGCAAAAGACAAACAATAAAATAAATTAATTACGAGTTTAAAGTAACATTATCAAAAATGTAAAGACAATTAACGAAATACATTATAAAAATTCATACTGCTCCATTCAACCATCATTATGATTATCATAACCCTCTTCATTCTCATTGTTGTCCTCTTAATTTTCATTATCATTATTTTATAGCCACCTATTTACTTAAAAAAATTAAAGGCGATAATTTTTTATGATTTTCTTAGAGTCATCAATTGAATTTTACACTTGATACTATATTTTGTTTATATGTTATTATTATTTGTATTTCATACTAATTATTCAATTCTTAGTATATACGTATTCATTAATGGATTTAATGTCATTTGTCAAGCACTACAATCACGTGTAATCTACGTGCATAAAAACTAGTGATAATAAAAAATCAAAGGATAAATAATAAAAGAATTTTGATTACAAAGTGAATATGAATTATAACATTATTATTCCAGTATATATCTATTAATTTAAAATTCACGTTGGAACCAAATTGAGTACTTAGAATTTTACTTTTGTAAACCGACTTTAATTATAGATGATTTTATGCACCCACAAAATTAAACTTCTCACCCCTCTAGTATTTTTTAATGAAATTGACATGAATTATTTTTAAAAATTTGAACGATAATTAGCGTTCTAACCATTTGAAATTATGTTAATGCGTGATAACCACATTAGTAAAAGAGAGAATAAAGACTTTATAGAGATGAAGAAAAAATTAATGCGTTCATCACATAATAAGAAATTTGGATTTTGAGAGGGAAGGGGAGGGGGAAGGGGAAAAGATAGAAGAATGTTGAGTAAAATTCTTAAAGAAATTAGAAATCCATCTGAAATTTCTGGGTAAGTAAGAAGATTTCAAGATGGATTTTTATGTATAAAAAAAGCTTTACAATCCACCAAAATCCACCACTAATTAAAATCCTACTAAGTAATTAGACTTTTGAATAGCATAAGATTTAAATGGATTTTTTAAAATCCTAATTGAATACATCAAGATTTTAAAAATCTCAATTGAATATATCATGATTTTAAAAGACTTTTTAAAATCTCAATTGAATACCCATGAACTTTAAAAGTCCATAAAAATCCTATAAATTCTAAATCCAATACACTGCCCTAAGTTGATGCTATTGCGGCACTACATCATCCTTTAATGTGTGTATGTTTGTATTTACTTATCTGCAATAACTTATAGAATATTATAAGTTACTAACTTTCTCTCTCCATAGTTATTTACCTAAAATTGATGATCCTTATAATGAGTTTTTTATCTTCTGTTTACAAGTATAAAATTAAGATTATATGTTCTATTATAATAAATAATAAAAAGATTAAAAATTACAAAACTTTACCTCTATGCTAGCACTTTATACATGTCATTATTATTATTATTATTATTATTATTATTATTATTATTATTATTATTATTATTATCTACTTCCTATGCAAGTGCGGCCATCTTGATGCACTGGGGTTTTGAATTAATGTGGTATCTTCTTTCACTTATTTCATTTGATTTTTTGAGATTCTTTCAATTTCTTGTCTCATTTCTTCAAGGATATACATGTTACTCCAAGAAGTTATTTTAAAAACTAAAATACATAATCAAACAAGTACTAATAAGATTGACTCTTCAAATATTACATTTTATTATTTCATTTAATTAGATATCATACGAAAGTGATTTAAGGGAAATTTTTATAATTAATTTGTCGTTACTTAATTTCGCGCTTAAATATAATAAAATCCTACTTTGTGTAAAATAAATAAATTAGTATAGCGTATAAGTAGGAGTCAATCCAAATCCAAGCTAATATCTAGGAGAGTTTGTAGGGATCCTTTAGGAACCAAATTAAAACAATTTTTAAATTTTGATTTTGAAATTATCTAAACTAAGAAAGTAAAAATTAAACTAAATTAATTAAATTAAATCAAGAAGCAAGTAATCAATAATAGAAAATCCCAAGGAAAGAGAATCCACCACCATAGATATAAACAAAAAAGTATTAATTATATTTTTAACATTCATCCCTACTATATAAACAAATTCAAAATCACCATCATTCTTTCTTTAAAACTAATGTAAACAAAAATAGGCATCGCCTGTATCCCTAAATTGGTGATCACAAGAGATCCTTCCTTTATTTTAAAAATAATTAAAGTACTAGAAAGAAAACACACGTTATAGTAATGGTAATTTCAAAATCTATTTTAATTCGGGACGAATAATTAAAAATCAATTAGAATTAAATTAAGCCCATTACATCCATGGCAGTTTCATCCCTCCCCTTTGGGAGATAATTTAGCCAAGCATATTAAATAAATAACACATTAAAATAAAATAATAATTCATCATTAAAATTAAAACTAAAGTATTTAAATACAAACTATAAAAACTATTAGAAAGCTAGAAAGCGTCCCTGTTTGTGATGCTCGAACTGGCGTGTGCCGCACAGCTTTACGCTGTCCACTTCTTCTCCTTCAATACTTCGGCCGCACGGCAACTAGTATAGAGGATTTTCTCTCTCTAGAATAATATTTATATTCTATCTATTTTCTCTATATTTTTTTCTATATCTTTTCTTCTATCTCTTTAGGTGTAGAGAATGGGTCTATATATAGGAATAAGAAATAGAAGTTTACAAGGTTTAGGAAACTAGAATTGTAGAGAAAATAAAAAACTTTGAAATCAAATAGGATTCTAATTAAGAGAGTGAATAAGGAGTTCTATTCAAATTAGGAGAGAATATTGAATTAGAATATTCTTTCTTCTTTATCTTCTTTTTATGATCTTCAGTAGACTTCTTTCACCTTTTTAGGCTTTTTATTATAATTTTCTTCTTTCCTACAAAAAGACAAAATAAATATTAATCCTCCATAATTTAAGCCTTAATTATATTATAACAAAATATTATTTGCGGGTTAAAATAACAATTTTGGGCACTTATCAAACTACCCCCAAACAACCTTTTGCTAGTCCTCGAGCAAACATAAAGTATCAAACATAGATAAGGGATCAAAATAAAAAACTAAAAAACTAAAATAAAATCCTATTCTACTCAGGTGTACCACTTTCGCTGGTTACTCTCAATTGCATTTACCGTATGCAACAAGGCCTTAAACCACTAAGTTACCAAAGTGGACGAGTTATAGCCTCGTGAGGGTTTGCAGTAAAGACGCCCCCAAACTTTATAAAAATAGAAATCAATTTTGATTTTTCCCTTATTTTTTTCTCAAAGAATTCCTCACCGCCTAGCTTTACGAAAGGCAACAATCAACATTGTCCAATTCACCATATGTAGTGAGCTACTAAAATGATATAAAAATAAACATTATAGAACAAGCTCAAAAAGGAAGTGTGCGTGTGAATAGCCTATCTAATATAACTTTCCATATCCAAGTAAAGGAATTACTACATTGCCTTCGAAAAAATTGTTTCGACTCCAAATCTTACTGGATATACTCTCTTGAAAAAAATAATACTCTAAAATTTGCTTATTAATATCTCTCTTGTATGTGAGAAGGATTTCAAATTCAAATAGCTCACATACTAATTAGAAGAAACGCATATGAATGAATATTAGTCTCATGAAGGAATATTAATTACTTTATTTGAGAATGTCGAGTTACCCACCATAGCACCTTCTCATCTATTCTCCACATCCTACCATACCTAACCATAGATCAAATAGGACTTTATTGGGTTAACATGTGGGTTAAATATGGGCATAAGGAATAATTATCTCTAAGAAGGTAGGGTTTTCAATATCACTTTAGTAGGGAACAATATGAATATATACTTCATTCAACTTTGAATTTTCTCATTCACTTTAAACATTACATTCATTCTCTTTTTCTTTTTCTTTTTTTTCGAACATTTTCTATCTTTCTTTTTTTTCTCATTTTTTTCTTTCTTTCTTTCGTTCATTCATTCATTCTTCTTCTTTTTTTGTTCCCTTCCCTTTTTTCTTTCACAATCTTCCTAACTTCTCAGAAACAAATGGGGTTTTAGGGATATGGGTAAACAAAGAAAAGGTTTTTTTTTTATAGGTTCAAAAGGCTACTAGCGATAAATATATATAATGGTTGAAGGCTTATTGTGGAAAAGAAAGAAGGCCTATTATCCTCTCTATGGGTCAGCATGATGATCACGTCTCAAATAAACTACAAGGCCTATGTTTCTCTTAACTCGAAAGAGATTTCATTCTCAGTAATTAATCAAAATATGAAAAAGAATAATGAGACTATGCAGCAACTTATTACGGTATGAAGAATAGTTGAGTCATCTTATGACTCCGAGTTTGCGTATATACCCTCTGCAAATGATGAATGGCTTAAAGTCTCACAAGGTTATTAAGTCTCCACTGTTATTTCTCTAGCTCCTTAAAAACTCAATTACTTTTCAATTTACATTATACTAGACGGCTATTTGTGCAATTAAAAAATACTTTGAATAGAGCTCATAGTACAATGTCTAGATTTATATATATTCGAGTAACAAACTAAACTTAGAGTTAGACAATAACAATTCTAAGCATTCATAAGGTGGGTCATCGGTAAATTCATTTATATCATGGATAGGGTACTAAACCAAAACGACTCTATTTTAATATTTTCAACAAAATGAATTTCCATTTTTGAAAACTTTTCCACCCCTAAACAAATCAAAACACTGTCCTCAGTGTTTAAACAAGAACACCCCCAAACAGAGTGAAAATAAATGGACAATGTTGAGAGATATGGGTAATTCAAACACACCAAATGGGTTGCCTCCCATGAGCGCTAAGTTTAACGCCTTCAGCCAGGCGAATCAAGTCGAGGAAAACATACTAGCCAAAAATAAAATTCAAATAATAATGAAATATAATCTATTCATGGTACATAGGATCAGCAAGTAATGTTTCTTCGATTGCTCTAGTTTGAAGCTCTAAAAATGGTTTTAGACGCTGAGCATTAACTTTAAAAATGTGTCCATTCTTAGGATCTTAGACTTCTATAGCACCGTGACACGATACATTGTGAACAATATAGGGTCCAAACCAACGTGACCTTAGTTTACCAAGAAATAATTCTAACCAAGAGTTATAAAGAAGAAATTTTTGCCCTGGAAAAAACTCTTTTCTTAAAATGCGCTTGTCATGTTCTATTTTAGTTTTTGCTTTGTAAATTTTAGAACTTTCATAAGCATCATTACGTATTTCCTCTAACTCATTAAGTTGGAGTTTTCGTTGTTCACCTGCTTTATCTATTGCAAAATTTATAGTTTTAATGGCCCAATAGGATTGATGCTCTAGTTCAATAGGAAGATGACAGGCCTTACCATATACTAGTCTATAGGGAGACATTCCTATTGGAGTTTTATATGCAGTGCGGTAGGCCCACAAAGCATCTGAAAGTCGAATTGCCCAATCTTTTCTTAAAGTATTAACTGTTGTTTCCAAAATATGTTTAATTTCCCTATTAGACACTTCAGCTTGACCATTGGTTTGGGGATGATATGCTAGGGATACCTTGTGAGTAATCCCATATTTAATCATTAAACTTGCAAACACCTTATTACAAAAATGTGTTCCATTATCACTAATTATAGCTCGAGGTGTACCAAACCTAGGAAGTATGGTATCTTTTAAGAAATTAACGACAACTCTATGGTCAGCTTTCTTAGTTGGTATAGCTTCAACCCATTTTGACACATAATCAACAGCTAGGAGAATGTAGGTAAAATCGTGAGAATTTGGGAAGGGACCCATGAAATCAATACCCCATACGTCAAAAATTTCAACTATTAAGATTGGTTGTTGAGGCCATTCATTTCTCTTAGTTATTTTACCTAAATGTTGACATCTAGGACAAGCTACACAATAATTATAAGTGTCTTTAAAAATAGTAGGCCAATAAAATCCTGACTACAAAATTTTTGCAGCTGTTCGTCTCGCACTAAAATGACCACCACAGGCCTGGTCATGACAAAAAGAAATAACAGACTCTTGCTCGGGTTCGAGGAGACACCGACGAATAATTTGGTCTTGACAATATTTAAACAAATAGGGGTCATCCCAATAATATTCTTTCACTTTGGCTAAGAATTTGTCCCTATCAGGTTTAGACCAATAAGAAGGCAGTTGGTTGGTCACGAGATAATTAACTATGTCAGTGTACCAGGGTGCTTGAGAGATTTCAAGTAATTGTTCATCAGGAAAGGTTTCAGAAATTGGAATGTAATCTCCCATGGACTCAATCACTAAACGAGATAAATGGTCAGCGACAACATTTTCTTTTCCAGCTTTGTCACGGATTTCAAGGTCAAATTCTTGAAGTAAGAGGATCCATCGTATGAGACGGGGCTTAACATCTTTCTTTGAAAGAAGATGTCGAAGAGCAGAATGATCGGTAAAAATAATGATTTTAGATCCTATTAAGTATGAGCGAAACTTATCTAGAGAAAAGACTACAGCCAACAATTCTTTCTCTGTGGTGGAGTAATTTTGTTGTGCCTCATTCAATGTTTTACTAGCATAATAAATTACGTAAGGTAACTTATCCATTCTTTGTCCTAAAACAGCTCCTATGGCGTAATCTAACGCATCACACATGATTTCAAAAGGTCGAGTCCAGTCAGGTGGTCGAATAATGGGTGCAGTAGTAAGAGCAATTTTTTATTTTTCAAAAGCAGAATGAAAAGCATCATTAAAGATAAATGGGATATCTTTTCCTAATAAGTTAGTTAAGGGCCTTGCTATTTTGCTAAAATCTTTTATGAAACGTCTATAGAAACCTGCATGACCTAGGAAAGCACGAATATCTTTAACTGACTGAGGAACAGGTAGATTAGAAATAAGTTCGACTTTTGCCTTGTCAACCTCTAAACCCTTACTAGAGACTAAATGACCTAGGACAATGCCCCTCTTTACCATAAAATGACATTTCTCCCAGTTAAGAACTAGGTTAATTTGACGACAACGTTTTAAGACGAGAGAGAGATGATGTAAACACTGATCAAATGATGAGCCAAATACAGAGAAGTCATCCATGAAAACTTCAAGAAATTTTTCTACCATGTCACCAAAGAGACTCATCATGCATCGCTGAAATGTAGCAGGGGCATTACAAAGACCAAAGGGCATACGACGATAAGCAAATATCCCAAATGGACAAGTGAACGTGGTCTTATCTTGGTCATCAGGGTGAATTGGAATTTGATTATATCCGGAATAACCATCTAAGAAACAATAGAAGGCTTGGTCAACAAAAGGTAACACTTGCTGGCCAAGCCTTCTATTGTTTCTAACACTTGGTCAACAAAAGGTAAGGGAAAGTGGTCTTTCCTAGTTACACTATTAAGTTTTTGATAGTCAATACACACTCGCCGCCCTGTTTGGACACGTGTTGGTATTAGTTCATTTTTCTCGTTTGGCACCACTGTGATTCCGGACTTTTTTGGGACTACCTGAACTGGGCTAACCCACTGACTATCGGATATAGGATATATAATTCCTGCATCAAGAAGTTTAATTACCTAGGCTTGGACTACTTTTTTCATGTTGGGGTTAAGTCTTCTCTGAGGTTGCCTAGAAGGTTTAGCATCTTCGTCTAAATGAATTCTATGTTGAACCACTAAAGGACTAATCCCTTTTATATTATCTATGGACCACCCTATAGCTTCTTTATTTTCCCTAAGAACATTAAGTAATTTTTCTTCTTGGTTATCAGTTAAATCAGATGCAACCACTACAGGTAGAGTTTCTGATGGTCCTAAAAAGGCGTATTTCAAGTTCTCGGGTAAAGGCTTCAACTCTAACTTAGTGGCTTCTTTCTTATGAGGCACAAGCAAAGGCAATGGTTCAAATTTAGTGATGTAATTCGACGTTTCATGTACTGAAATAGAGTCTAGTAAGGTATTAACCTCATTAATGATGTTATTTTCACCTATGTCGGACTCAAAACGTGTTAAGCAATGGAGAAGAGGGTCTTTTGGGTGAGTTGAATTAAATGTTTGTGACACGAATGACTCTATAAGGCAAAGTTCTTCTATGGATTCAACATCACCGGGTTGTTTCATAAGGCTGAAAACGTTAACCTCAACCTTCATGTTCCCAAATGTTAAGGTCATATTACCATTTCGACAATTTATTAGAGCATTAGCTGTGGCTAGGAAAGGTCGGCCTAAAATGATAGGAATATGCTTACCTTGGGTAGGGTGGGTATCAAGGATGATGAAATCGACAGGATAATAAAATTCTGCAACTTTTACGATGACATCTTCTATTATACCCCTAGGAATTTTGATAGATCGGTCCGCTAAACTTAACCTGACTTCGGTTTTTTTCAAATCACCTAACCCCAATTGTTGATAAACGGAATATGGAAGTAGGTTCACACTAGCTCCTAAATCTAATAAAGCTTGTTCCTCAAAATTTTCTCCTATCTTACATTTGACAGTTGGACTACCCGGATCTTTGTATTTAATCACAGCTTGGTTTTGTAAGAAGGAGGTACAGTGCTGAGCTATGAAGGCTTCTTTGGGAACACTAGTTTTTCTTTTGACTAAGTCTTTAATAAATTTAGCATAAGAAGGAATTTGTTTTATGGCAGTAAGAAATGGGATATTGATTTGAAGATTTTGAAAAACATCTAAAATTTCACTGTATTGAGAATCCTTTTTATTGTTTACTAGTCTAGATGGAAAAGGAGCACATGGAATCATTTCTTTTGGAGTACTGTCAATCTTAGGACCTACAGCTTGATCATTTTTATTAGTTTTAGGTAAATTGGTCCTAGTTTCTTCATTTTCATTTTCTTTCTTCTCAGCTTGTTGTGACTTATCTAAGAGCTCAATGTTTTCTTGCTTTTGTTGTTGTTTAATTGTATCATCAGATTGAAGTGCATTAACAACATTAGCCTGTTCTGGTTGATGTTCTAAATTAGACACATTAGCTCCTACATTAAAGTTTGTTCTACCTTTTGGATTTGGCTCAGGTTGGCTTGGTAGGGAACCTTTTTGTCTTTCAGGTAAGGCAGAGGTAAGTTGGCTTAATTGACTCTGAACATTTTGTTGGAATTGAAGTTGACTCTTAGCTAAAATGTCAATATTATTTTCTAACTTTTGCATCCTTTGATTCACTTGTTGAGTGGATTGATCTATGGTCATGGCCAGCATTTTAAAAGTGTTTTCAATATTAAGTGAATTATTAGTAGATAGGACTGGAGCATTGTAATTTCGCATAGGGTCAAGAACTAACTCCCTATTATGGTTGACCTGATGTTGGAAAAACTGTTGTTGTGGGACCATTGGTCCAACTTGTTGAGGGACTGGCCTATTTTGGGAACCTTGAAAACCTGGTGGACCACCTATGTTTTCTTGTTGCGAAGAAACATTTTGACTCCAAGAAAAATTGGGGTGAAATCGCATATCAGGGTGGTATCTATTGCCAAAAGTATCTGCAGTAGGTTTGCTAAAAGTATTAAATGCACACACTTGTGCATCAGAATCAGAGCAATAAAAAGGACAGGCTTAAGTAGTATGATCAAAGCTGGAGCACAACCCACATGGGTTACTGACATTTAAAACTGGGCTCGGGTTATTTCTAGTCGAGATAGAAAATGCATCAAATTTTTTACTTAAGTTTTGAACACCAGTAGCTAGACTCTCTATGACAGATTTTAGGTCTGGGTCGGTTTTAACTTCATACATGCCAGGTTTCTTAACTGAAGTATATTCATTACGGGATATATATTCGCTACTACTATTCCAGTTTTGTGCACTCTCAGCTAGTTCCTCTAAAAATGTATAGGCTTGATCAGGAGTTTGGTCTTTAAATTTTCCTTTATGCATAGATTCAATCATTGTACGATTCATTGGGGAAAGACCCTTATAGAAGAAATGGACAAGACTCGCTTTATCAAAACCATGGTGTGGACATTTGATTAATAAATCATGAAAACGCTCCCATGTTTCATGGAATTCCTCATCTACTTTACCCCTAAATGTGCTAATAGCATCTCTCATTGATTCAGTCTTTTGCATAGGGTAAAATTTAGACATAAACTTCCTAGCTAGTTGTTCCCATTTTGTGATTGAATTAGGAGGAAGAGAGTTTAACCACGAGGCTGCCTTATCTTCTAAGGATAAAGGAAATAGTCTAAGCTTGACACCATCATCATCTAGGTTTTCATTCTTAAAGGTGCTACAAATTGTAAGAAATTTTCTTAAGTGAATGTATGGTTGTTCATTATCAAGGCCATGGAACTTAGGTAGCATGTTAATGGTGGCAAGTCTAATTTCGAATTGAGCTGCATTAGTGGTTGGAAGGGTGATGCACATAGGAGGCTCAGCGGTGACAGGAGCGAAATAGTCATTTAATGTGCGATTATTAGCCATTGTGAGATTCTCAGGTAGAAAGATTAATTGTCTTCTAATTATTCGACCACTTCTAAGTTGCATAAACTATGCAAAATCTTAGTTGCACGCAAATCCTAAGGGCAATCTAATTAAGCAATGAATTTAGTGAGGGCTGAGAATTTTAATATAATTAATGATCTAGGCTTATCCTACTCTTATCGAGAAAATTGTAAGCTTACCAGTTAAGGCTTCCAATCTAACAACCGGTTAAGTTCCCAGAAAATACTGGAAGGGTCACAAACGGTCCCACTTAAGACCCAGCTACCTTCGACAGCAAGCTGCCATTTTGACAGAACTTACCTAGGCGTTGCTAAATTAAAAAGGTACTCACTGGAGTAGCCAACAATTATCTTGCACTGTCTAATTAATTTTAGATTAAATGAATTTAAAGCTCGGGTTTAACGAGTGTAGGGTGGTTTTTAACTTAGGTGGGCAAGAATTGGTGATGAAATCCAATCCTTATTTTGATAGAAAAGTTGCCCTTAACTAATATATTAATGCAAATGCTAAATTAAATATGCACAAATAAAGAAGCAAATAAATAAATAAATAATAGATAGGGACCTAAGTGCAAAGCGTCTAAGTTATCTAACCTAAAGGTAAGAGGGAACCTAAAAACGCTTAAATTATCTAACCTAAAGGTAAAAACAAATAAATAAAAAATGATGGATTTTTTTTTCTTTTTTTTTTTTTCAAGGAAACGAAAATAAGAATAAAACATCTTCTTTTTTTAAAAAAAAAATATTTTTTTTGAATAATAATCAAGAAAACGAAAATAGCAATAATTTTTTTTAACTGTTTTTTTTTCCGAATTAATAAAAGAATAATTAATTTTTTTTTTGTAATTACTGAGATTTCCGCAGGCAAAGAGAATTGTGCATTGTTTTCAAAAGTCAAACGACTTAGGTTTCCTCAAACAAGAATTCTGTAAGAAGTGGCCGGCTTTGAGAAACAATTTTTTTTTTTTAATAAATAAAACAGTGCACTGTTCACGTGTAATTTTTTTTTTCTTCAGATTAAACTTTGAAAGTAAAAACAGAAAACGAAAAGATTAAGGAAAGAACTGTTTTTTTTTTTTTTTTTTTCAGAATAAATTTCTTTGTAGGAAAGCCGAGCACTTCAATTATTATAATGAAGGAGGGCCAACAATTAAGAGGTCTCCTTAGACAAGAATTCTTCAAACAGTGGCTCTAAGAAAACAGTGCACGGTTGCTTGCTTCCCTTTTTTTTTTAGAAGATTTTTTAGGATTAAATTAAAAAAATTTAAAATAAAAAGAAAACTGTTTGTTTTTTAATAATAAAACCGTACACTCCAAATACTTTAATTATTATTATTATCGAAAAGGCTCATTCAAGGCAGTGGCTTTAACAAAACAAAGCACGGTTATTTAAAAAAAAAATTCAAAATTTTTTTTTTTAAGTAAAAACAGAAAACGAAACTACTAATAATAAAACTGTTTTTTTTTTTTTTAACTTTCTGTTTTTTTTTTTCAGAAATAGGGAGGGAGGGAGAGGGTTTAAAAAAAATATATAAGATTTGTTCAAACTTCCTTGAAAATTATGAAACTTGAAATTGGCAACGGCGCCAATGATTTAAGGAGAATTTTTAAAAGTAAATTGTGGTTCCTTAATTCCGCGCTTAAATACAATAAAACCCTACTTTGTGTAAAATAATTAAATTAGTATAGCATATAAGTAGGAGTCAATCCAAATCCAAGCTAATATCTAGGAGAGTTTGTAGGAATCCTTTAGAAACCAAATTAAAACAATTTTTAAATTTTGATTTTGAAATTATCTAAACTAAGAAAGTAAAAATTAAACTAAATTAATTAAATTAAATCAAGAAGCAAGTAATCAATAATAGAAAATCCCAAGGAAAGAGAATCCACCACCATAGATATAAACAAAAAAGTATTAATTATATTTTTAACATTCATCCCTACTATATAAACAAATTCAAAATCACCATCATTCTTTCTTTAAAACTAATGTAAACAAAAATAGGCATCGCCTGTATCCCCAAATTGGTGATCACAAGAGATCCTTCCTTTATTTTAAAAATAATTAAAGTACTAGAAAGAAAACACACGTTATAGTAATGGTAATTTCAAAATCTATTTTAATTCGGGACTAATAATTAAAAATCAATTAGAATTAAATTAAGCCCATTACATCCATGGCAGTTTCATCCCTCCCCTTTGGGAGATAATTTAGCCAAGCATATTAAATAAATAACACATTAAAATAAAATAATAATTCATCATTAAAATTAAAACTAAATTATTTAAATACAAACTATAAAAACTATTAGAAAGCTAGAAAGCGTCCATGTTTGTGATGCTCAAACTGGCGTATACCGCACGGCTTTACGCTGTCCACTTCTTCTCCTTCAATACTTCGGCCGCACGGCAACTAATATAGAGGATTTTCTCTCTCTAGAACTCTCTAATAATATCTATATTTATCTATTTTTCCTATCTATTTTCTCTATACTTTTTTCTATATCTTTTCTTCTATCTCTTTAGGTGTAGAGAATGGGTCTATATATAAGAATAAGAAATAGAAGTTTACAAGGTTTAGGAAACTAGAATTGTAGAGAAAATAAAAAACTTTGAAATCAAATAGGATTCTAATTAAGAGAGAGAATAAGGAGTTCTATTCAAATTAGGAGAGAATATTGAATTAGAATATTCTTTCTTCTTTATCTTCTTTTTATGATATTCAGTAGACTTATTTCACCTTTTTAGGCTTTTTATTATAATTTTCTTCTTTCCTACAAAAAGACAAAATAAATATTAATCCTCCATAATTTAAGCATTAATTATATTATAACAAAATATTATTTGCGAGTTAAAATAACAATTTTGTGCACTTATCATAAAGTAATAAATGTTCTATCAAACTACAAGTGCAGAACAATATTTAAATAATTAAATTTGAAGAGTTTTATAGTCACTTGAAAACATGTTACAAAAGGCAATCTTCAAGATACTACAAATTTAGAGAGTAACTTATGAATAGCTTTTTTAAAATACTATAACTCCTACTATTTTACATGAGAATTTCATATGGTATACGTCATCAAGATTAACAAAAAAAAAAAAAAAAAGAGTCAGTTATTCACAACCCTTTTTTAAAAGATGAACCTTTATAAATTTAAATATATATAATAATATCTATCTTCGGGGAGCTCAAATACATAAATATTATTCAATAAATTATAGTATATACACACACTGACGTATACAAACATCATAATTAAAAAAGTAATATCCACTATATATAAAGTTGAAGGATGAAATCCTAAATAATTGTATCTTTGAAATAGGAGATTTTTTGTTCTTTGCTCTCTGACAGGACCGAAAGGAGCAATTTCACTCAACGCTATTTCTCTCTCTGGAATCGTGATGACATACTTTTCACATTTTAAAATGTTTTATTATTATTTTATTTTGTTTAAAAGAATATATAAAGTATCTTTCTTTAAAAATAATATAAAATAGCTGAAAAAGAGTAATTGATTAATGAAATAATTAATTAATAAAATATTAAAGTGACATAGTCATATATTTGATATTATATTTTTAATATTTATGTTCAATAAATTTTACTCTTTGTCTCGTGCTAATTTTGTCTTTTGACTCTATTAGATGCATAAGATAAAATCAATGAATTTCAATTAATTAATAAAATTCAATTATTAATTTTTTCACAACCAAACATATGTATAAAATCAAAACACTCACTATATCCGTCAAAACACACCTTTTATCCGCTCTCAACAAATCATAAGGTGAATCCAACAAAAAATAATGAGAATCTAATTTTATTTTTATTAATTAAAATAGGCATTCAATAAATTGGTAGAGTTAATTAACATGAATACGTGTAAAGAAATTAATAAAATATACTCATCCTTAACTTTAGGTAATAACCTAATATAGTATACTTGTAATTAAAACACAAGACATAATTATAATAATACATAAATAAATAAATTGAGAACTTACTTGAATACGAGCGAATAAATTGAAGAAGAGAATTAAAAATCTTGAATTAATTGTACCCGCAAAATAAGAATAGTGCTCTCGTCAAAAAAATAAAAAAAATTAATTAAACACTCCCAAAGTCTTGAATATTGTGCACGAAAAATAAAAAAAATCAAAATCAAAAGCCCTCCTCTCGATAAGCGTGCCAGGAAGAGAGACAAACTAATTGCGGCTAATTTACAATTATCGAAAAAAAGAAAGCAAGATCGAGAAAAGAAGCGGAAAAAAAATATTAATAAGGCCGCCGTCCATTTGATTGCTGCGGCTCCCTTGCTTTTATATTTGTTGCGGCTGCTTGATGGGCTTTTTAGGCTTTGGTGGATTTGGCTTTGTGGGCTTTAATTGAGTGGAATAGGCCTGCTGAGCTTTAATTGGCCCACTTGCTGGGACAAGAATTTAAATTAAATGGCCCCAAGTTATAGCATCTATAAAATGTATATTTGTTGCCGCAAGGAATGGATCTTGTATTTAGCTTGTAAATACCCGCCACTCCAACCGGCTAAGCTGTACAACCCCCTTCAAGATTAATTAAACTTCATTTATTTTTAACCCTAGATTTTGCTTCTCCATTATTCCTTCCGCCAAATTTCTTTTTGCCATAACCTTTTCATTTCAACTCCGAATTACGTAATTCAAAAGCAAAGTTTCTCCAATAAATTCCCAGCACCTGAAAAGCACTAAAAGCACAATAAATGTAATAATATATGCTCTCTAAAGTAAATATTAGTGGCCTTCAATATACCAATTTCTTGGCACGTCAACTTGAACCTTGCAATTGGTTTCACACCACTTGGGTGAGAGACAATCGAAGCATTTGAGCATGAGTGGTGGTTGATGTATTTAAAAAATACGTTCCCTGGAATTTTTACATCAGAGTGATGTAGTTAGAAAAATTTATCACAAAGATTATTCAATTAATCTATGATTCAGGAAATTAAAATATATGATTGAATTATCAATTGGTTTTAGATTTTTGTTAAAAATCCTTCTTGTAATTTGTTATGTCAACTCCTATAGAAACCTATATTTTATATATACGATAAAATTTAGTACAATTTTTTACAATTGTACAAATATTATCTTCAAATTGAGTAATCACTATGATTATAGATAAAATGTAAGTTTTAATCTTATTTAAAACGAACATCTTACATACGCCCTATAAGAATGTATATTTACAACCTATTTATAGAAAACAAAAGTTTTAATACACATTGAATGAGTTTGCAAACTTAATTGGTAAAAGCACCCACCCAGATTTAAGAGATATAAAATTTGAGTCTCACGTAGAGTTTGAGAGTGGGATTATTTTTGTTATTTTTGTAAAAGGAATAGATTTAGACCTTCTTTAAATAAACGTATTTAGTACACATTTAAGAGATCACGAGTTCTCACACAAATGATTACTCTTTTATTCATAATAAGTTTAGGTTTTATCCTTCGCTCGTTCAGTTTGAGTTTTAACAATTGAAGGGGCAACCTTTATTCCTGGAAAAACATCTAGGATACTATACCAATGTTTAGTTTGAACATCAACTTTTCTTTCTTGAATCGCTAAATTACCTTGTTTACATTTGTTCAAATAGGAACATGAATGGAAATAAATGTCAACTAATATATTAGCAAAATATTATCTCCTTTTTTATAAAATTATAAGACAAGTCATAACAATTTGAAAAGGGTACAATTTAAATTTTTAAATGTAATATACATAATTAAATTATTTATTAAGAACAATTTTAATAATAAAAATGAAAAATTGCTTAAATGTTGTGGGAACAACTCTCGGAACCTTTCAATAGATAAGTCCTTTAAATAAGGTATAAATACAATAGTAAATAGAGTTAATAAGAAAGTCCAATATGGTCCATAATGCATGATTTACACAATAAAATTCCTAATACATATTATATCTAGACGATAGCTCACCACATGTAATTTCCTTCAACACTCCCCATTGTGCTGATTCGGAGATAGAATGATCAAGTAACAAAAACCATGTGGGAAAAAATAACCTTGATCGAAGGAAAAAGAATACAACATTATGACAATTATGTTAGACTTCATCTGTTGAGTATATATTTTCATTTGATCCTTACTTCGATCAATAGAGTTTGCACGTATCGTTACCTTGTTAAAAACTTTGCCAATTAACAAAACCCAGTGGAAAAAATGAACCTTGGACTAAAGAAAAGAGTATAACGTAACATTATGTGGATGTTAAACTCTCCCTCAAGTCTACACCTCATTTTGATCTTTACATTAATCAAGGAATTTGAAAAGTTTATGCATGAATCGTTGCCTCGTTAAAAACCTTACCAAATAACAAAACCCTATGGGAAACATAACCTTCTTCGAAGCAAAAGAGTACAACGTGATCAATGATCTAGACTTCTCCTTAAGCCTACACTCCTCCTGATCCTTGCATTAATCAAGGGAGTTTGGAAAACTTATGCATTCCTATGCTTTTCACATGTTTTTCAAATATAGCCTTAGGTAAAGATTTGGTAAACAAATCTTCTACATTCTCCTCAGATCTTACTTGATTCACTTGAATCTTGAGGAGAGCCTGTTGTTACTGATTGTAGAAAAACTTTGGAGATATATGCTTGATATTATCACCATTGATATAACCTAGCTTCATATGTTCGATGCAAGCTACATTATCTTCATAAATGCAAGTAGGTTCTTTAGTGATAGAACTCAAACCACAAGTCCCTCGAATATGTGTAATGATAGCCTTTAACCATATACACTCACGAACTGCCTCATGCAAGGCGATGATCTCAGAATGGTCCGAGGAGGTAGCCACAAGAGTTTGCTTGGTTAATCTGCAAGATATTGCTATGTTCCGAATAGTGAATACATAACCAGTTTGGGAACGACCATTATGTGGGTCAGAGAGGTACCCTGCATCAATAAAACCAACCAAAATATCATTCGGGGTTTTAATATAGGGGCTAGCCTTTTCGACATTTACACTTACTTTAGAGATTGTTGTGCAATCTACAATTACTTTTTCCTCTCCGTAGGAAAAGAATAATCCCAACTTAATGGTTCCTTTTGCATATCAAAAAAATTCTTGATACCGTTCTAGTGATGCTGCGTTGGCGCTGAGCTAAATCTAGCTAACAAGTTCGCTGAGAATGCTATGTCTGGTCTAGTACATTGAGCCAAATACAATAATCTGCCTATTGCACTTAGATAAAGAATTTCAGCTCCCAACACCTCTTCGTCATCTTTCTTTGGACGAAATAGATCTTTTCATGGATCCAAATTTCGACCAATCATGGGAGTGCTAGCATGATGCGTTTTTTCCATGTTGAATCGCCTGAGCATCTTTTTGACATACACAGACTAATAGATTAATATTCTACAAGCTCGATGTTCTAGTTCAAGACCTAGACAGAATAGAGTTTTCCCAAGATCTTTCATCTTAAATTCGGATTTCAAGTAACTAGTGGTTTCTCTTATTTCATCAAGAGTACTTATTATATTCATGTTATCAACATAAACAGCTATAATTGCAAATTAGGTACTTGTTTTCTTTATAAATACGTAGGGGCATAATTGTCGTTCTTATAACCCTTCCCAATCAAGTAGTCACTTAGAGGGGTATACCACATCCATCCGGATTATTTTAATCCATAAAGTGAGCGTTTCAACCTAATTACAAATGCACTCCGTGGTTTAGAGTCACTTGACTTGGGTAATGTAAGGCAATCTAGCAGTTTCATATATGTCTTTGAATCAATATTCCCATAGAGATATGCATTAACCACATCCATGAGCTACATTTCCAGTCCTTCAAAAACTACAAAGCAAACTAATTAGCAGAATAGCATCCATTACGGGAGTGTGTGTCTCCTCTTTGTTAATTTTAGGGCGTTGTGAGAAACCTTGCGCCACAAGGCTAGCATTGTACCTTAGAACTTCATTCTTCTCATTACGCTTTCTAACAAATACCCATTTATGTCCTGCAGGCTTTACACTTGATGGGGTTAGCACTACCCGACCAAATACCTTCTCTTTGCCAGAGAATCTAGTTATGCCTGGATTGCTTCTTTCTGTTTAGGCTAACTTGCTCTTTGATAATATTTTACAACAGAGAGAGGTTCGATATCATTGTGCTTTATAATTTCTTGAGCAACAGTGTATGCAAATATATCATCAATATATATGGAAGATTTTTCCATCAACTCGTATGCCCTCTTATAATCCATTAAGATTTCTTTGTTCTCTATAATCTTTTCAAAACATTGGAGCGTCCTCTAGTACTGATTCATGAACATAACTATAATCAGAGATAATCTCATGAGAAGGGTTCTTTTCATTGATGATTAATGGATCGGTTTGTGCCTTACTCTCATTTTCTTCCTTGGGTGAGTGTTAGTTGAACCAAGTGGCCTCCCCCTCTTCCTTTGGGGAGCCACGGCCTTAATTACACCTCCATGATAATTCTTGTCGTTCCCTTAAAAAATCATTTTTCCTATCTCCCCCTAACGACAGGAAGACTGTCTCATTGAAGTGACAATTCACAAATATAGCGGTAAAAAGATCGCCTGTCAAGGGTTCCAAATAGTGGATAAATTTTGGGGCTTCATATCCAACATAAATGCCTAATCGTCTTTGGGGACCTAATTTATTGCGTTGTGGGGGCGCATTGGCACATATGCTGCTGAACCAAATATGTGTAAGTGTAAAATATCAGGTTCATATCCAGTTACCAACTGGTACGCAGAAAATGATTGGTTAGTAGTGGGTCTGAAACAAATAAGTAAATCTGCGTGTAATATTGCATAACCCTAGGCAGATATAGGCAAGTTGGTGCGCATAACCAGTGCATTGGCCACCATCTATAATCTTTTGATAGTGGCTTATGCGAGACCATTTGTGTATGCACATGGAAAACAGGATGCTCTACATCGATCCCAATAGACATGCAATAATCATCAAATGCTTTTGATGTAAACTCTCCAGGACTGTCAAGCCTAATAAACTTGATAGGATGATCAAGGTGGTGAGCCCTTAAACGTATAATTTGTATTAGGAGTTTTGCAAATACAACATTTCTTATAAACAATTATTCGACACGTGACCAGAATGTCGAATTATCCACCAGATTCATAAAGTACTTTCAATGGTTCCACTTTCTCGATGGATTAATCCACAAATATATCATTATATTCTTTGTAAGACTGGTATATTTTATTTTGTAACTTTAGCAAGCATAGGAGGGTCTCGATCCTATTTTTGCTAAAGAGCAGACTTTGAAAAACCGGGTGTCGTTCCTTTGACATGGTCAATGAGGCATAATGAGAAGGGGGATATTACTTCCAGTAATTCAAAAGTCAAGGATTACTTTTGAGTATTACTTGTATCAACACGTTGCAATGTGTTAGATTTTTGTCCCATTTATTTGTTACTCAGAAGAGAAGATGTTTATATAAGTACTTTAATTAACACATAAATCATCATGACCAGGGGGCACTAAGCAAGCATGCCAAAGCCTGTATGAGTTAATGTCCCATAGTACATCGTTGGTAACATCATAAAATTCGACAATCCTTATCGTAGTAGGGTATATTCCACTAGAATGGCTCATAAGTTTCTCTAAAATGCATTTCTTTGCACATTTGTTTAGAGATAAAATAAATATATTTTTGTTCCATTCTTACATTTGGTTTTTGTATGATTACTGTTGTTACGAATATCATTAACAAAGTTTAGGTTGCTCTAGGTGCATATAGAGCGTATTAGGCTAACAACATTTTAGCCAAAAAAAATGGTTGAGCAATTCTTCGCTCTTATAATGATTTAATCACCATAGTCACATAGGTATTCTAGGTTATTAATTGCCTATTCTGTCGAATGGTTATGGTATTCCCACTACCAACTAATCATTAAAGTTATCCTCTATTAAATCGAGTATAAACTCTGAACTATTTATTAATAAAACGAACAAATTCAATTACTTTATAATAAAATTCGAATAAAACCTGACGCGCCGAAAATACTTCCGTGCTTAGGTACCCAAGTGTAGGTTGTCAAGTTATAATACTTGGTAAGTCCAACTGTCGAACCACAAGGATAGTCGAAAAGACGATGTAGTGATTACGAGTCCAAGGTTTTGTTAAGAGAATTTAATTGGTTGATTTTAATGATTAATTTTAAAGTCTTGCAATAAAAATTAAAATGATGTAACAATAGATGAGAAAAGGCTAAGGCATTATAGAATTCATTTGTTTTACAAAGTTAAGTAAAATCAATCTCATTCAAAGTTCTCAATGCAATTCCTAAGTGTTGAATATTTTACCCATTTCTAAACAAAAGGGTGTGAAGCAAAAGCAACCCATTTCCATATAAATTCCATATAAATAAAAGGTGTAACCAAATATCAACACAAGTGTATCTCTCATTTTTATCTTGTGACAAAGGGTGTGAAGCAAGTGCAACCCATTCCCATATAATATCAACCAAGATTCAAACTTAAAATATATAAAAAGAAAAGGCATAAATTTAAACTAGGCATTTAAGAACTCATTGTTAGTTTCCCCTAGGCAAATGACTTGATTATGAAAATGGCCAACTACGAGGAGTTTAGCTCGATAAATCATAACATTTCATTTGTCTAAGATTGGGAGGTCTAGGTGGAGGTCAAACCGTCCTATATAGACTTATTTGATAAATACAAATTGAATCCTTAAAATGATTAATGAAGTTGTTTATGACATAAATTTAAAAGATCCTTTTTGGTAATACTTTAGTAAGAAGATTATGAGTCTTAAAATCACATAAAGTGTAGAAAGCACTCAACATATCATTAAAGTATTAAAAGATTAAAATCTCAAATTTATGGTGTTTCCATGAATATTCAAAAACTAATCATGCTTGGCAATGAAAAGTATCTCATTCAAAGAAAGAATGGACATAGGTTAGTAAGAAATACACAAGTGTATCATCTCTTCATTAATGCTTGAGATCTATGTATACAAGGCATACAAAGTCAAATCATCATATGAAAATTTGAATACTTCTTAAAGGAGAATTTGTATTAATTTTAACATCTCCATGCATGTTAAGAGTTTTTTGTCTTCTTAAAAGAGAATGGTACAAAATCTTACTGTAGCAAACAATATTACTTTTGATAAATTTTGTATAGCAAGCGTTGTTGATTTGGTATGAAAGGTATGACCCAACGGGCTATTGAAGAAAAGATCAAAGCTGCAATCGGCATTAACCAGGAAAACAACATTTATGTCTCGTGTCAATACTGGGATGGAAAGTTTTACCTCTAAGAAGTTTTCATTTGTCTTAACAGAAGAGCCACGGAATATGTCTCATGTCCTGATAATGGAAGTTGGAGGGGTTGTTCGGGGAACAAGGATACTCCACTGATGAAGTATAATATTACCATCTAAAGTAAGTCATGACATATCGAGCTTCAATTCATTGACATAGTTAAATTGACCGAGTTACTATTGGTTTTATATAATTCCGCATTGGTAACAATATTATCTTATATAGTACAATTGATAAAAAATAGTAAAAGAAAAAGTATGCAACAAATTTTTTTGGAGAAAGTAATTGATAATATATACACAATTATTTTTTAAAAACAACGATCCTTAAAAAAATGATTATTGGAATGGTAAATTGATGAATTTTTTTCGTGATATTCGGTAGAGAGCTCTCTATGATATGATATGATATTATCTCCAGCAAATTTTATCAAAATAATTAATATAGAAATGGCTGAGATGATCTTCTACAAATTCAATTGCTTAAAATGAACATATATATATATATATATATCAATTTTTTACTACATTCACTTGTAGATTGAATTTTTTATGATATTTGCCTGATATAATCTACTCATTATGAAAATTATCTCTACCAAATTTCATGAAAAAATCATCTATATAACTCTTGAAATTGATGGTCCTTTTGCTTTGACTTTTTTTTTATTTTTAAGAATTTCATAACTTTACATACTTTCTGCTGACTACCACACGATTGAATTATTCTAGAATGAAAAACACCCAAATGTCTCTTTGGAGGGAGGACAATTAGGAAATTTGAATCCAAGTTATTCATAATTTACTCCCTTAAAGTTTGTCCTTTTTTGCACTTGCATTTATAAAGTTCATTTAGTACCATGCCCGTTCTTAAAGTATACTACATTTTCACTTTAGTCCAAAATCCAAACCGACCTTAAGTTTTTTGACTAAAAATGCCATGGGTTACTTTAATCTTTAAGCTGAGTTAGCTGCACGTGGTATTTTTCGTCCAACAAACAAACTAAATGTTGGACACTGGACTAAAATGAAAATTTCATCAAATTATATGGATAGGCTTGGTACAAAATAAACTTTATGAACAAATGTGAAGAAATGGTCAAATAGGTCAAATATAAATAACTCCTAGAATCCCATTACCAATTTAAATCGATCTAAGATCTATTAAGTGAGATCGAGTACGGATACTCATATATAAATTTTCAACACTCCTGATTTTGATAAAATATTCTAATTTTGTTATATCTGTTATCTTAATTTTGTAGGTGTTGATGAAGAATCGATCTCCAAATGAACTCATTTGGAATACATAGAGTGCAGGCGCAATCGGATGCTTTTGTTCTAACGAATTGCTATATAAATAAAGTTGGGCCTGGCCTCCTTGCGTGTTGTGTATTGTATTTTAAAATAAATAAATATTTATCTTTTATATATAAGAGAAATGAGTTGTATTTGTATTTGTGCATGCTACTCATGCACCCACTTGTATTTGTAAGAATGTAAATTACCTATGTCTAAATGTTGATGACATGCAAAACTAAATGAGGAGTTGAATATATTTCGCTCTAAAATCTTAAGTCCTTTTTTTTTTTTTTTTTTTGAGGAAAGGGCCACCTAAGGTTTGGAAGAGGAAAAAAAAAAAGGGAAATAGAAACATAAAAAATGGAAAAATGGAAAATGAAATAAGGAAGGGAGGGGAAGGTTAGGGAAAAGCCCTGGGGACTTGATCACTTGAACCTGCAATGACTTTTCCAAAATATTAGTACCTTACCATTTGAGTTTTATCGTTTGTGAATGTTAAAGTTTATCCTGGGCTACTTATATATAACACTCTAATTAACTCTGGAAAAGAAAGCTTGGGGTAGGTTGCAGCCTCCACTAAGTCCCCCCTTAAATCCGTGAGTGCATTGATGTATGAATACCTAGTTTGTTCAAGAGTAATGTTAGACTTACTAAATTTATCAATCGGTTTTATATTCATATGGTATGCATTGGCTGTTTGTACATTCTCCATATATACAACTCACTAATACATCTGGTATTATTACATGGATGAAAGAACTTAAACATGTTAACAGGACGTTCATTTTGGATCTTAACGAATGCGGGTATTTTTTGCCTCCACTTGAACACAATCAAATAAGTTATTGGATAATGTTTTCTGAATTAGCATAAAACACGAATTGTTATCAAGTGACACAATCCGATAGTACCTATTAAGGCAACAATGAAAAAAAAAATACAAATAATTCTCTAATTTTTATTTTCACTACAATAAAATTTGTGAAGAACTAACTTACTAAAAACATAGGAATAAGCATCTATAACTTAATACACATTAGTTTTATTAAAAAAAATTAAAAAAATTAAAAATCTAATAGGTGACTCAAATTCATTAAGGGTAAATTTGTAAGCGATTCGTTATCATTTTGAGTGATACGTGTGAACCTGTTAACCACCCAAATTCGTTAAGGTTCCACCAATGAATTTATAACTTTATTTCGATTCATGTCATACTATTGTAGTATATGTGATTCTCTTAGGTTTACTAAAATTGATAAAAATATTATTTTCCTTTTGCGTTATTTTCCTGACAATCACCTCCGCCTCCCGTTATTTTACCCAGAAACACTAGCGGAACTATAAGGGGGCTAGACAGGCTGTAATCTGGGTCTAATTTTCTTAGGCATATTAGTAATATGGGACAATTAAAAAAGGTCTTATTAGAGAAAGATTTTCACACTAAAGCCAATGAATAATTTTTTTTGTAAATAAAGGGCCTATTTTTTTATTTTATTAATAATATGACATGTGTTTTTTTTCATTATAAAATGACATCCCAACCCTTAAAATAAACTAAAAAAATACCAATATACATTAAAATATGGATTGCAATATTAACTTTGCAGTCCATATTTTTGGTGCAAAGTTCATATTGCAGTCAATATTTTACTGCAATGTGAACTTTGCAGTCCATATTTCTAGTGCAAAGTTCATATTGCATCCATATTTCACTGCAATATTCATTTTTTTGTGCAAATTTCATAAAGAGGGGGTAATTTAGGTAATATATAACATGTTTTTATTAATTAAATGATATTTAAATTTATTCAAATATGTTCATTTAAAATATAAAATAAAATAGGCCTCTTACACTAATTACCAATTAAAATAGGCCCTTCATTCAAAAAAATATTATTTATTGGAGTTTTGGTAAAAATCAATGTGTAGTAAGAGCTTCTACCCAAGGGCGGATCCAGGATTCTTCGAAGGGGTGGGCTGTTACTAAAGTAGAAAATCATAACAAAATAAAATATATTTTTTCATTTATAATATTAAGAAATTTTTACATCAAAGCATAGTAAAACAACAAAAATACCTATCGAAGTTGCGCCCGACGAGTCTTTAAAGTTTCATACTCATCAATTACCGAATCTATATCAATACTCAATGTGAGGTCCCGTTCAATGTAAAGAGTTAAGCAATTAGCAAGAAATTCATCACCCATTGAGTTGCGAATCGCCATTTTAACATGCTTCAAACCTGAGAATGCCCTTTCTGTAGTCGCAGTAGAAACGGGAAGAGTTAACACAAGACGAATCATCATGACCTATTAGAAAAAATACAAAATTATTATAAAGCAATATACTTGTGTTATTTGAATATATATAATTTTTAAGTTTCTAACAGTACCTCTAAAAGGCACTGCCTGGAGTGCAAGCAATCGAATGGTTTGAATAGATGCTGTAAGCCTCATTCGATTCTTCGCAATTTCCTTTCTTTGATGGTGGCTGAGAATGTGCCATTTTTATTAACCTATTAAAATAAATTCAAAAATTTAAAGTTAGATAGTTAATCTAAACAATTAAGGTTATGTTATTTATAATAATAGATTAACATTTAATAATTAACATTTGTCAAGAACTAATAGTCTAATAAATAAATTTATATATAATATATATTAACTAGATTGAACAATAGTCAATAAATAAATAACATTACAACAATAAATGAACACATGAATAATAAAATTATTTATTAATTATACATTTATAATAATCTATCTAAAAGTTAAATAAAAAAAAACTAATTTTTTATATAAACAGTGAATAAATATTAATCAAAACAAATATATATTAATGCATAAATATTATATATATATATATAATATTATAAAATATATAAACAAAATAAATAGATGCAGGATGCTGGATTGCTGGTCAACGTTATAAAACATATATATATAAAATATATTAACAAATTAAATAGATGCTGGTCAACATTATAAAACACACACACATATATATATATATATATATAATATTATAATAAATAAATAAAAGAAGCCAAGAAGATGACAAACCAGGCAGTTTTTTGTCAGAGTGGTGCTGCTGTTGCTCTGTGCTCTGCGCCTTTGACAGTCTGACTGCGGCAGCTCCTTCTCTTTTTCTTTTTCTTTTTGTTTTGTTTTAATCTATCTTTAAATTCTATTAGGTTAAGTGGAGGTTAAATGAATGTGTGGGCTGGGCTGAATATAAGGTTGGCTCAAATTTAAGTAGCACTCTAAGTAGATTTTTTTTTTTTGGGGTGGGCTGAAGCCCACCTGTGCCCCCCCCCCTCCCTACGCCAGTGCTTCTACCTAATTTCTAGTAGTAATATTTACATTACAAATATGTTTTCTTTGTGAGATACTTAATAGCCCAGGCCCAAGCGGGCCTTTGAAGCAAAAAGCAGCTGACAATCCGACACTAATTCGTCTTGAACATTGAGATGAACTAATAGACATATTTGTATTCCACCCTCTGAGAATGATATAGAACGAATATATATCTCAACTCACATTCTTTAATTCACAAAGATATATATATATATATATATATACATATATATTAAATTACATTTTATATACACATGTACATAAATGTGTAATTGATTAAAAATAAAATGTTTTATGAAAATAGTAAGTGGTGTGGTGGATCATAATTTAAAAGAGTTCAATTTTATTGTTTACACTATTACATAAAACTCTTTATGAGATAAAAGCTTGCAAAGATAATTGAAAAACAAAAATATGACGCATTTTCGAAATTGTTTTTGGCTTTGTTAACATTATATATATGTTTACTCATCCCATTTTAGACCATGTTATCGTCCCATTTTTTTTTTTGTACTCTTTTAATTTAAAATTATAGTTATACGTTTTTACCCCAGGTCACTTTAACTTCCTGACTCTGCCATTGCCCAGAAAGTTTTGAAAATACCCCCTTCTTATTCCCTTGCCATTCCGCGCTACTAGGAAGCAAATTTATACAAACAGGACAATGGTCCTATACCTTTTGTCTCTATTTTCGCACAAAGATGACTTTACCATAAGGCAAGTTAGGCAATCGCCTAGGGCCCTGTCGTAGAAAAGGGTCCCATTTAAAAAAACTAAGGGCCATTTTTGTTGTAATTTAAGTCAATTTTTTTTAATGATATTTTTATATATTCAAAAATTAGCTTCTTCCCACTTTATCTTTGTTCACATTTATATATTGCATACGTGTAAAAATAAAATTTAATTAATATTTTGAAGGCCCCATTTTAGCTTTATCGCCCAAAGCCTCGTCTTCTCTTGGACCGCATCTGTTTCCGCATCAATGTGGCAAAAAGAAAAAGATTTAATATTAAGACTTACCTCCTCTGACCGAAGCAAAGCTAAACCCCCAGCTCTACTCGCACAGTTAACATAGAACCCACATGCAAAGCCCAATCTACCCTTAAGCTTCTCCATCTCTCTAGTGAACAAATTCGTCTCAATAAGAAACAAAGCTTGGGGTCTTTTTCTACATACTAAGTCGCAGAGTGCGCGAACTGACATGAGGTTCCCAAGCCCCCGGCAGTCCTAGCTTATGGTTGTCATGGCTGTTGGCGGGACTGGAGCCCAGTCTCCGCCGGTTGAAACAGATGAAGCCAATTGTGCATCGAATCTCCTTCGTCTGTACTCACCTCCTTCACGATCCGCCACCTCCTCTTCTGGGTAAGCACCCTTACACTTCCCGCCTATTTCCTCTCCACCCTGCTTAGTAGTCAATGTGCGCAAGTTTCTTGCTTGTCTATTCCATCCTTTTCCCCTTGCTGTACCAGCTTCTCCCATTATGGGCTTCCTTCAATTGTTGCAGCAGTCGCTTGATTTTGTCTGCCTGAGTCAATATGCTCATAACAGAGCCCTCTGCTTCAACCGGAACATTTTTGCATGGGTCAGCCTTTAAGACAGTGGACTTTGGGCTTTGGAAGAAATATGAGTTAATTGGGCCTCTGTCTTATGTTTTATCATAAACATGATTGGGTTTATCAGCCTCCAATTTTGTATTTAAATAAATAATTCCTTCTTTTTTGGGAAAAAATAAATTTAAGAAGAAGAAGATGGATAACTGATAGATCACGCTGATGAATCCAAAAATCAACCGATAAAAAATGTATCACAAAACCACGATTACAAGATGCAAATATTGAATCCTTGCCCACATATAATGACTCACAAAAGTTTGTGATCCTTAAAAATGCCAATAACATTATAATACCGTGATACTATTAGCTAATATTAAGCATTGCGAGGAAAGGATTAGAGGTAATTTAATTCTAAACATTGTTTGGATTAAAGGTCTAATATTGTTAATTCTTGGGATAGTGTCCTTGAATTGAACCCTAACACTTCCTCTTTTAATTATTTTTAATGTCAGCCAACACTACCACTGTATTCTATTATTAATAATCATTGTGTCCAAATTTTTATTTTATTTTTTGTAACCTGGGGTTCTATAGCGACCATCCGTCCCGAATAGAGACCATCATAACATTGCTATCCTTGTACTACACAAAATAAAAACGAAACAAAATTACTCATAATGTAGTACAATATATGAATACCACCAACCAAATCAACCAACACCCAATTTCTAAAATCAAATTCCCACTACTCCCAACAACCATGAATGCCACAGCCATGCCTGGTATGCAAGACAAAATGACGATGGCCGGAAATATGCACGACCACAAGATGACGATGATGATGATGATGCACACCACTTTCTATTGGGGCAATATTGCCGAGTTTCTCTTCTCCGGTTGGCCCGGAACAAACAAATCCAGCATGTACTTGCTATTACTTCTTTTGGTCTTTGTCCTGGCATTGATAGTCGAGTGGCTTTCTCACAGTTCTTACATCAAACAGGAATATATATCTAGCGCAGAAAAAATAAAAGAAAAAATTTAAATGCACCACTAAACAATGGTACAACCGTTCATTTTCTTGAGTGGATTCATTTCAAAAAAATATGTTACCTTTTGCAAATTGCTAAGAAATCCCAATCATTACACCTCAATATCACTTGCGTGCTTAAAATTATTGTACTTTAATTTTGTCTAAAAATTGACGCCATTTTAGTAGGGTCCATTATACCTTCTACCTCATAAAATATTATTATGCTCTATATATACACAAAAATGCTCTTGCGAGGGAATTCCTTACACCGGATGTATCTATAAAAAGTCGGTGTAAAAGAGTTTTGAGTGACTCTATGTATATTTTCACGCGAAATCCTTTAGCCTCTCATTTTTGAGCTTGTTTAAGAGAGTGGAATCTTCCTGTACAAATTTAGAATGTGATGTGAGTAAATGATCCACTTTATCAGTTACAAGTAACCATGAGTACTTGTTGGCATTAAAGGGACGGAGATTTGGCTCAATCGCGCGAAGACCGTTATGTGTACATATAGAGTTGGCCTTGGGACAAAGTTGATAGGGGAACCATCTTGGACTAAAAAATTAAGAGGAGTACCAATATTTTATATATATATACATGAAGAAGCAAGCTCCACATTAAAGGCAATGGCATTTTCCAAAAACCTACTAAAAGTATAGGACTCCAAAATAATGACTATTTTATTATAACATTTTCAATGCAATTATAAATTGAATAAAAATGTCATTATTAATCATATAAAATTTTGGGGAAAAAAAATAACCTTTAACCAATGTAATCATGAGTAATCACCAATGATCTGACAAACATACGTGATGACATTGTGAGCATGGTGCTATATACTTGTAGAACCACAATGTCATAATATATTATATACTAGTTTGCAGCCCTGCGCGATGCGCAAGCGCTTTATAATAATTATATATTATACAAACATTTGAAATAGAGATATTATATTGTACATGACAAATTTGTTGATAATCAAACGTACAAATAGATTGAAATAGTTTAATTAATTATAGCATAAAGATAAGAGAGAAACTTAATAGACTAAAATACAATCTTGGTGAAAAACTTAAGTTTGATAATTACTCACTTCAATTTTCAATTTTGGTGTAGAATAACAATTCATTTAATAGAAAAAAATACACCTTTTCATTTGAATGAAATAAAACTTAAAAAAAATCAACTTCATACCGGAGATTCTCTTTCACATGCCCAAACCATCCTCTGGTGGTTAAAAATTTCGAGGAGAGAAATAAATGTGCACTGGCCATATATATATATATATAATGTTATAATATTCATTTAAAAAGATTGAATCTTAAAAACGTGTAACTAAAGGTTTGATAAATAAGAAAGAGAAAAGTGTGAAACCAAAAAAATAAATTCTACAAAATAACATCTATCATTATATATATTAGTTATATGATATAACAGAACTAATTGTTTGAACACTATTACTAGAACATTTGATAAAATAAATTTAACCAGCAATATAATAATAAAATTTTGGCATGATAAAACATAGGAGGAATTGTTAATTTTTAGTATGCCTAATATTGGGTATTTTAATAAACACCATATAGACATACCATATTTCAAAAAATAAAATACAAATACAATTGAACAAATCTACATCAAACAATTACAATAAAGTAACGTATGTAAGTATTCTAGCAAATTTCGGCTTCCCCTCAATTTCGTCGTGTTTCTTCTTTAGGTCCATATACTCTTGACGCAATTCTTAGAAGGAACTCTCGAATATCTCAAAATTCAATTTGTAAATTTGCATATCCTCAAAATTGGCATCTTCTATGAGAAAGTTGTGATTGGGCTTCAAAAAGTTGATTACGAATCTAATGGCAACATTTTCATCACGCCTAATTGATGTAGGGAAGCCCCAATATGTAACAGGATCTCTGTGTCCAGGAAATCTTTTGATCTCGACATATGATTTGAAAAATTCATCTTTGAGGATACATCCATAAATTGCTAACGGTAAGTTTAATTTTTGAAGTATTTCATTGAGGAGTGTTTTGAAATTAATTAATTCCAATAATAAACTGAGATGTCATATATTCTAAAAAAAGTTCATTCAACATTGTTAGTTATTTACAAAATAGAAAATTAAAATAACACTTAAAAACAGTCTAGACTTGAGAGAGATAATTTCACCCATGAGAAGAACGTAGACCATCTCATGAGAGGGTTATTATTGTGGGTAGAGAAAGTGAGGAGTGGATGTAAAATTGTGTCCACTGATTGAAAAGGATATGGATCAATAATCAAAATAAACAATAAACGAGAAGTATTTGAAAAAAACACTTACCAAAGGAATTGTTAGAAGGCTGTGAAACAGTGGATTCTTTTTTAATTTTTTTTGGGCCCAAAGATCAGAGGATTGTAAGTGGGAATCCTTCACTTTGTCTTTAAGTAATGAGGAAAGAAGTTATAGAAAAAACTGCCGACAGTTAAATAAATAAACTGTACATCCACGTGGCATGACTGACAATGGACAGATGTCAAAATCTAGTGCAATTCCTGGTTGAGAAGAAGTTATATTTCAAAGGGTGGAAAAAAAAGGAAATAAGGAAAAATTGACAAATGTCAACACCTCATAAAAGGAATCTATTATATATATTAGTTATTAGATTTGCTTACATGCTTTTCTTTTGCAAACTTTAATACATTTGGAATTTTATTCATTTCACAATTTAAATTTTAATAAAACCTATATTTTTAGAAGCATTTCTCAATACTTATCAAAAAAGAATTCTATTCTATATAATTTTTTAAACTAATGTATGTATATATAAACCACATACCTATGGATTCTCATATGACATTTTGCCCCTATTATTATTAATGTTATATATATATATATATATATTGATGCTAGGATATAAACTTCAAAGTTCTTTGTTTTTAGAAATGTTATATTACCTATTGAGCTACCTCTTTTTCAGATAATTCTTTTGTTCCAACTTTAGATTTATCCGTGCTTAAAAATCAGGAGTGAATATTGCGTGTATTTTTTTCTAGTGATATTCAAGGAGCTAGAAGCAGTGGGTGACGAGAGTCGAATCTTGACCTTTTAGCCAAAAAGGAAAAGAAAAAACTTTCATAAATTTACAAACTGAGTTAAACCGCAAATCCTCATTTATCCTCTTTTACTAAACAACTTTCAGTCAACTAAACCACTTTTCGGATTTTTGCGTTAGTGCTAATCGGAACGCTTGAAAATGTTGTAAATGATATCCCAACACAATTGAGTTGACGAAAATAACTTCCTTTGGCTTTAGGAAAGATTTGACAATTTAAAGTGCACGAAAATTCATTTTCTAACTTAAAGTGATGAAATTGTTAATTTGAAATATTACCTATGTACTATATTATATATTAGTACAATTTTATTTTTTTTACTTAGGCGCAAGCAATGGGATTCTTTACATTTGCAAGAGTATTAAGATACTTTCAACTACAGGGCCACGCACTACTTTTTTTTAAAAAAATCTTTAAATCACTTCTTATACTGCATTGCTTATGCATCGCGTATGTGCAAAAATCTAGGAGTATTATAAAATGCAAGTGATTATGACACCGATTGGTTTTCTTATTTTACCTCTATTACTTTTATTTTGAGAAAAATATATGCAGTAAAATAAACTCGAATCCGCTCCTTCAACTTAAAAACATACTTTTTAACTATTGCATCAATAATAATTTTATCTTAAATTTTACACATCCACAGTCATTAAATGTGTGCCCGTATCTATATGTTAAAAAGACAATTTCATAGATAAAAATATCATCAACCATTCAACCCAAATTATGTCCCTGCCTCTTACCTTCATTTATGTGGATCAATGTTCTCTCTCGTCTAGAATATTGGGGGACAACCCTCTCTTTTCAGCATTTTCTTTTGAGATGATATTTGCACGGTGGACAGAAAAGACTCGTTCAGTTTGGAAGATTTACCATACATATATTCTGATGCCCCTTCATTGACTATTACATATAACTAGTTTACTAATCCATGCGATGTACCATTGTTTTAAAATTATTTATATATATATAATTGATGTGTTTGAAAACACCCCAATTGAATTGAAATGAACTTTTCCAACACTATTATTTAACAGTGCACAATAAGATTGGCCTACATAGAAAAAGATAAACAACCTCTAGCAAACGAAACTTATAGCTTATATCTTGGGAACATATATAATTGATCATTTGCTTATAGGTTCCGCCAAATGACATTTGAAATATCTTAAAATTTACAATTAAAACCCTCACAATTAATGATTGGGTTTGCTTAACATCCTCTTCACAAAGTTATTTATTTTTTTGTGAATGACTCAAAATGATCGATTGATCAATTCGAATACTCTCAATGATTGGGTTTGCTTAACATCTTCTTCACAAAGTTGCGTGGAACAAAAATTTGCACTCACCCCAAATGTACATATTTTACATAATAAAGGCTACATAATGTGTGGACATTTATAATGCTATACTTTAGAAGAGGAAGGAGAAGAGGCCCATTGACAAATCCAAAAGATGGGTCGCAATAATATAGGTTTTTATTAAATTGTTAACAATGATTTAAGTTTAATTTCTATTAATAAAACATAATTAAAACGTAAAAGGCAATAACAAACGTTCATAAATGCTATATATTTATGTCTTTAAGAGTAATAAAAGAATGGGTAATGGGCTCTATTTAGAAAATAATATAGTGGAGTATAGATGATTCATGTATATCTTCGATCAACGGGAATTATGTAATGCCTACATCATCTTAGGGCTAAATTTCGTTCAATTTTTCCAAGAGAGATTTCAATTTTCAACAAATAGATATGTGATCAACACAAAAGTGTAAAATGCACATGTAACTGAAAGTGAATATGGGTACTAAATTTAAGAATTAATTTAGCACCAATGATGGAGGCATGCAAGTTAGGTTCAGTTGGGGCTTAAGCGGTTAAGCTGCCACTCAAATTTTTCAAACTTTTCCCATATATATAGTATTAAAAAGTTATTTAGGAAGAAAAGTGTACATAAAAATTGTAATTTTAAAAAAGGTGCGGGTATTGGCATTTTAAAATATAATAAAATTAGGGACACTTTTTAATTTTTTTTAAATTTTAGGGACACCTTTATATTTTTTTAGTAATGTTTTTATGTCCCTGAAAGTTGTTTTGGAGAGCCTAAAAATGCTATAGAGTGGCAGTAGTGACACCCTTAAAAATATGTAATTTTAATATTTAACAAAACTTCCCTACGAACTAATGGGTTGTCTGAGTGGCAAAAGACCCTCACCAACGTCAGAGATGTCTCTTAACTTGTAGCAAGGATTTGCAAAAATGTCTCATTGTTTGAGTGGCAAAAGACCTTTCTAAATCTAATCTGCCAAAATTTTAAACTATCACTAAATAAATTAAAGTATCATTTCTGTATTTTCTAAACTAAGAGATATTATTTCTATGAAAATATTTCATTCCCTAGTTCCTTTCAATTTTGAAAAACTGCAAAGTATATTTCTCATCATTTCATCTTCTTCCAATGAAGAATCTCGTTTACTTTTCATAGATCATCTATATTTTCACTTGCAAATCTTTATGGAGCATTCAATGATGACAAATGAAAGAAAATAGTATTATATACATAGAGAGAAAGTATTAGATAGCATGCAAATCAAATATCTAAATATATATGTTTGTTGAATTCAATATTTTTTTTCCTTTATTATTTTATTGCCCCCACTCACATTAAATTCTGGCTATGTCCATGTTTAGTACCCTACCACAATTGTAATTTGTGAATGAATATATAGAACAGAGGAATCCAAGAATCATCAGTGTCACATGAATACTTTCCAAATCAATCATTTTCCAACTCTATTTATAATTTTATGAATGGGGAATGACAAGGAGCAGGTGGTCATGCATATATATATTCCTCTGTCTTTCATATCTAAGGTCTTTCCTTTTCAACCATTTCAACAGAGATGCAAAATACTTTTCACAAAAGAGGAATATTGTATAGATGCAAAAGTACATTTGGCTTATGGACTTCTTCAAATTGGCCTAGACCAGGAAATGAAACCCATAATCAGCACTAGGTTCTCAATCCCACGCCACGTGAAGAGTTAATTTCTTTCTTTAGACATCTCAAATAAACCATCACATTTTAAAGATCAACAGTACTTCTTACATTCTTTCCTACGATTGTTGGGAACAAACTAGATGCTACTAGTTTTCAAGTAGGATCTTGGGATATAAATGACAAAAAAAAGATTGCACAATAAAATTATTTGGCACAACAATATACCAATCTCACAACACAAAAATTACGTGGTATCGGCAAATTGCCACTAGTCCACAGAGCGCACCAAATTTACTATATCAAAAGAATGAGTGGTTTACAAGACTGGTCAGCAGACCTATATACACACTGTGTTTCTCTCAACACTCAAAATAGACACTACAATTTTTCTCGCCTAGAAAATTGCTTCTATTTTTCTCACTCAACACTCTGAAAAATTAGAAACTGCAAAGCTCTCACCTAGACACTTCACTTCTAATTTTTCTCTCTACTCACTCTTTTGCTCTCTTCTTGATTTAGAGCTCTTGTTGTTGATAATAAAATGCATACAAGACACCCCTATTTATACACCAACAAGCATCCACCAACTTTGAAAATTTTTACATCCTTAGTTGGCATATTTGAAAAAATTTCACCAAACCATTCAAAAAATCAACATTTTCTAGAATGTGTAGAAAATTGGCCATTGAATTTTTTCTCACATTCTAGAAAATATTGACCATTGAATATTTGTGTATTTTTTCTTCATTTTCTAACAATCTCCCACTTGGAGAAAAATTAATAAAACCAACTCTGTCAATGATTAGTGTGTAGTGCGCTCATCTTTGTCTTTAGTTTTGAAGACTTAATGAAGTTGTGCACAACTCCAGTTTATCTTTGGTCACTACCTTGGTTAACATGTCGGCTGGATTTTTACTACCTTGAATCTTTTGAAGTGTTAATACCCCATCATCTAGGAGTGATCTGACGAAGTGATACCGAAGTCCTATGTGCTTAGTCCTCGAATGAAATGCTGAATTCTTTGCTAGATATACAGCACTTTGACTATCACAATGCAAGGCATTCTTCGTCTGTCTGAAACCCAATTCTGCTAACAAACCCTTTAACCAAATCATTTATTTGCTTGCCTCGGTCATGGCTACATACTCTGCTTCTGTAGTGGATAAGGCAACTATCTTCTATAGTTGTGAGAGCCAACTGACTGCAGTAGCACCTACTGTAAAGACATAACCAGTAGTGCTTCTTCTGTGATCTATCTCAGCAGCAAAATCTGAATCTACAAATCCTTGAAGTCTCAGCTCGCCTCTGCTGAAGCATAAGCATTTGTTAGTAGTACCTCGTAGATATCGCAATATCCACTTAACAGCATCCCAGTGCATCTTGCCAGGATTTGTCATGAACCTGCACACAGCTCCCACTGCATGAGCAATATCTGGTCTCGTGCAAACCATAGCATACAGCAAACTTCCAATGGCTGAGGCATATGGTACCTTAGCCATGAAGTTTTCTTCTTCATTATTCTTGGGAGACTGATCTTTGGATAATCGAAAATGATTAGCCAAGGGTGTGCTAACTGGCTTAGCATCACTCATGCTGAACCTCTTTAGAACACGGCTAATATACTCAGCCTGAGACAACTGTAAAATACCCCTTTGCTTGTCTCTATTGATTCTCATCCCAAGAATCTGCTTCGCTGCACCCAAATCTTTCATGTCGAACTCATTCGACAACTGTTTCTTTAACCTTCTGATTTCATCCATATTTGAGCTTGCTACTAACATGTCATCAACATAAAGTAACAAAATGATGTAACTGGATTGAAACCTTTTGAAGTAACAACAGTGGTCAGCGTTGCACTTATGATAGCCATTCATTTGCATAAACCCATCAAACTTCTTGTACCACTGTCTTGGAGCTTGTTTTAAGCCATACAAGCTCTTTTGCAATTTGTAGACAAGTTTCTCCTTTCCCTTTACTGAGAAACCTTCAGGCTGCTGCATATATATTTCCTCCTCTAGATCACCATGGAGAAAGGCAGTTTTCACATCTAACTGCTCAAGGTGTAAATCTTCTGCTGCAACAATACTCAAAACTGACCGAATAGTAGTTAGCTTTACAACTGGCGAGAAGATATCAGTGTAGTCAATTCCTTCTTTTTGCTGAAAGCCTTTCACCAGCAATCTTGCCTTGTACCTCTTGGAGCCATCGTGTTCCTCCTTCACTCGATACACCCATTTATTGTGTAGAGCCTTCTTCCCTTCTGGTAGCTCGGCTAGCTCCCATGTCTTATTCGAGATAAGGGACTTCATCTCGTCCTTCATTGCAAGCTCCCACTTGCTCGCATCCTGTACCTGACATGCTTCATTATAGCATTCAGGTTCACTTCCATCAGTCAGCCGCAAGTAATTTAAGTATCTCCTACTTGGTACATGAGGTCGGGAAGACCGCCTAAGTGCAGGAGTTTGAGCTGAAGGTTCTTCTACCTTCGTCTATTGCGTATTGTCCTGTTGTATTGCTTCCTCTGTCTGAGAACTTTCTTCTGTCTCTTCTGTCTGACTGTTTTCTGGAATATCACCAATATCGGCATACACAGGATTATGATGCACTGAATTACTTGAATATGCTGCGTCTCTGTCCTTGTACATCACCTTCTCATTGAATATGACATCTCTGATTCTGATAATTTTTCGGTTCTTGTCATCCCACAATCTATAACCGAAATCATCTCCGCCGTATCCAACAAAAGTACACTTCTGTGATTTAGGATCCAGCTTGCTTCTAGCTTGATCACTGATATGCACATATGCCACACAACCGAAAACTTTCAAATGAGAAAGTTTTACTTCTTTACCACTCCATACCTCTTCTGGTATTCTGTGCTCCAACGGCACTGACGGCCCCCTGTTGATTAGGTAGGTTGCATTATTGACTGCCTCTGCCCAGAATTGTTTAGGCAAGCCTGCATGTAGACGCATGCTTCTAGCTCTCTCAGTCAGTGTTCGGTTCATTCGTTCCGCCACGCCATTCTGTTGCGAGGTCCCTGGAACTGTCCTCTCCAACTTGATTCCATTCATGTAATAGAATCTTTTGAACTCGCCATCTTCATATTCTCCACCATTGTCGGATCTTAGCTTCTTGATCCTCAAACTTGTTTCATTTTCCACCATGGCTTTCCATTTCTTGAACACTTCGAACACCTCGGATTTGTGCCTCAAGAAGTAAACCCACACCTTCCTGGAATGGTCGTCAATGAAAGTCACAAAGTATGACTTCCCGCCAATGGATGAAATTGGGGCTGGTCCCCATATATCTGTGTGTACTAACTCAAGCTTTTCTTGCTTTGGAGTTCTGCCACTTATACTGAAACTAACTCGTTTTTGCTTCCCATAGATGCAACTTTCACATAGTTCAATATTAGTTGATTAAAGCCCTGCTAGCTTCCCTTTTGCGTGCATGACCTTCAGTCCATTTTCACTCATATGACCAAGTCTCTGGTGCCATATATTGGGATCGTCTTTGCTTGCGGCAACTGCAATTAACCCACGAGCACCTTCCGTCATATAAAGAATGCCTAACATACTGCCACGTGCAATTACCATTGCACCTTTGGAAACCTTCCATGTATCCCGGCTGAAAGTTGTGACTTAACCTTCATTTGCTAGCTGGCTCACCGAGATTAAATTCTTCCTTAAGTCAGGGATGTGGCGGACATCATTCAGCTTCCACACGAACACATTTAACTTGATATTTACTTCGCCTTTGCCGACCACGTCGCATGGTTGATCATTACCAAGATACACCTTTCCATAGTTTCCTGGTTCATAACTTGAGAAGAATTCTCTGCTTGAGGTGGCGTGAAAGGATGCTCCAGAATCTAACACCCATGACTCTGTCTTGCTTTCCATGGAGCATATCAATACATCTTCTGGCTGTTCTGCAATAACGTTTGCTTCAGTCCGCCTTTTTGGAGCCTTTTCTACTGCTCGACACTGATTTTTGTAGTGTCCAGTTTTACCACAATTCCAACACTCAATAACTTTTTGATTATTTTGGTTTTAAGATCTGTTGAAATTCTTTAGAGCCCTTGACTTTGGCCGGCCGTTCCTCGATCTGTTTATGTTGCCTCCATTTCCTCTTGTTAAATTTCTGCCTCTTGATTCAACATTTAAGGCTGAGCCAGAGGTGGACGGTTCACCAGAATCTCTTAGGCGAATCTCCTCGTTCAGAATCAAATCTCTGATGTCGGTATATTTGAGCTTTTCTTTCCCGGTAGAATTGCTCACTGACGTTCTCATAGCCTCCCAGTTATTCGGTAGCGAGGCTAAAATTATCAAGGCTTGGACTTCATCGTCGAACTTAATTTCGACGGTAGACAACTGGCTGATGATGGTGTTGGAATTATTCAGGTGTTCTGCCGCTGAAGAATTTTCCGCCATCTTCAGATTAAATAATTTCTTCATCAAATGCACTTTGTTGTTTGCTGAAGGCTTTTGGTACATGCCAGATAACACTGACATCATTTCTGCGGTAGTTTTCACATTTGCGACGTTAAACGCCACACTTCTTGATAATGATAGACGAATAACCCCTAGCACTTGCCTATCCAGTAGTGCCCATTCGTCATCTTTCATATCTTCCAGTTTGGTGCAAGTAGAGGAAGATGCAGCTTCTTCCCGTGCAAATAATCTTCAATTTGCATTCGCCAGTAACCAAAATGTTGGCCGTCGAATTTTTCAATTCCTTTTCCTTCTTCTGCCATAACTCCCAGTAGAACCTGATCATCTGATACCAGTTGTTGGGAACAAACTAGATGCTACTAGTTTCCAAGTAGGATCTTGGGATATAAATGACAAAAAAAAGATTGCACAATAAAATTATTTGGAACAACAATATACCAATCTCATAACACAAGAATTACGTGGTATCGGCAAATTGCCACTAGTCCACAGAGCGCACCAAATTTACTATATCAAAAGAATGAGTGGTTTACAAGACTGGTTAACAGACCTATACACACACTGTGTTTCTTTCAACACTCAAAATAGACACTACAATTTTTCTCGCCTAGAAAATTGCTTCTATTTTTCTCACTCAACATTCTGAAAAATTAGAAACTGCAAAGCTCTCACCTAGACACTTCACTTCTAATTTTTCTCTCTACTCACTCTTTTGCTCTCTTCTTGATTTAGAGCTCTTGTTGTTGATAATAAAATGCATACAAGACACCCCTATTTATACACCAACAACCATCCACCAACTTTGAAAAGTTTTACATCCTTAGTTGGCATATTTGAAAAAATTTCACCAAACCATTCAAAAAATCAACATTTTCTAGAATGTGTAAAAAATTGGCCATTGAATTTTTTCTCCCATTCTAGAAAATATTGACCATTGAATATTTGTGTATTTTTTCTTCATTTTCTAACAACGATTACTTTCACAAAATTTACTCCGCAAGAAATTAAAGTGGGTGGGTGTAGACACTCCGATCCGTGACCCCTGCAAGAACTCTAGCGACCTTCGAAAACTACTGTTTTTGGGTCCGGAACCCACCCGAGCACCCGAAACTACCCTGAAAGGGTTTGTTGGCCAACAAACCTATTTTTAAAGAGAATTGTCGCACGACAAATGGGTATGTCGCGCGACAATCCCACTATGTCGTGCAACAATCCCACCTGACACCAGACCATCCACTCTCTGACACATCAGTCTGTCAGAAACATCACTTCAGCCGTTTGTCGCGCGACATTGGACACATTGTCGCGCGACATATGCCCTTTTTGGGGAAGTATTGTGCGACAATCTTCCCCGAGCAGTATAAATAGGCCAACACCCCCAAGGTTTCAGGAAAGAAACTTGGGATTGACGAATGCTAAGCTTTAAATCTGATTTTCTAGTCTTTCATCAAGCATTCTCTATTATCGTCTTATTTTTGAAGAGTTATCGAATCTATTCCTGACACTCGACGTGTCCCGTCTTTTGAATTAAATTCTCGAAAATATCTGAAGAAGGAAAAGATTATTATCGCCGGAAACCTCTCCGCCGTATTATATTTTCTTTCTTATTATTATTCTCGTCGGGAAGGTAAAGAAAGTCCCTTCTAGCATTTAAATTAGATATATGTGTGCTTGTTTTACTTCTGTTATTCTGTCCACGTTTTATTTGAATAAACTTATTGCCAAGTTACAAATAGTCTACCGTTTTCGAAACAAAAGACCCTGATAAAATCATTTGCAAAACCAGAAGAAGTAAGACCATTTATCATCCGACTAAAACCAAGTCTTCAAAACCCGGACTGGTAAAACTTACTTAGGAATTAAAAACCCAGTATATCCTATCTGTTTCATAGATTGTGATACGTCTGATAGAACTCCCCTCAAGAGTTCTAATTCCATATTGAATTAGTTCCAATAAGATCCAAACTTTTTTCCAAAACAAGTCAAAATCCGAGAAAATCGTCGTTATCTGAGAAATAACACGGTAAAAACTCCTTCTAAAGTAAAACAGCTCTTGTCACTTATATTTATATATATCTTTCCTAAAAATAAACATTGGATCCCGGAACACAGAGGTTTTCATCCCTTTCCCTGTTTTCCCAAATTAGGGTTTTCACTTAGAAAGTAGTAGACTGTCAGTAAAAGCATCCAAGTTTTTCAACTTAGAATAAACATATAAAAGACCACTATAGACCGAAAGGGCAGAATGGGTGCTTAACACCTTCCCAAACCGTAATATAGTTTATGAACCCTATAGAATCCTGGTTTCGTAGACAAACGTGCAAAGAAAGGCTTGTCTATAGCCTTTCCTCTTACCCCGGGGGTCGCATTTGCGGATTCTCACAGTGGCGACTTTGTTGGGGACTGTTAGAAAACTAGACTCTTATATGTGGACTTTTGTTTATATGTTGAATACTTGCTTTTACTGCTTTCCCTACTTGTGTTTATTGATTAAAGAATAAACATTTTTCTAAAAAATGAGAGTTTTTCAAAAATATGTAATAAAGATAATGATATTTGTGAAAAAAACCTTTCGAACTTTGCACGCACTTTCACAAATTATGCATTGGTTCTACGAGTGTAAAGTTTACCCCAAACCCTCAGAAGTATTATAAGTGAGTAGGGAGTTGGCTTGCTTGGGCCAACATAAACCGAAATCATTTACTTCCATTCTCCTTGGCCAAGTACGCTCCCGAGGTATATCGAGTGACGAGAACACTCACGTACCCGGGAAGTATATCAAAAGGCTCTTGCACGTACCCGCCCCTGGGGTATATCGCAAGGTCTTGCCAAATAGGAGGGAGCCTGAAGCCTTAACCGTTCGTACACCTGCGCTGCATATAAGATCGAGTTAACTAAAACACTTGTCAAACAGCCGTAGAGGATGTACCACCTTACGGCTTAGTTTACAACACCTTTTTAAACCCGAGCCTTATTCTCGGTGATTTTTAGTGGTTCTTTTGGCAAAAATCGAGTCGTACCACAGTCTTCCCTCATCTTCGCCACGTGGTTTCGTCTACAACCGTAAACAACAACAGTCTGGAATGTTGGGCCGGTCGAGATCGTACCGAAAGACTAGTAAGACCAAGCACACCCGAAATGGCCGATAGACACGAGAATCAAGAGACAGATCAGAGCCTAGCCGAGGCGTCTTCAGTTCAGCCAACTTTAGCCGAGATGCACCGTTTGTTGATGACCATCAGCATGAACCTAGCAAGCCTCACAAACGAGCAATAAAATACCCGAGTCCGAGTAGAAGAGTTATCAGCCGGACGGGCCGCACTGCCAGGGTTTGAACGACTACCACCGAATCGAGATCAAGGGCAGTCATCGTAAGTACTTCCCCCAGTTCAAGGAACCAATCCACCACAAACGGGCCCTGTCATGGCTGGTCCTGTTCAGACCGATCCCAACAATCAGAACCAATGGGCCCCAGATTCAGGCCCCACTTACCAACAACAAGAGCCACCCACCCATCATCTAGCCACAACTTCAGCAGGGCCTTGATCCCCAATACCAGCCATGGCCACAAGTCCCCGCAAGACCTATTCCACCACCAGCCCCAGTAGCGCCTCCTAATGAGTACCTAGATATCAACCGACTCCGAGCAGTATATGCAGAATCAGTAATAGCTCGGGAACAGCCCGACGAGGTGTTAAGAGAGAGCAAATAAATGAAGAAACTGAAAGAGTAGATGAAAATTTTGCAAAGGGGGGTTTTCCTAATAAAAGGGGCAGACGAAATTACAGATATGAATGCCTTCTCCCTATACCCAGAAGCAAGATTACCCCAGGAATTCAAGCTCCCTTCCATCACCAAATTCACAGGAACCACACCCCCGAAAACTCACCTCCAATCCTACATCAGATCCATGCAAGTATCCGGTTGTGGAGAGCCGGAGTTGGCTCAGGCCTTTCACATAACTCTCATGGGGGTGCCCTGAGATGGTTTTTTTATTTGGAGAGACATCACACGAAGACTTGGGGAGATATCGTCAAGGAATTCATGACCAAATACGGGTCCAACGAGGATTTGGAAATTACCAGTAAACACCTGGAAATGGCCAACCAAGGCGAGAAAGAAAGCTTTAGCGACTTTGTCACCCGCTAGAGAGAGATGGCCTCCCAAATGTCCAAAAGGCCCGATGAAGAAGAGCAGTTGGAGATCATACAGAAGAATTTCACTCCAGCTGTATTAAGTTGCATGGGAAAGCATGTATTCCCACACTTCAGAGCCCTGTTGAGTATGGGATCACAAGTAGAGGAAGAATTGGCCAAAAAGGCAGAGACTGATACCAAGAAAGCTTCGTACACCGAAGGAAGACAGCCACTACAGCCGTGAACTAACTAAGCTCATACCCCTACCAACAAAATCCATTTCAACAGTCACAACAAACCCCTCCGATGAGTTGGCCCGCACAAGGAGACTCTTCGAGCACCGAGGCCAAGAGAAGGAGAAACTTCTGCACCCTTTCCACTACCCTCGTCAAAAGCCTGGAACTGCTCCGAAAGGCTGGGCTAATCACTCCACTCAACCTGCGCCCCCACCAAACCTTATTCCCAGCACCTGGAGAATGAATGAGAACTGTGCATACCATCAAGCAGCGGGCCATGACACGAAACGCTGCTTGGCTCTTCGCCATCGTATCTAGGACCTCATTGAAGCTAGAACCATTCCCGCACTCGGCGAGCCCAATGTTACCAACAATCCCTTTCCCAACCATGTTCCACCTACGGGAATTAACGCCTTGACCACTGATGAGGAAGGCTTTGATCCCGTGAGACTCATTCAGGATGACCCAGCCTATAAGGCACCCGTTGTGTTGCCAGCAAAGGCTCAAGTTGCCCCAGGCCTCAATCCGATAATCGACCAATGGATGGTTAAGATGAACTTCCTACCCAGGCAGGGTTTAGGAAAGGCGAATTAGGGGATCTCACAGCCACTTACAATCAAAACCAATCCCAAAAAATCTGGGATAGGATGGAACCAGGATAAGAAGAAACAACCGTGGAAGCCCCGAGACCTTCCCAAGGAGACAATCTGTATGACAGAAACCTCCCCCGGAACTTTCAGTTGGTCGGCAGAGACAGAGTCATCAGAAACCCCACAAGGATCAGACCCAGCATCTCTTTGGATACAACAAATTACCCGTTCAGGAAGGGTATACTAGCCACTGCCAATGGATACCGAGAAATCACCACCTCCTAAGGAAATAGGAGAAGATCGAGTACTGGAACAGTTGAAGAAAACCCAGGTACACATCACTATTTGGGGCCTCTTGGTTGCCTCCAAACCTCACAGGACCGCCTTCATCAAACTCCTAGATGAGGCCGTCATATCATCAGATTTCACACCAGAACAACTGCCAAACATGATTGGGTCGCTTACAGTCCAAAGAAGTCTGTCATTTTTAGATGAAGACTTATCTCCATTGGGGAGGAAACACAGCCTGGCCCTCCATATCACTGTCCGGACTCGAGGAAAAATCCTGCCACAGGTCCTCATCGATAACGGGTCAACTATAAACATCTGCCCCCTAAAGACCGCCAGATGCCTGGGTATATTGGATTCAGAACTTTCTCCATCAGCTGTAATTGTCAAGGCCTACAATAACACCAGGAGGGCCGTCCTGGGCTCTCTAAAGCTCGATCTCATGGTCGGTCCCGGAAACTTTTCGGCCAATTTTTAAATCATAGACATTCCCTCCAGTTTTAACCTCCTATTGGGAAGAGCATGGCTACACGACATAGGACCACTCCCCTCCTCCTTACACCAGAAGATCAAGATACCGTTTGAAGGGAATATAATCACCATCCAAGGAGATCCTGAGAGGACCTTGGCAGATCTAGAATTACCCATTTTGGGCATCGGGAGAAAAAGCATACAGCTAGGAGGCTTTTCTTACGAGCCTCAGGTTCAAGCCCTCATCACCTAGAGAATCGAGTACCTTCCCCCTGACAATATCCCCGGCCTCATCACCAAAATCACGAATATGCTGAGAATGATGAAATACTTACCTAGAGCCAGCCTAGGAATGGGGCAGCCAGGGTTACTCCAAGCCTTAGAACCAGTGACGAGGCACGAAAAGGAAGGGTTGGGGTACCAACATACCGAAGAAGACAACCAAGAGAAAAGGAGCCGAGGGCATCAGTATCCGAGCTTTGCGAGCCTTTTTTGACCGGCTCTGCCAGTATCAGATGAGACTCAATCCACAGAAATGTGTGTTCGGGGTAACCAAAGGAAAGCTCCTGGGCTATGTCGTCAGTAAAAAGGGAATTGAGGTAGACCCTGCCAAAGTTCGAGCTATCCGAGACATGCCCGAGCCTCGTACTGAGAAAGAAATCCGGGGATTTTTGGGTAATCTGCAGTACATCAGCAAGTTCATCTCTCAGCTCACTCAAACTTGCGAACCCATCTTCAAACTCCTAAGGATGTCATCACCAGGAGAATGGGACGATCAGTGCCAGGAAGCTTTTGATAGAATAAAAAACTACCTCTCCAACCCCCCAGTATTAGCCCCACCACATACCAGACTGCCACTAATTCTATACTTGACCGTTATCAATTCGGCCGCAGGGGCCATGCTTGCCCAACATCTGACCGATACACGAAAAGAACAGGCCATCTACTGCATCAGCAAAAAATTATCCCCATTTGAGATAATTTACACGCCGTTGGAGAAATCATGCACCGCTCTCGTCTGGGTAACGCAAAAATTATGGCATTACATGCTGGCTTTCCCGGTCATCCTGGCATCACGCATAGATCCGTTGAAATACCTCTTCGAGAAACCAGCTCTCTCGAATCGTATAGCAAAATGGTTATTCTTGCTCTCTAAATTCGACATCAACTATGTGACCTAAAAGGCAGTCAAAGGCAAGATCATAGCTGATTACCTAGCCCACAATCCGATATTGGGGGACATTCTAGAAGAAGATGAATTCCCGGATGAAACCATCATGAATGTCAATCTCGATGAAGATTGAAAATTATACTTCGACGGGGCCGCCAACCGAAACGGAAACAGGATAGGCATCCTGTTAGTCTCTTCAGACCAAACTCACTCCCCGGTATCATATCATCTAGACTTCTTCTGCACCAACAACATGGCCGAGTATGAAGCCTGTATAATCGGGTTAGAGATCGCACTCCAAATGGGTATAAAGAGAATACAGGTATACGGAGATTCAGCATTAGTGGTCCACCAAGTCCTAAAGGAATGGAAGATTAGAGATGAAAAATTAGTCCCTTACCTCACCCGACTAGAGGAAGTCGCAGGAAGATTTGAGCACTCGGAGTTTTACTATGTCCCCAGGTCACAAAACAATTTTACTGACGCACTAGCAACCCTGGCCTCTATGATCAATATCCCGGAGGGGATGGAAGAAATAACTCTTATAATACAGAGGAGATCAGGACCAGCACACTGCATGGCCCTTGAAGTGGAGAATGAAGAGAATGGGGACTCAATCGCTTGGTTTTATGACATCTGGAACCTGCTGAAAAACCGTCAGTATCCCGAGCAAGCAGACAAGAGAACACGGGTCACACTCAGGAGATTAGCATCAAGGTGCATACTTTACGCCGGGAGGCTGTATAAGAGAAACTACGACGGAGCCCATCTCCAATGTTTCACTGAAAAGAGTCTGTCAAAGTGATGGATTAGATACATGGGGGTGATTGTGGACCTCATATGAGCGGTCATACACTTGCCCGCAAAATCATCAGGCAAGGTTATTAATAGTCTACCCTGTAGAACGACCGCGTTAATCATGTACGCCGTTGTCACAAGTGCCAAATCTATGCTAAATCTCATAAACTTCCTCTGAAGGAGTTGTACAACATGACTGCTCCCTGGCCTTTTGCAACCTAGGAAATTGACATCATTGGGAAGATTTCACCCAAAGCCAGCAACGGCCATGAATTTATACTAGTGGCCATCGATTATTTCACCAAATGGGTAGAAGCCGAGTCTTTCCAAACCCTTGACGCCAGGAAAGTTGCTCGATTTATCAGACGAAATATCATCTGTCGGTATGGGGTCCCACATGAGATCATCTCGGACAATGGCACTCACTTCGAGGGAGAGGCTAATTTCATCATGGAGGAATACGGTATTACTCGACACAGATCATCGCCATATAGACCACAAACCAATGGGGCAGTTGGGGCCGCCAACAAGAATCTGAAGAATATCCTAAGCAAGATGATCGACACCTATCGAGACTGGCCCGAGAAGTTACCATATGCATTGTGGGGAACCGCACCACCGAGAGGGTCTCCACCGGGGCAGCCCCGTTTTATCTTGCATATGGGATGGAAGCAGTCCTCCCTGTTGAGTTAGAGGTCCCCTCTCTCAGAGTAATGCTAGAGAATCAAGTCAATGAACTGGAGTGGGTCCAAGCATGTTATAACGAGCTGGCCCTACATGATGAAAGGAGATTGAAAGCCGCTTACCACCACCAAGGGTATCAAAAGAGGATTGCTCGAGCATTTAACCAAAAAGTGAAGACTCGGGGTATCAATGAGAACGACATCGTATTGAAAGAAATTTGAGAGCCAGCTAGAGACCCAAGAGGGAAATTCGGACATAAGTGGACAGGGCCATACATCGTCAAAGAGATTGATACAGGAGGCGCCGCTATACTCACTGACTTGGACGGACAATTACTACATTCACCAGTCAACATGGACTGACTGAAGAAGTATTACCAATAGATGTAACATATATAGATAAGAACTACGTAAACCTGAGCCCCAACTCGCAATTGTGTTTTGGAAAAATCAAAAAGGGGGAACGTAGGCAACCTGAGAAGTGACTTCAGGCCCGGTTTAAACTTTGTAAAGAAATTTATTTCCCAAAAAATAGTCCTTCATATATTATTAAGGTGGTTCAGAACACCAAAAAGTTACAAAGGAGATACAGCATACAGAGGAAACTAATCCCTGTGGGTTGGCCACACTGGGTCCTCAGTGGCCAAATCAATGCGAGCCTCGTCCAGGATTTGATACGCAAAGACAATGTTATTATCAGTGGCCCCAATATCCATGAATCGGAACTACTCCATTTGAAAGGGATCATCAATCAGTTCTCCTTCCAGAGATTGCCAGCAAGAGCGGATAATGTCAGCCCGCAGGGGCATGGTAATACCAAAATGAGCATAGTTAAACTGACGAGTTAGTCGGGCACGCCACATCCTCTCTACCGATAAAGAAACATGCGGGTCACAAATTTAGACTCAGAGGAGAAGTTGTTCAGACCAAGGGGAATGTCCTGAGGAACGTTGAACTGACGAAAGAGGCGTCCTGGGAGATAAAAGGAAGTAAACCAGAGCCCACGAAGCCGAACATAGTTCTGACCCCCTGTACTAAGCACCATCGCCCTCAGCTTCCACTAAGGAATGTTCCACCGGATAGCCCGAAAGTTCTCCGAAAACCACACCGTCCAATCAGAGGAAGACATGGTCAAAGCACCGAAGAGAGGACGATGGAAGAAATGCATCGGATTATCCAGCCTAACCCCGTTGAAACCCACCGATCGAAAACACTCCAGCAACCACATGTATAGAAAGCGCGGACTTCCCCTGAAGAAGGGTGAAGCCCCCCCTTTGAATATCATCTAGACCGTTCAGAGTCTCTGCAAGAACAATAGGCACTATGGACTCTCCATTTCTAGCATGGTAGATCAAACTCAGAATAGTCGGATCAACACGGGAGGAACCCGTCACCAGTAATATATCAGAAACAAGGCAGATCAAGGCCACCGCAGTACGCCCTACGCCGTAAGAGGCTCTATCTTTATAACGATGAAAGAAACTCACCATTTTATGGAGGTCAAGGAGTCCATCGGTAATAAAACCATCACAGGCCACTTGGGGAATGGCTAACAGAGCAATTAGCATATCTCGAGAACCGATTTCTTCTATGGGAACTGCCATCGGGAGACGAACATCAGAACGTAATAGGTAAGAAAATTCCTCGTAGGTTGGGCAGAGCTCATCAAGCCCAAAACAGAAAAGATGATCCGCAAGGCAACAGAAAAGATGATCCGCAAGGCTCCAGAAATACAAAGCACCTAGCAAAAAGGAAAAATCTACAGGACGATGGCACCAGCCCGCCAAAGGACTGAATGCACCAAAATTCAGACCATTTTCAGAAGATATCAGAGCATCTCGGGCTTCAACATAAGAAAAATCATAGTTTGTACGATAAGAAGACATTTTGGAAAGGTGTGGGGATGAAGGAAGGATGATAGGTGTATTTATAGCAAAAAAGAGGATCCTATACCTATTTATCGAGCGACAAACCCATAACCAGGAGGGATTGTCGCGCGACAATCCCCTTTAGGGTCACCCTATTTTTGTTTTCCTTACACATAAGAGTCATTCTTGCCAAAAGAATCACTTCTGGATGCATTCTTGTTCTCACTTTGTTCTTTTGCAGGGGCCCTAAGTACTATCGCGTTACAAGGTATGGCTCTCAAAATTACTGATTCATTTAAATTATCACAGATAAGGAATAAATGTATATCATCAGACACGAATAAGGATTCTTTCATAAAACCAAAAAAAGAACAGTTTTCAAAACTAAATCTCTGTCTACAAGTCTATAAAAATAAAAACTACATATCTGTTCCAAACTAACAAAAGTGCATGAAAGAAAAAGCTAATCTACTCGAGCGCGTTTTGACACGCTCCCACTATCACCCGAGCCCTCATCGGGAGTAAGGTCAACCACTGGGACGCCTTGAGTAGGAGGAACTACCGCCTGGGAGGGCTCTGTCGACTAGACAGGAGCTGTGGGATGGATCACCAAGGACCGAGAGCGCCTAGAGGTCCGACTACTACTCCTCCGAGACTCCGTCCGGGCATGAGAAGAAGTCAGGGGGTCGTCCGGCCGTAAAGAAACGTCAATAGCCCTCTGATAATCACACATGTATGCTGGAGGGTCTCGACCAACGTACTGGAGCAGGTTCCAGCTGTAGAGATACTGGGCGTGCCAAGCCCGCAGATTCGCCACCCGTACACTCACCCGCTATAAAAGACATAAGAAATAAGAATCAGCACAGTCAAAATAAATAAATATAGATATAAAAGTATTAAGAGAAATTGAAGTAGGTACCTCATCACCAGGGCGACCACCCAAGAAGTCAAAAGCGTCCTCAGGAAGAGGATACTCAGTGACAGTGTATCGACGTAAACCGGCGCCGACATAAGAGATATCTCTGGGAAATGGAGGTAGATCTACTCAAGGAATGGACGACCCTGCCGGAACATTAGCAGAAGTTGACCCCCCTCCTCGCGAATAGGGAACAAAAGAGGGCGAAAAGATGCTGACCTGGAGATCGGGCCGAAGAGCCCATAGCAGTCGACGGAAGAAGGGTCAATGTGGCATAGGTACGGACACCTAGAGGATCCACCATAGCCGTCGCCCTCAAAGGCGGGACCCCACTAGAAGGAGTAGCCGCCGCAGCAGGAGGGGTCCGCCCAAACTGCTCATAATCTGTCCCAAGGTTCGTAGGCTCCCAGGATCGCTCAGAAAATCCTGCTCTCCTCTCGGCAACCTCAGCAGCATCGAAAAGGACCTCCGAAGACATATAAGGGCCGGTAGGAAACTCAAAGCCCTCAGCGCGCTGCTCCTCTATGGGTTTCGTCTTAGGTGGCTGCTCCGGAGCTGCCGTCGTATCACCTCCCTCACCCCCTGATCTATCGCCACCCTCGGCAGTAGCAGGAATGTCCCTCTCCCCCTCGGGGTCCTCGTACTTGGAATCCAAAATGTTGTCCCTCTGATCGGGGACAGATGGCAGGTGACCCGGAACCATCCTAGCTAGGTGGGTCTGTCCTCGTATAAAATGGGGATCGCCTCCCAACGCCCGATATCTCTCGTAGAAGACCCGTCCTCGAGTCCCCTTCGGCTCCCTCATCAAGTAACGGGCAGCGAAAGCAGCATAGTCTCCCTCCTCAGTGAACGTCTGAAAGCCAAGCCCATCAATCAAGGCCTGCACCGTCACTGGGTCGATCTCACCCGTTCGCCTCATCAGAACCTGTGGAAATAGTGGAACTCGGGGCCACTGGGCCGGTGTATGCTGGTGAATAACTCTCTCGCCCAACTAGAAGTGAAGGTCGTAATCATCCCTAATCAGCCGCCTGGTCCTCGAGGCGGTCAGAGCATGGCCATATCCGAAATGGAGACCAAGATCACCCCAGGGGGCCCACTTAATCTACAAAGAGAACAAAATTTTATTTCAGTTATTTATATTCTATTTACAATTTATTTATTGAAATGAAAGAATACTAAGATATTTACCTGCTCCTCGCAATGAATCGACGGAGAAAGGAAAACTAATCCTCATTCTCAACGAGGAGATCTACTTGGGCGCGACCCAAACGAGTATACGCCACAAACCAATTCTAAAGAGGAAAAATAAAGAATATCAGCAACAATCAACAGGTAAAATATATAAAGAACTAAAACAAAGATGAGGGAACAAAAGTATATACCTCCCACAGCAAAGAAAAGCCCTTAAGGTTCAGGGCTAAGTGGCGAGAAACCTGGTCCATAGCATCATAAAAGACGGCAAGAATAAAACCGCCCCATTCGTAGTCGAACATGATGCTGAAATCCTGGAGATAGGACAGCCACTAGAGATAGGCCGTGTCCCCCCCACAGGCCTCAAACAGATCATGGAGCATCAGTAAAAGAAGGACACGGGCATACTGGCGCGCCTCCTGACGGGTCACGGCACCCCCGAAGCAACTAATCTTGCTCTCTCTGTGGCTAGCCGTGTAACCAAGACAGCTCGAGGAATCGTATCACCGAAACTCCGTTGCTCCGGGAACCATCCTAGTGCACCAACAATGCCCTATGCCGTCAGACGTAAGAGGACATCGATCTGAATAGGGATCCCTCCTGAAGGAATCCCGGTCAAAGCAAATAAATCGAGGGGGGTCATCATCATCTCCCCCCAGCTCCAGTGTAAGGTGTGAGTGGTGTCCCACTAGTGACAGGCCAGAGCCGACACCAACACAGCCGCCCTAGATACCCACTCCAGGAGGGCGTCGAAGAGAGAGCCAAAAGGAGTCGGGAGAACCAACTCCTGGACAGGGGCCGGTGCCTGTCGCCACTCCAGAGAAATAGTGTTGGGAGAACCCCAACCTCGTCCAACCCACTATAGACAACAAAGAGAGATGTATATATAAATATAGGGCTATAGGGGTAAATTACATAATTTTCTAAAACCTGAGGGTATTTTGGTGTAATTATGAGAGATATAAGTTCATAGGGGCAAATTATGTAATTTTCCAAACCTGAGGATACTTTGGTGTAATTATGAGAGATATAGGGTTATAGGGGTAAATTATGTAATTTTCTAAACCTGAGGGTACTTTGGTGTAATTATGAGAGATATAGGGTCATAGGGGTAAATTATGTAATTTTCCAAACCTGAGGGTACTTTGGTGTAATTATGAGAGATATAGGGCTATAGGGGTAAATTATGTAATTTTTCAAACCTGAGGGTACTTTAGTGTAATTATGGGAGATATAGGGTCATAGGGGTAAATTATGTAATTTTCCAAACTTGAGGGTACTTTGGTGTAATTATGAGAGATATAGGGTCATAGGGGGTAAATTATGTAATTTTCCAAACCTGAGGGTACTTTGGTGTAATTATGAGAGATATAAGGTCATAGGGGTAAATTATGTAATTTTCCAAACCTGAGGGTACTTTGGTGTAAGTATGAGAGATATAGGGTTAAAGGGGTAAATCATGTAATTTTTCAAACCTAAGGGTACTTTGGTATAATTATGAGAGATATAGGGTTATAAGGGTAAATTATGTAATTTTTCCAAAACCTGAGGTTACTTTGTGTAATTATGAGAGATATTGGGTTATAGGGGTAAAATATGTAATTTTCCAAACTTGAGGGTACTTTGGTGTAATTATGAGAGATATGGGGTTATAAGGGTAAATTATGTAATTTTCTAAAACTTGAGGGTACTTTGGTGTAATTATGACAGATATAAGGTTATAAGGGTAACTTATGTAATTTTCTAAAAACTAGAGGGTATTTTTGTGAAATTATGAGAGATATAGGGTTATAGGGGTAAAAAATGTAATTTTCCAAACCTAAGGGTATTTTTGGTGTAATTATGAGAGATATAGGGCTATAAGGGTAAATTATGTAATTTTCTAAAAACCTGAGGGTATTTTTGTGTAATTATGAGGGATATAAGGTTATAGGGGTAAAATATGTAATTTTCCAAACCTGAGGGTACTTTGGTGTAATTATGAGAGATATAAGGTTATAAGGGTAAATCATGTAAATTTCTAAAAACTTAAGGGTATTTTTGTGTAATTATGAGAGATATAGGGTTATAGGGGTAAAGTATGTAATTTTCTAAAACCTGAGAGTATTTTTTGTTTAATTATGAGAAATATAGGGTTATAGGTGTAAATTACGTAATTTTCCAAACCTGAAGGTATTTTTGTGTAATAATGAGGGATATAAGGTTATAGGGGTAAATTATGTAATTTTCCAAAATTGAGGGTACTTTGGTGTAATTATGAGAGATATAGGGTTATAGGGGTAAATTATGTAATTTTCCAAACCTGAGGGTACTTTGGTATAATTATGAGAGATATAGGGTTATAGGGGTAAATTATGTAATTTTTCAAAACTTGAGGGTATTTTTTTGTAAATTATGAGAGATATAGGGCTATAGGGGTAAATTATGTAATTTTCTAAAGCATAAAGGGTATCACAAGTAAAAGTATGTGTTCACTAAAATCGGATGTTATTTCTAGGCAGACATGCACATTAACATTTGTTTAAATAACATGCAGGAAACGACAGAAATAAATGAACGAATAAAAAGAAGACATACCAGAGACCGTCGACGGATCTCGTGAGAAACTGGCTCCATCAAGAGCCAAGGAACGTCCGGAACTGGAGCAGCCCGGGTCACATCACGGTAGACCACCGCCCGACCGCGGTCCACCCCATCCTCGCCGTACCAATCGAGGTCGCCTAGTCGTCGTGGTGAGGGCTGCAGCGAAGAACGCCCTGAGCGTCAATAAAAGTGACCTCCTCCTGGTCACCTTCCAGTCTATCAGGATGTGTAGGGTCCATCCGTGTATATGGAATATGTGAGAAAAGTCAGAAAAACCAGAAAAGCGGCAGGGCTTCCGCGCTTGAGAGAAGAGAGAAAGAAAGCTAGATAGAGAGAGAGAAATGAGAGAATGAGGTGGAATGAGCTCAGCAAGGGGCTTATATAGTGGAGCAGTTTGTCGCGCGACAAATGGACACATTGTCGCGCGACAAAGAGCCTTGCACCGAAGTGTCGCGCGACAATCACCCCCTCCCTTAATTTTTTGACCTTTGTCTCATTTTATCTCCTGCATGGGTACTTCAGAGAAGCAGTTTTCGAAGAAATGGCTAAAAACCGCACACCCAGGATGAATATTCAAGGAGGACTTCCAAATCATCTCTCCAAAAATGCGAGAAAAAAATACAAATAGTTAAAGTAGTCTCTGATCTCCCAGAAGGACCAAGACCATCAATGAGAAAAAGCAAGATATCAAGATAAGACGGGAATAGAAAAAATTAAAAGAGTAGAAAAGAGAAAGAACCCGCATGAACGCCCAAAGCGAGCGAGAGAAACAAAAATGCAAAGTGACAGGGAGAGCCACACCAAAAGTGACAGCTAGGCCAAAACCGGCTTAAGGCTTCGTTTTGGGTGAGTAAGGCTCCTGATCACAACAAAGGGATAAAAAGACTCTTGGTCAAAAACAGAGAAGGCCAGGAAAAGTCTTTCCCAAAAGAGGGAGAAATAAGGGTATCGAAAAACAGAATACGATGTAGGGCCCACCAAAAGAGAAAATTAAGAAGAGAACAGAGATCAGAGATTGAACTTTCAAACAAATTTTCTTTTCCGCACGATTCAGAAGAGATGGTTTGGAAAACCTCGAATCATCACTCTGCAAAGAATAGAAGAGATCCGAAAACTGCCTTCAGAGAGAAGTATCTTCACTCAAGGAAAATATGAGAGTAAAGTTCAGAAAGATACAGGAAAACGGACATCCAGATAAAGATTAGCCCCCGAGAAGCTCTTTTCACCCTCACGAAAATTTCTCTCTCTCACTCTAGCAGTCTAAGAGAGACAACGAACAAATTCAGCAGAGTACAACACAAACCCTCGCTAGAGGCAAATCACAAACACAAGCCCTCGCCAGAGGCAAAATTACTCACGAAAGCCCTTCCAGAGGCAATTTTTCTTTCTTCTTACAGATCGAAGCCCTCCCAGAGAGGCACAGTGTAGCAATGGTAGTCCTCCCACCTGAGGCGAAGCCTTCTCAGAGAGGCACATTATAGCAATGGTAGTCCTCCCACCTAAGGCGAGAAGATCAAAAGCCCTCCCAGAGAGACACAGTGTAGCAATGGTAGTCCTCCCACCTAAGGCGAAGCCCTCCCAGAGAGGCACAGTGTAGCAATGGTAGTCCTCCCACCTGAGGCGAAGCCCTCCCAGAGAGCCACAGTGGAGCAATGGTAGTCCTCCCACCTGAGACGCAAAGTGGAACAAAAGGTAGTCCTCCCATCTGAGGCTAATAGAGCAATGGTAATCCTCCCAGCTGAGGCAAGTGGAGCAAATGAAAGTCGTCGAAAGAGGCAATGAGGTAACGCAAGCCCTCTCCGGAGGCAACACCAAACACAAAGCCCTCTCCGGAGGCACTCACGATCACTTTTCGCATACACACACTTCTTTAGAGTTCTTGCGGGAGCCATGGATCATGGTCTCTTCCAGTCGCCTCAATTCCTTGCAACCAAGGAGCTTGAGTCAAGAGGGTCTGTAGACACCCCGATCCCGCAAGAACCCTAACGACCTTCGAAAAATACTATTTTTGGGTCCGGGACCCACCCGAGCACCCGAAACTATCCCGAAAGGGTTTGTTGGCCAACAAACCTATTTTTAAAGAGAATTGTCGCACGACAAATGGGTATGTCGCGCCACAATCCCACTATGTCGCGTGACAATCCCTCCTGACACTAGACCATCCACTCTTCTGACACATCAGTCTGTCAGAAACATCACTTCAGCCGTTTGTCGCGCGACATTGGACACATTGTCGCGCGACATATGCCCTTTTTGGGAAAGTGTCGCGCGACAATCTTCCCCGAGCAGTATAAATAGGCCAACACCCCCAAGGTTTCAGGAAAGCAACTTGGGATTGAGGAATTCTAAGCTTTAAATATGATTTTCTAGTCTTTCATCAAGCATTCTTTATTATCGTCTTATTTCTGAAGAGTTATCGAATCTATTCCTGACACTCGACGTGTCCCGTCTCTAGAATCGAATTCTCGAAAATATCTGAAGAATGAAAAGATTATTATCGCCGGAAACCTCTCCGCCGTATTATATTTTCTTTCTTATTATTATTCTCGTTGGGAAGGTAAAGAAAGTCCCTTCTAGCATTTAAATTAGATATCTGTGTGTTTGTTTTACTTATGTTATTCTGTCCACGTTTTATTTGAATAAACTTATTGCCAAGTTACAAATAGTCTACCGTGTTCGAAACAAAAGACCCTGATAAAATCATTTGCAAAACCAGAAGAAGTAAGACCATTTATCATCCGACTAAAACCAAGTCTTCAAAACCCGGACTGGTAAAACTTACTTAGGAATTAAAAACCCAGTATATCCTATCTATTTCATAGATTGTGATACGTCTGGTAGAACTCCCCTCAAGAGTTCTAATTCCATATTGAATTAGTTCCAATAAGATCCAAACTTTTTTCTAAAACAAGTCAAAATCCGAGAAAATCGTCGTTATCTGAGAAATAACATGGTAAAAACTCCTTCTAAAGTAAAACAGCTCTTGTCACTTATATTTATATATATCTTTCCTAAAAATAAACATTAGATCCTGGAACACAGAGGTTTTCATCCCTTTCCCCGTTTTCCCAAATTAGGGTTTTCACTTAGAAAGTAGTAGACTGTCAGTAAAAGCATCCAAGTTTTTCAACTTAGAATAAACATATAAAAGACCAGTAGAGACTGAAAGGACAGAATGGGTGCTTAACACCTTCCCAAACCGTAATATAGTTTCCGAACCCTATAGAATCTTGGTTTCGTAGACAAACGTGTAAAGAAAGGCTTGTCTATAGCCTTTCCTCTTACACGACCCTTTTTGTTCGTTTTCTCGTAAAACATACTGGCGACTCTGAACGAACCCTTTTGCATCTAGAAATAAAACATAGGGACATGTGATATGGATTATCAAAATACTCCAGCAAATGGAACGACGAAATCCGTTCTGACGTTTCAGAAGCCCAACGAACGGGGACGAGACCCGGGAGTCGCATTTGTGGATTCTCACAGTGGGACAATTAACCTGGTCGGAATTGTGTAACGAGTGAGAAGGCATGAAGTCTCTCTCCAAGATTCTACGTTATTCTTTCTTCATCCCCTAGTAAGTGCCACTTCCATCGCCATCAATTTGGCAAAAAGTTACGTACTAAGAGAGCATGTAGCTAGCTAGCTTTGTCTTCACGAGGAAAGTAGAAAAACGAGAGGCCATAATGAGCGGAGATAGGCGGCACATACATTACTGTTTCATCTAACCCAATACTCCGACTAGGTTCAGTCAGCTTCTTCAAATTAAACTCCTCTGCTTTACACTAGCTAGAACAAAATTCGATGGAGACCAACACAGTATAAATAGTTAGCATTGTGCTCTTTACTAATCCAAAAACGTTGCATACACAAGGTATAACGTGTGGCAATAAACCAAAGTCAATACATGAGTCTACTATTCACATGGCTTAGACTTAATTGTAGGATTGAAGAACATATCCATTACTGATCAGGTGTTTCCTAGAGTTCCCTTGAACATTTCATTAGTGGTTTTAGCCTAATATACCAACATGTAATTATATAGCATGACCTATTGAAGTGTTTGGGGGAACTCCTGGACCCATTTGATAAAAATTTAACGCCAAGTTTAGACGCACATGATAGAGATATCAAAAATCTCTTTTTTCGCTATGTCAAGTGGCTTTTTGTAGACTTCGGCAGTGTAAGTTTTAGTGCTCTCAGCTTAAAACTATGCCTTATAGGTTGCCTTGTTCTTCTCAGTGTAGTTACATTCACGCGACTCTCGTGTGTGTGCATCTATATATGCACTTCTTTGTTCATAGTTTGAACTCCACGCCTCTAGACCTGCAGCTCTTAGGGAAAATGGGGAAATTTCAGATTCACGATACCTTATAATTAGCTAGTTTTATACTTTGTTTCAATTCATATATAATTAGTTGGCCGCGTCTTTCTAATTTGTAAGCTCTATGCAGGGTAACAATGGTGGTGACAGGGTGGAATGTTTTTTGGGTTCTAAAAAAGGTTGGCCGTGTGGAAGCCTGGATTTTGAGGCTCGGGAGAATTTTGTCTTTGTTCTAATTATGCAATTGCATATATTTTGGTACTTTATTCACCAATTTTATGGTAGTTATTTTGTACTTCAATTCATATCATAGATCATGTTATATATGTTGCAAAGTATGATTTACATTGATGGTCCACTGCCTAACAATTTTAACTTTATTAATCTGTAATATAATTGTAATGATCCTAATTTTGTGGGCACACAGTTGTATGTGCTCTTGGTAAAATTCTAAATTTTAATTTTATTCTTAGAACAATAAATAAAAATCTTGTATCTTTGAATTTTATTACACCAATCAGAAAATTTTGGCACTGCATCTCATAGTGTTATATCATTGTGCCCAAACTAATCATTTAAGATTTTTGTTTGCTTCACTAATCACCATCTCAATAAATTTCTTGTTCACAATATCCCAAACTACAAAAATGAAGTTGTGTACATTCCTTCCTCTTTCCTTCGCTCAGACCAATTTTCTTTCATTAATAACTATATCTTCGATGCTCTAAGTCTCCTTTCTAATAATGGGAAATTGCCTTCGCCTCTTCATTGCATATTTTACCGAGTTTTAAGGTTGTGATTTGCCGGTTAATGAAAACTCATTGTAGTCGAAACTGTTTTCAACGTAAAGAGCTTTTCATACAAACTAATATATAATCAGTCTGTTTTGTTGGTTTTCAGAGTAAAAGTAATCTACGATATTTTCATTTACAAATGCTAACCACAAACATGCATTCGATATCGTAAAAGCATATTACGCCTGCTAACAGGTTCCTAACCACCTTATCTAGGCATCTAATTAGTTAAAAAAAAATAAGGAATACTTAAGTTGGGACCGGCAGATTGTGCTTTAACACAAGCTAGCTGGGGATAGACGTGCACCTACGAGGATGGCAGAGTTTTCGCCCTTCATTACGTGATTTTACCAAGTATCGTGCAAAAGTTACACTCATACATGAAAACTAATCACTAAAATTTGTTTCCATTTACTTCTATTTGTTAAGATTATTGGATTTATTATATTATTTACTATTATAGTTAATTATAGGTGTAAGATCACCTTGATTAAAGGAATCATTTGATTGATGCAATCAATTAAGGATTCTTAATTCCCATATTTTCTATGGTTTGGTTTGGTTAAAAATTTAGTTGTAATTTTATGTTCGATATCTATATTATAAAACATTAAGTTTGACCAAAATTTTTATCTAAAAAATATAAGAATTTAATGGTTAAAAATATACATGTTATGGTGTACATTAGTTCTACACCCTTGGATGAGTTTTATACACACATCAAGATGTCACAACAAAGTTAAAACACTCACACCAATAATATACACACAATAAACTCTCACAAGCTAATAATTTTGTATATACTAAAAATGCTATAACTTAAAATAAAAAATTCACAATTTAATAAAAATTTAATTTTTAAAATCTACTAATCAATATCAATTAAACAAGATCCATCATGATTATAAAATTATGTAAAAAAAAGAAGAAAATTTATTGAGTAACATTTAAGAATCCATACATTGTTGAATTATTTTTACATTTTCCATTGAGTTTATTTTATTAAAAAATTATTTTGTTGAGATCACAATAAGATAAAAAAAAAGAACATGATTAATAGATTGAACATTTAAGAATCCATAATTGATGTTTGTCTATTTAGATTTAGAGTACCTTACTCTTTTTTATCTTATAATTTCACCGTGCCGAATGGCACGAGTATACCCTAGTATATATATATAAACTCTCCTTTTCTCTCTACAAAATCCAACATGGTATGAGAGCATTATGATCCTTTCCGTTGGGGTCTTAGGAATATTTCCTTCTTGGTGATAGCGTATTATCAAAGCCACTACCCCTCGAATTTCATTAATTCCAACAAAACTATAATCTCCCATATATATCATCTTACTTCCATTGCTCTCATTGTCTCTCCTTGATTTCCATCCCCATCATCTCTATACCTCTCAAACTTTGTTCTCATGGGAACACTATTATCTTGAATCTTTATCGTTTGGTTCTCATCTAAACCCCATGTTACAGATGTTTAAAAGTACACCTCATCTTCTTGATCGTTGTTTAAAGGTACACCTCTTCTTCTTGATAGGTGTTTTGAGGTATACCTCCACTTCTTGCTAGGTGTTTCAAAGTACACCTCCTCTTGATGGGTTTAAATGATTTCCAAATATTAATTATTACCCGACTCGATGCTCCACCAGTTTTTATTTCAACTCTGTTGCTCGTGATTTACTCATTGTGCTATTGCCAGTTTGCCACTAATACTACCTTCAGCAAAGTGCATCTATAGCATGTGGTTAATTCTGTTTGTAGCAAGTTGGGATTGATTGTCATCTACTCACCAACTTAAGGGGAGTGCTGATATTATTGGATTGATTATATTATTTACTATTGTAGTTAATTATAGGTGTAAAATCTCCCTGATTGAAGGAATCATTTGATTGATGCAATAAATCGAGGATTCTTCCCATATTTTCTATGTTTTGGCTTGATTATAAATTTAGTTGTTATTTTATGTTTGATGTATGAAATAAAAACTCTCTTTTCTTCTCTCTACAAAATCCAACACTATTCATAGAAAGGGTCACCGCGATTCAAAATCAACCTTCAGAACCTCCTGCCATGGGAAATATCACTTGGAAGATCCAATACAAAAAAGGTACCATATTCTCCAGCGCATTTTATTGTTTCAGCCTCAACCTTTGTGCAAATCCTGTGTTTATTCACGTGGATAACCATGTTTTTTTCTGTCTTTGTAAAGATGAAGCATACTAAATTGTCTCCCCCGTTTGTTTTAATAGCAGTCAAAGATGCCCAAATTCCTCAACCTCTAAAAATTTATGTACAGCAGCAAGAGAGCAATCCATGTGTTTCTTCTTACACACAAACAGGTACTTGTTTTCTTCAATAATTTTTTTTCGCCTTTTATGTTGATAACATGCTTCTTGATGCAGAGAAGCTCTCACAAGATGAAAGATACTGTTCAAATGATAGCTTCAAGGTGAACATGGCAGATGAGGTGATTCATGCCTATAAGCTCCATGAATTTTGCTATAGTGTCCTAAAATTAGCAACCAAGAAATTTAGAAAAAAGAACCTTCTTTGCATGGGTGGTTGCGGTGAAGTTTATAAAGGATGGATTGACTATTCCACCATGAAAGCTACAAAACGACATGGTCAATATCCTATTGCCGTCAAGAGGCTTAGAAAGGAAGGAGATGGAGGTCGACGAGAATGGTTGGTCTCTCTCTCCCTCCCTCCCTCCCTCCCCCCAATAAGTCAAGCTATGCTAAACCAGTCGTTCAAAACGTTAGTATGCTAAACAATAAGCTAAAAATAAATTAATTAATATTTGTCAATCTACATTTATCATATATTATCCTTTTTTATCTTATTATTTTATTGTATCAAATTACACCAATATAACCTAATATATATACAAATCACGTTATTTAAATAATAATATTCACAAAGAACAAGTTCTTTATTATTAAATATAAAGTTGAAGGATGAAATACTAAATAATTGTATCTTACGATCATATTTTTTTGTTCTTTCCTCTCTTTTTGGACCGAACGAAGTCATTTCACTCAACCCAATGTCTCTCTCCTGATGACATTTAACTTTTTTTTCACGCTCTAAAATATTTTATTATTATTTTTATCTTTAAAAGAATATGTAATAAAGTATGTTTCTTTAAAAATAATATAAAATAACTGAAAAGAGAGAGAAAGAAAGAGTTATCCATCATTTTCTTCCTCACACAAATTTTGAACATATATTTTTCAATAATTTTATGAAAATATAAACATGTAATATTATTATGTGGTCATCATATATTAATTAAAAAAATATTATTATAATTTACTATACCCAGTGAATAAATATTAAAAATTTGTGTTCATATAAAGATATTTTATATTTTATATTAGTCATAACTCCTAATTGTGACAATCATATCTCTTCTTCCTCACTCATATTTACCTATCATAACTTATTTAAAATTATTCATCACGTGCAGAATATATGTGCCATATTCTGTTAAAGTTTTCATAATATTTTGTTCAAATACAAAACTTGCCCCAAAATTTTCATAGCATACTTCTTTATTCCCTCATACTTCCCAATTTTATCAATATTTTAAGGATAATCATATTATTAAAATAATATTATTTTTACCAAAATATTATATTATTTTTATCTTTTAAACTAAAAACCTCAGAAAAAAAGCTTGACCAAGAGATGTCCTGGAAATGGTTCTAGCCCTTGGATTTTAGTATGGAATGGTCACAATCATGAATGGTATAAATCCCAGCCAAGCCGTCAGGATATCAGTTATATTAACGCCCACTTATCCTAATTTACTTGATAATGTAAAAGACAAATCATTTGATACAAGACTAACATTTAAAAGCCAAAGTAAATAAGACCGATGCATGCGTTTATTCAAACAGTAAGAACTTAGATATTTCAAGATTGATATTTGATAATGATATGAAAAATAAAAAAAAATAATTTTTATAAAAATTTAAAAAATAAGTTAACATATAAAATAACCATGCAAGTGTATTAAGCCCGTATGTTACGTATTAGTAAGCCAAGCTTGAAAAGGGGGGGGGGGGGGGGGGGGGGGGGGGAAGAAAAAAACCTTAATACAGGTAAGGTACAACCTTACATTTTTTTTTAATTTTTTTTGTTATAAGCACACCCATATGAGTAAAATTTAGGCGTGTTGTAAGTTTACCCCTTAAGTTTCTCCGGCTATATAGAGGGGTATGGTAAATTTGTACAATTACCATATCCAAGACTCTTTAAAAAATTAAAATGTAAATTATTTAAGATTGCACAATCATTTTAAAATTCCCAGATTTAATCTTAAATTTTTAAGGCAAAAATAGAGTAGAGGTCTGTCAATTGTCAAATTTATTTATATTGAAAAAGTAATCATAGTATTTTAAGCGCACAAGAGAGGCGCCGCTTCTGGGTTCTCTAATCAAGGCCCTTTTTTTATCACATCTCGAACTATGAATTCGGCTCTCGGGCGTATTTTCGAATATAATATACTTCATATCTATTTCCTGATTTGAGTGCTTATTGTCAAAAGTAAAATATGTTCTACCCTCAAATTCACTTAACTTTATGTAATTTGATATTGGGACGAAGCTATCAAAGAAAGAGATGATGAAGTATAAACTCGACATGCACCTTTGGATTAAGTTGATTTCTACCAATGGTAATATGACCAACTTGACTTTAGTTCCTTCTAAATTAGGCCTCGACTTATTGGAAAAATAGACTTTTAAATAGCGTATACATCGATACGCATGTATATAAAGGTGAGCTAGAATTAAAGATGAATATATTTAAAGGTTGATGTACCTCTTTTGCAACTTTAAGGATACAATACAATTTTTTAAAATAGTATCACGCTCTATGAAAGAGATAATTACTTTGCTAATATTGGTAGCATGGTTTTAGAACTCTAAAAATAGAGCTGTTTATAATTTATGCTCTTAAAGTTTGATGTGCCACTTTTACACTTTCGTCCATAAAGTTTACTCCGATTTCAATATATTACAAAACTCAACTTGCCGTTAGGTTTTTGAACGGAAAAAGTCATGTGTTACTCTCCGTTTTGAGCCATGCCGGTTTCACATGGCATTTTCGTCCAAGAAACAAATGGCATGTTGAATTTTGGACTAAAGTGAGTGAAAATGGAATCAAATTTTTGAGACAGATGTGGTACAAAATAAATTTCATGGACGAAAGTGAAAAGGGAGTCAAACTTGAGGTCCCGCTGGTATTAACTTTAGGAACATGGTAATGTTTTTTTTTTTTTTTTCATTTTCCTTTGGTCCAATACTTTAAAATGGCTGTTTAATTTATGAATTTCTTATTTGAACTGAGAATATGCATTTCATTCTGTAAAAGTAAAGGGGTTGTATAAGAATTTAACGCACACTAGCCTATGATTTAAATGTCTAAAAATGTTAAAGTGCTTTTGGATAGGATATTCATCAAGCTATCATAAAATATTTGATTTTCGTTCTAACTATATATCTTTGTTTACTTTGTTGGTTCTTTCCGAAAATGTGCGTTGAGTACTTCACTACAATGGATAATCAAAAACTATCTAAAGAATTTATATAGTAGTTTACTAACCGGGTCTTATTTGCCATGGCTGCTGGCTGAAAATTATAATTACTCTTTCTTTCTTTTTTTTTCTTTTTTTTAGTTGGTAATTAATTTCCTTCCTGTAGTTGTAGCCAAAAAGGTTTCCACAAATAGAGATGACGTGAATTATTGTGGCTGCCAAAATCTAAAACGCATATAGTTAAAGTGAATTTTCCTCCAATAGAAAGTAACTTTGATTTGATGCGACTAGGCCCGGCAATTTATAACACGACGTGAAATCGACACAAATGTACCGGGTTTGGGTGAACTCTTAACAGGTACGGGTCATAATCGGGTTGATCCGTCAAACCCGTGATACGACCCACAGTGATATTGTACGAAACCCGTAAACACAACGAATTGGCTGTACGAACCTCGACACAGATGCACACAAAAATTGTAGGAAATTAAGAACCTGGACCGTTTCTACAATCATATTATGGTAGAAATCGAAAACACCATAACTGGGTGTGGAATACCGATTGATAAGTGAGATAAACGCCACGGACAAACCGATATGTACAAATAGTTCATGAAGAATCAAAGAGGATTAATATCACTCAATATTATAATAAATAATGTCTTATGTTAATAAAACAAAACAATGAACCCCCTTTAAATATGGTGCAGAAAACTTAAGTAATAAGAGACCAACCCAACAAAGAAAACCTCAAAACAAATCCTAAGTAAACAAGTACTAGTCTCTTAAATGAAATAATAATAATAATAATAATAATAATGAATTAATAAATAATAAAACGTGTGGGCTTGACTCCACACTCTTGGCCCGCTTACACATGGTCTTCTCACTCAAATTGAGCTTGAACAAGTGTAATCCAGCCCCCACTTGGTGTTCCACTTTTTTCTCTTTCAATGGGCTTAATTGTGCATTCTTCTTGAGCTCAAATAGCTTTAATCAATCCATTAAGGCCTACTTTTAACTTCTTAGCTCACGACCTTGTATATGAGTCGATTTCGGGTTGTATAAACCCGTTTGTAACCCATGGAACCTGAATATATAATTTATAAATATATAAATTATTGTGTGTGTATATTTTAGTGGTTAATTATTTAATTGAATTATTAGCGGATCACTAAATGTTATTCATATATGACTCGAATCGAATCGTTTATCTTAAAGGGGTTAAACGAATTGGGTCGTGTCATTCGTTAGCTAAACGGGTCGTGTATGAATTTGAATTTTTCACCCGTTTATTAAACGAGTCATGTACTGGTGAAGGCACTTTTCACCCGACATGATTTCAACCCAACACAAAACCGACCTGTACGCGATCCACTGCCAGGCCTACATGCGACATAGAAATAGTTTATCGTGGACAGTGAATTTTTCAAGTGGTAATTTTTTCAGATTTACTCATTGAAACTTTATGGAATAACCAGGTTTGTTCTATTGAAGATTTCTTTATTTTTCTGTTTTGCTTCTCCTTTATAACCACATTATTTCAATCCAATGTCTAAGACTCATCCTGTTTTTGTTGGCCTTCATGAATGCAGGTGTTTTTGGGAATCTTAAAATTGTACGCCAACTTACCTTTTTCTCATTATATATTCTATAGCAAAACTATAAAGTTAGAGTGTCTCCAATGTTCAACGCCATATTCATAGCATTAGCAGTGCCATCTAAGATACAATTTCTATGGTGTCAACATGACTTAACAAAAAAGTATGGTTTATAATGGAAAATTTTATTAAGTGGCTAAAATGCTATATGTAGGACCGACTATGTATCAAAATATTAAAATTAGGTCTGTTCCTCAACTAACATGGCCAAAGTCGGACCCAACATACTCTCTCTCCTACATGGCTCGTTAAATGCCTATGCACATTAATCCACCTTATAACATCTTACATGTTTAACTCATTAAATAGTATCTCACACTAGCAAAATTTATACTATACAAAATATGATTCACATTCCTCTCTATTTTGTTATTATATACATATCTGAAAATTCGCATAGTACTCTTGAGGTTTTAAAAAAATTTAGTAGCAATATTATAATTTTATTATGTATAAACATACTGTACGTTATTGACCCCTTCAGTTTTTTCTCTACAAGTAAAATTTAATACCTTTTTTGCTCAAACATACGAATACAAAATCTAATCTTGCATGCAGTGGGATTATCAGTTTAAAATATGGAGAAAACAATACGTAACAATTCCGGGTCTTTATCGATTAACTTATTTTTAGCTTTTTTACTTTTATGTCAAAAAAATATTTTGAGATTATTTATAAACAAACCAACGGAAAAGATATTATTAGTATTGCTAGAATTGTATTAGAGATTATGGGTTTGGGAGGACCCAATTAAGTCACTGCTATTTATATATAGGGGTTTGTAAAGGGTGGTTTCGTCTCTGGGCACCCTTATTTATAGAGATTGTTTTTCTCAAATTACAAGAGGAATGGTAAAGTTACTACTAATTGATAATGTGTCGCATTCTGTGTAGACTAAATTACAAAAAGAATAATTTTTTTTTATTGGAACTTGAAAAAGAAAAAAATAATAATTTGATAAATACTATTTGGTGAACACATTCATTCCTTTTTGGGGGAATTCATAATACAAAGGTATGGATAGTGTTTTAAGTACTAATTCTAAAGAACATATATACCTTCTTTTATTGTTATAAATACTGGATAAGATCTTTTTATGTGCTCACTAATATGTAAAGCTAACGTAGGATTTAAATCATTCGATGCAAAAATGGAAAATAAGATTTTTTTTATGTATTCATTAACATACGAGGATATTAAACAATATATACGCTAACTTTAATTTAGTATTAAAGATAATGCCACAACATGATAACTTTGCAACGTCCAACATGTAAACTTTACTGAAGGCATTTAGTAGGACTGCAATAATGGGCTAAAAGAAATGAGTAACCCTGATACAGTTTGAATTTGCATCTCCATTGCCCTTGAACATTTTCCATGGAAATTTTTTGGGTCTAAATCTGTCATGTTTTAAGAAATAGTCTTTTATTAATTACGCAGTGAAAATCGCCTAATCTATATTGAATTGCAAATCTCTCACTTATGAGAAGGGTGTAGTTACCATTGAATTGTAAGAAAATCTGCAAACATGATTGGGATCGAGCTTTCGAGGCTGGGTCGACCCAATTGGCAAGCTAGTGAAGCTACTACCTTAGCTCCCAAAATGTAGAAGAAGAAACATTAGGGATCAAAGTAATACAATAAGTAAAATTTAGGGAGTAAAAAATAAGTAATTTTAAAATTTGTTGTATTTTACACGTAGGATTTCTTAATAAAACTTTTAAACTTGCGTGTTTTACTGCATTAATTGATACTTCTTATTGCATTCAAGCAAGCCTCCAAAATTTAGAGTCATGCCGGACTTAGCTTTTATATATACCTAGATAAAAAAATTTAGTGTCATGTCGGGCTTAGCTTTTATATCTACATGAAATTATGGATAGGATTTACATGGTTAATCTAAGATATGCATTGGACTGTGAGTGCATGACCGAATTCCATAACATACTAATTCGTAAAGTCGTATACTTTAAAGTGACTTCTTTTTATTTTGGTGTAATTTGAAACTATTATTAGATTAGGAGGGAAAACCAATTACAAAAAGGTAAAACCAAGAAAAAAAACTATAAACTAAAACCAAAAAACAAGAGGAAAAAAAAACTAAATATCCTATCAGACTTTATACAAGTGTAGACCTGAAGATGAGGACTTTCCGTAGGATTCACTAGTCCGGTGCCAGGATAATGTGTTCGTATCATTCCCAACTTTTATACATAAGCCAATTTTTTGTAATTTCGACATGCTCTCCAATACCAAGTTACTTCCTTAATGCAATTGTTGATTCTTGTCATCATAAAATCCTAATTATGAGTTGTGTTCGTGAATATTTGATTGTTTCTTTCGAGCCATATGTAGTAAACGCTAGTAGCCAACAACAAGTTCTTAATCCTACTTAAAAATATACAGCACTCAAAATAACAAAAATCACAGCCTAGCAAGTTTTTAACCAAACCCTAACGGGTGTTTGTTTTTAAATTGTGATAGGTATATACAACTTAAATTTGGCTTCAAAACTATCATTAGCATTCTCTTTCATGGCAATTTGAATTTCCTCATCCCAAGTGCTCCCAGCTCTTTGGCTACCATTTCTATATCGGAAAAGCTTCCACACATTTTTAGAAAAATCACATTAGAAGAACAAGTGGTCTAAATTTTCGACACCGGTACCACACAGCACACAATGATCTTCATTTATATATCCCCACTATTTCAGTCTATCTTTAGTAAGGAGCCTTTTCTTACATCCCAACATCATTTCAAAACAGATAAAATAAACTTTTATCTATAGTAAATTAGACTTTGACAAAACCAAATATCATATCACGTTTCCCCTAAATTAGGTTTTCATGAAACATTTCCAAAACAAAGTAGAATATTAGTAAAAGCATTCAAGTTTTTCGACATATAATAAACAGTTGACAATAGAAGACATGAAACTTATGATTTGTTAATATTGATATTGATTCAAGAGAAGCCCTATTTATAGGGTTAGGATTATATAATACAAGGAGAACCTTAATAGGAAAAGGAAACCTAAACCTAATAATATAAGGAAACTAAATAAAATAAGGGAAAAATAAATAAAATATTCTAACACTCCCCCTCAAGTTAATGCATAAATATCAAACATGCCCAACTTGTCGATAAGTCTGGAAAATATTTTGTTGGAAACAGCCTAGTAAGAACATCAGCCAGCTGATCTTCCGAACGTATATGAGGTACCGCCAATACGTTTTCTTCCAATTTCTCTTTGATAAAGAACTTATCCACTTCCACATGTTTAGTTCTGTCATGTTGAACTGGATTTTGAGCAATATCACACGCTGCTTTATTATCACAATATAACATCATGGGTTCTCTCAGTGGATAACCTAAATCAGTCAATAACAACTTTAGCCATAATAACTCTTGGACTCCCATTGCGATCCCTTGATATTCAACTTCATTGCTTGAACGAGACACGACATTCTATTTCTTGCTCCTCCAAGTAACAAGATTTTCACCAACAAACGTAAAATAACCTAATGTAGACCTTCTGTCACTTATATTCCCTGCCCAATCAGCATCATTGCATCCTTCAACTTTCAAAAAATTAATGTTCTTTGTAAATAAAATCTCTTTTCCTGGAGTTGCCTTCAGATAACTTATGATCTCCATAATGGCCTTCATATGCTTTTCTCCAGGATTATGCATGAACTGACTTACTATACTCATCGCATAAGAAATGCCAGGCCTAGTATGCGCTAAGTACATTAGTCTTCTTCCCACTAATCTCTGATAACGCCCTTTATCTACAGGTACTTGATTAACTTTAATTTCCAACTTCAAACCTTTCTTCCATAGGTGTTTCTGATGGTTGGCAGGCAGACATTCCGATCTAACCTAGTAAATCAAGTGCATACTTTCTTGGAGATAGGAAGATGCCTTTTGAAGAACTAGACACCTCGATTCCTAGGAAATACTTCAATTCGCCAAGATCTTTCATCTTAAACTCCCGAGATATATATATTTTTAATGCTTCTTGTTCTTGTGAATCATTCCCAGTAACCACCATGTCATTAACGTACACAATGAGTGCTGTGATCTTCCCGTGGCACTTCTTAAAAAATAACATATGATCAGAATTGCTCTATTCGTAACCGAATTTTCTCATTGACCTAGAGAATATTCCAAACTAAGCTCTCGGAGATTGTTTCAAACCATACAAAGACTTTTTTAATTTGATTACTTTATTTTAATCTTCCACAGGAACCTCATACCTAGGTGGAAATTCCATGTATACCTCTTCTTCCAAGTCCCCATGTAAGAATGCATTCTTTACCTCAAATTGTTGTAGTGGCCAATCCAAATTTGTCACTAAAGAGAGCAAGACATGCACAGTATTAATTTTTTTCACTGGTGTAAATATCTCCAAATAATAGATCCCATGTGTCTGGGTGTAGCTTTTTGCTACTAGTCGTGCTTTGTATCTTTCGATGGTTCTGTCCACCTTATATTTCAATATGTACACCCATTTGCAACCAACGAGCGTTTTTTCTGGTGGCAATTCAACTATATCCTATGTACCATTCTTCTTTAAGGATCTTATCTCCTCGTCCATAGCTTCTTTTCGTGAATAGATACAGAGGATAACTGATTTACAAATGACTTATTCGATTTAGAAAGCTTATCATAAGACACTTAGTTACTCATTAGATATTTGGCTTTGCTAGTGAGATCAGGTTCATATGCCTATTTAGGAATATCTCTATTGTTTCGGGGAGGGGGTTGCTTTCTAGGAGGTTTAGGATAAGCTACCTGATATTCAGATGTAGATGTGTCAGAGAGAGACGATTGGTTATTTGTGTCAAGCGAAGGCAATGGTAAGCTTAGACTTAGAGAACTTGACGGCGACGATCGCGATCCAGGCAATGAATCATTAGTCCAAGTTAGTGAACTTGACGGCTGTGGCGAACTCAATGAACTTAAAATTGGCAGTGAGACCTCGATTTGAAGTAACTCGTCGCCATTACTACAATCAAAATTCTAAACTTCACTGTAGTGCTCCCCTTGAAGTTCAGTCCGCTGAAAGTACATCTTTCCTTCATGAAATACAACATCTTGAGTCACGTACATTTTTCGTGACGGAGGATGATAACAGCGATACCCTTTTTGATTAGATGGGTAGCTCACAAATACACACTTGAGTGCACGGGCTTCAAACTTGTTCCGGTGTTCTTTCGGTAAGTGAACAAATGCAATACAATCAAATATTCGTGGAGGCAAATTTGATTCTTTAGGAGTCGAGATTGCTTTATGGAGAACATCGAATGGTGTTTGAAAGTCAAGAATTACTGACGAAATACGGTTGATCAAATACGCGGCAGATGAGAGAGCTTCACCCCAGTAAGACACCGGAGCATTAGCCCCAAATAATAATGCCCGAACTATTTCTAGCAAATTGTGATTCTTCCTTTCTGCAACCCCACTTTGTTGAGGTGGATACGGGCAGGTAGTTTGATGGACAATCCCATGATGTTTAAAATACTCCTGTAAAGTGGTAGCCATATATTCACCTCCATTATCACTTCGAAGTACCTGGATAGTAGCATTATATTGTGTAGTAATATGTTTATGAAATCGCTGAAACAGAGAACTAACTTCACTCTTAGACTTCATAGGACATATCCACATCATTCTAGTGCAATCATCAATAAAGGTAACAAACCAACGGAAACCACTCAAGGAATTATTAAGAGATGGGCCCCAGACATCAGAGTAAATTAATATAAAACGAACTGAACAGTTATTTAATGATGATGAAAAGGAAGTACGATGGCTCTTTGCCAGTTCACATGTTTCACACTGAAAAACAAAAATGTCGACATTCTTAAAAAGTTTAGGAAATAACTTCTTTAAGTAGCTAAATGACGCATGACCCAAACGACGATGCCACAACCAAATTTCATCTTCAACTTTTTCCCCTCGGATAGTACTAGTTTGCAGGGCCTGTCGTAACTAATTTGTGCTCTTCACTTCCAGGTCCAAGTAGTACAATTTGCCCTGCCTAATCTCATAACCAATCGTCTGCCTTGTCTGAATATTCTTAAAAATACAATAAGTAGGCCAGAAAACAACAATATAATTTAGAGCATTAGTAATTTGAGTGACAGACAGTAAATTATAGTTGAGTAAGGGACCTATAAGCACAGAGTTTAAATTCATGGAATCGGATAAAGGAACTGGCCCTTCACCGATAACGGGAACTGAATCACCATTAGTTGTGAAAATGATATTGTTGGATGAGGGGATAAAATTAGTAACATGTCTAGAATCGAATGTGTGAACACCTCATTTTGCGACCCACGTAAAAATTCTTATTTTCAATGAAATGAACACGCATGCATGCACGAGCATTTTTGGATGCACAAAGACTATGTACATGTGATACAGGTCAAATAAGAAAGCCAAAAGGACCCCGGATGAGAAGTTACAGAATTATCGAAAATTGCCGGAACCGAAAACCGTCAAAACTCCTGGAAACTTGTGAAAGGAGATTTACACATTTTGGATCATCCTCAAACTTTGAGAGTCGTTAGACACTATCAAAAGGAGTAGCATACTCGAAAATCAGCTCAATCCGACGGTCGGATCTCCGAAAATTCAGAAAATCATGAGTTTGTTTCGGGCGGTCAAATGGAGGTCTTCTCGAAGTCAAAATGGTCTGAAATTTGTTCAGTAGATATTTCTTATCATGAGGAATGACATATTAAAATTTCAGCTTTTTCGGACATGAGATCCTTAAGAGTCAATTTGTCTACCTTGCAATGCTAGTCGAAATGTCCTTCGGAGAAAATTAAAATAAATATTGGTCTTCCCGAGTTTGATCGACCTCAAATTTGGACACGAGATAGAAAACATTTTGAGGGAAAATATGTCCAAAAATTAGCATAATCCAACGGCTAGAAGTTCAGTTCTTGAGGTTGTTGTACGCAAGTAGGTTTCCTACGCGGGAACAAACTCTTTGTACCAATTCGAGGAGACCGAGTCCTTCCCGAACTCCGATCATCCTAAAATGTTTACAGGGTTTAAAAGACTTATATTGGAAATATATATCCAAAATTTAGCATGATCCAACGGTGGGAACCTGACTTTTCGTGCAAAAAAGGGACCTTGTCTACAACAAGTACCTTTCCTACGCGGACACAAACTCTTCGTACCAATCAGAACGAAAGGAGACCTTCCAAAATTCTGATCGACCTGGAATTTTTACACGATCTAGAATATTCCTATTTACAACACATATCCAAAAATCATGATGATCCAACGGTGGGAAGGCTTCGCGATAATTTCCAAGAGTCCTAGTTGTAATCTCTTTTCTTGCTCTCCAAGTATTTTGACAACTATAAATAGACCCCCCCCTCCATTCATTATTTTCATCAACAATCAAAGGAATTTCGTGGTACACACCAAGAGATCCTTATTCTCTCCCTCCAAGGAGGCTCAAGTATAATTTTCTCTCTCTTCTTTTATTTATTCGTCAGTTTTATAATTCATACTCTTGTTTGCATAATTTATATTACTTAATAGCTTTTCAAAACCTTTTTTCAAATTGTTTTCAAAACCAAAGGCGTATAATAAACCCTAATCCAATTCTAAAATAGTATTATTACTTATCTACTTTTTCAAAAGCTCGGATTAGCGGTATTGTTATACGAAGGAATCGATAATCGCTACATATATAATCTAACTCATGGATTGCGGTGTGTATGTGATAAATACTTGATTATGAGAGCACTAGTGCCATTTGTACCGGTTAATCAATAGACTATGGTATATGATCGGTTAACTCGCCTCATATCACATCGAGTATAAGATTCCACATTGAATCAGTTTTTGAAAAGCCCAAAGCTTTACAAAATCACTTGTTTCATTGCATCTATTACTATCAAACTCTATTTTTTTCAAATCACGCACACACACACACACACTTATTTTTAAAATCATGGGCGAATTAGGAAACACATCGTTTTCATCCCAACCCCAAAATCCCAATTTCTAAGGCAAGTACGAAAAGATGTAAAGTAATAGCAATAGCATGCAAGAACTGAATTATAATACGCGCATATTCTACTCAAAGAGACCGAAAGGGCGAATTGGGTGCCTAACACCTTCCCAATTCATAACTTAATCCCCGAACCTTCAAATCATCTGGTTTCGCATATATTGTGTATAAGATGATATTTAGTCCATAAATACGACTCTTTTACACAAACCTTTTTTGTTTGTTTAGTAAAACAAACTGGCGACTCTTATTCTTTTCAAAAATCGATTTCCAAATCAACAAATGGAATCGCCGCCCACGGGGACCCCCGGGCGTCGAGGACGCGGGTTCTCACAGAATATCATATGATCGGTAGCACCAAAATTAATTATCCACGTATTATTCAAAATAGATGCAGAAGTTAAAGAATTACTAGGTATCTCCGCAGTAGTAAGCAATCCTGAGGCCTTCTTCCCTTCACCTTCATTCTTATGATTTAAATGACTATCCCGAGAATGATCCCACTTGTCCGGATAACCAATTACTTAATAGCACCCCTTTTTAGAGTGACCAGTTTGTCCACAAATCGAACAAGGAGGGTATTGAGACTTATTTTCGCGATCCTTTGATTGTGAGTCACGAGTTTGGTTTGTTTAATCTGCCAATTTGAGGTTTTTCGGAGCTGATCTTGATTGTTCTGTGCGACATGGTTGCGAGCTACTATGAGCATCGGTATTAGAAAAATCACTATTCATAGTTTTTCGCCTGAGATCTTCTCGACGAACCAGTGCATATGTTTCTCCTAATTATGGAATAGGATCTTTTTGTATGATTTTACCGCGGATCTGTTCAAGTTTGTTTTCTAGACCGGAAAGGAATATGTGAACTCGCAAACGTTGAATTGACTTTCTGTAAGATTCGATATCATTCGGTCTTTCCATAACTACTTTATCATGATGATCTACTTTGCTAAAAATTTCTGTTAGCTCCCCATAATACTCAGAAATGGATTTGCCACTTTATTTAGCCGTAAACGCCATGCGAGTCAAGGTAAAAACTTGTAATTTGTCAGCTCCATCATAAAAGGCTTTAGATAGAGACTTCCAGATTTCTCGTGCAGTAGGAATTCGAATATATCGCTTCATAATCTATGGTTTCATGGAGATCATAAGCCATATTTTCATCCTCTGATTGTTTGAATACCATGTTTCATATTCTGGAGTTCCTTCTTTTGGAATCAAAGTTGCACCGCGAATAAACGATAATTTCTATTTTTTCGCGATATGCATCTCCATAAGTTGAGACCATAGATCATAATTAGTTTCATCCAACATAACCCCGATGTTGAATGTAAAGCTTTTAGTTTGAACGATGATTGGGGATGATTCATTCTTAGATGATTCAGTAATTGCAGTCGGATTAGTTGTTATGTAGTAATATAACTAAAATTGAAAAATATAAGTAGATTCTGAAAAAATAAAGGCTGGATTTGATATTAGAATGGTAAAATAACCTTAAGAACCCGTGAAACCTGGTCATAAACTGATCAAAAACAAGCTGAATCGATCGAAAAAACTTGCGACAAACTGGTTTTGAAAATTTGAGGCCGATTTTGGCAAAACGAAGGCTAGATTTGAGATTAGGAGGATTAAAAACCCTAAGAACTTGTCTAATATACTCAAGAACTGGTCAAAAAATGGCTGAACTGGTCAAAAAAAGCCTACAGTGAACCGGTCCAGTGAAACCGACTATTAACGGCATCAGTAATGGTAGTTAACAGCACGTGCGTGTGCGCGCTTGGATTTAAATTTTTGGATGACTTTTTTTCGGTTGTGATCGTCTTCTTCAGACAAAGAGAATGGTGTATTGGTTTGGTGATTTCGATAAGATTTGAGTACGAACGAGACTTCTATTTTGATTTTTAGGTGGGTTCTTGCGGCTCGGAAATCAAGGCAGGATTTTTTGGTTTTGAAATTGACTTTTGTGGCTGGTTTTGTGGTTTAAACTAAGGTTTTAGTTGTAAAGAGGATGTTACAACCTTCTGATACCAAGTTGACAATAGAAGACATGGAACTTATGATTTGTTAGTATTGATATTGATTTAAGAGAAGCCCTATTTATAGGGTTAGGATTATATAATACAAGGAGAAGCTTAATAGGAAAATGAAACCTAAACCTAATAGTATAAGGAAACTAAATAAAATAAGGAAAAAATAAATAGAATATTCTAACATAAACATATAAAAGACCACTAGTGACCGAAAGAGCAGAATGGGTACTTAACACCTTCCTAATTCGTAATATAGTTCCCTAATTCCATAGAATCCCAGTTTATAGACAAACGTGTAAAAAAAAGGCTAACCTGTAGCCTTTCCCTTTACACAACTCTTTTGTCCATTTTCTTGTAAGACATATTGGCGACTCTAAATGAACCCCCTTACGTCTAGAATAGTATAGAGGGACACACAATAAGAATTATCATCGTATAGAAGCAAATGAATTAATGAAATCTCTTTCGATACTTCAGATCTCCAAACTTGAGGTTAGGACCAGGGGTCGCATTTGCGAATTCTCATAATATAGAGTATATTTCATCTCGGTGGTATAATTTTGATCCTCTCTCCTCAACTAGGATTGATTATCGACTTATATCTTTGGATTATTTGATGGGTCTTTATGTCTGATGAATTATGGATCATTTCGAGTAACTATATTGGGATCGAATTATGATATTCTATTATGGTAATATATTTCATATCTTAGTATATGTTTGTCGATATGAAATAAATAGGACTTGATTCCCTTAGGTTGAAACTCCCAAAATCTCTAAAGGGTAGCAATGAGGGCCGTTTAGAGCCCGCGATGAGTAGCTCGAAAATCTAGTCTTAGCAAGGCACTGTTTATATTTACTTACTGGAACAATAAAATTCTTTTATGCTATCTCTATGTTCAAGTTATGATTAAGGTATCTCCGGCTCTATGGATATTATTGGCCGTGATTTTCATATGCTAAGTGATGACTTATTATTCTATTGTATCTCAGAGACTAATTTTTTTATGTCTGCTATTATGAAATGGAGACTCTTCATAAAGATGGGTTGATATAGTAATAATGCCAGGTGATATTGCACATGTATTGCATGCAATTTATTAGAGTTTTTGCATTATAAGATAAATACATCTGTGTGGCAATGTTTAATGATGTGGTTAAACTAATGTGGAGTATTAAGATGACTTTCGTGTATTAGGTCAACAAATATTAATTCAGAAATCCAAATTGTATCTCTGGTTTTATTTGAATTATACCTTTTAACAAACCCCAACCCTCCTAATGAGCATTTGGTTCACCCAGGGTTTAATGAAAACATTTCAGATGATAAGGATTATGTTGAAGACCATAAATCGGGTACGTAAATGTTTTGGAGCACATCGGATACCGATTTACAATTGGTTACACATACATGTAAATATTAAGGCTAACCAAGGGTACTCAAAATTGTGTTATGAGTATATCTAATTTACTAACTAAGAGTGTATAATTAGTAAAAAAAAAAAAAAAAAAATGCTCTTCCTTTTTCTTTATTTTTATATGTAAAAAAATGCTGCTGCTACTACTATGTTTCTTTTGTTATTGTTGAGTAAAAATCCTACTCCTACTTTAGCTCCCCATCGTACTACTATTCTACTACATTTTTTTATTTTTTTTTGTAAAAGTCCTACTATTGCTCCATTTTTTATTTTATTTTTGTAAAATAGTTAAATAACTTTAATATTACCATTAGAATCTACTAACAAATTTTGGTATTCTAATATACAATACAATCCACTAAAATCATATTTCACTTACAAGGTATTCAAAAATATAAATACTATAGACGTTTTTCATATTCTTTGAGGAGCAAGTTATTTTTTTTTCTTAGAGTCCCCACATCAAAATTTGTCTTATGCATCTATGGTATGCAAAATTAAACTCTAAAAACAAACAACATTTCTACTATCACAAATTAGACAGTAACTTATTTGTTGAAGCAGTTTCGTCTTCATCCGTTGACAAGTGTTACACGTAAAACATAATATAAAAACACCTAATACATTATTTGCTTTAGCTAAAAGAAGTTTAACAATATTATTTTTATAATTAAATTTTTATGCTAACATGATTAACTCTAAGGGCTAGTTTGGCTCGAGTTTGGAGAATGGAATGGACATCCTAAATTCCTAGAAAACTTTTCTCCTGGCATATAGGCTGTCTTGCCAATGTTTAGTTTGGACATGAATTCTTCTTTCTTGGAATGTTAAATTACCTCTCTATATTTGGTTCAAACGAGAATATGAGTAAAATAAGTTCAAATTATCAAAATGTTCTTCATTTTATAAAATTAAAAGACAACTCCTAACAATTTTACCAATGCAAAATTTATTTTTATTATTAAGAATTGTGAAAAGTCATTCTATGTATTTAATAATAAGAAGAAAAAGTTTTTTTTCTTTTAAAAAAAATATAAATAAATAAATAAAAGTTGTCTTGATAAGTAGAAGGAATATTTTGGTCTTAAGAGATAATCTTAAAATAAATTTTAAAAGAGAATACTTAGATTAATTATATATTCCTATTCATTTAAGAGGAAGAGTTTTAAAGGAATATTTTATTCCTAAAATGATGCATTTTTAATCTAAAACTTGAGCCAAATATTAGAATTCATCTGAATGGGATGTAACATTTCAAGAATGATTAAAAACTTGAACCAAACAAGTCTTAAAGCAGGGATTATTGTGACATCCCGCATGTTTTTATAGATTATATATATATATATATAATATTAGATGTATATATTATATGTGTGTCTCGTGGGGTATGGGGAAATTGTATGCTAGGTGGCAAGTTGTCCGAGAAAAAATTAGTGTCACCATTTTTTTAAGCTAGCGTGGCAAGCATTTGTCTAATGGGGCGCATAACTTAAGGTAATTTTTTTTAATTAATATGTCCTCATTGTTATATAATGGAGGTAGTGAGCTATTTGTATTATTTAGTAATTTGTGGACTTTTTAAAATAAGGGGTTGTATATAACATTAATCTAAATATCTAGAATAATTTTTTATTGTCTTATTCCTTGTACTCTTTTTGATATTATAATAATTGTTTGGCTTCTGACATTGGTGTTGATTATTTGTGATAGTTAAATTATCATTTGACTGATTGGTGCATGGTTCAGTTTACTCGCTAAAATGCCTAATAAGTCCATAGTGTATGCCTAGAGAGAGAAGTTTCCATGTAGTGAAAGTGAGATGAATAGTTTTTGACGTGTCACCATAAGATAACGGTATATGAGGCAAAGTAGTTGAATTTGTTGAGTTGATTGGTGTTGTGTAAATATTTTATTATTAATAAAATATTTTATTATGATGCTTTCATTTATTTGTGTTATGTACTGACCTCTTTAATTTACATGGTACATGAGTAAAAGCCATGTTTGACTGATATAGTGGGTCGAGTGCGGTCTATGAGCACGTTTAATTGGATTATTATTTTTGTTGGCTAGGGAAGCTAGGGAGATGTATAATTTTATTAATTATGAAAGTGGAGATATTATAAATTGTACTTTTATAAATTATCTTGATATAAAAACTATATATATAAATTAAGTATATATGTGGATCGAGGTGGACCATGTGAGACGACGCTGATATGTAAATAATGTAAGGTAGGACGAGAAATGTAAGAAAACGAAGGAAAGGCAGCAGGATGTCGTGAGAAAATTAATGGAAGCAGTGAGCTATATGTATTATTTAGTAATTTGTGAACTTTTTTAAATAAGGGACTGTGTATAACATTCATCTAAATATCTAAAGTAATTTTTTATTGTATTATTCGTTATACTCCTTTTGATATCGTGATAATTATTTGGCTTCTGACATTGTTGTTTATTACTTGTGATGGCTAAATTGTCGTTGCACTTAAATTTACTTGCAAAAATGCCTAATAAGCCCATAGTGTGAAACTGAGGCGAGTAGTTTTTGTCGTGTTACCAAGAGTGAACGGTGTATGAGGCAAAGTAGTTAAATTTGTTGAGTTGATTGATGTTGTGTGAATATTTTATTATTAATAAAATATTTTATTGTGATACTTTCATTTATGTGTTATGTAACCCCCCCCCCCCTCTTTTCCCTTTAATTTACATGGTACATGAGTGAAAGCGGTGTTGAATTAAAATAATGGGTCGGGTGCAGTCTACGAGTGCGTTTAATTGGATTATTAGTTTTGTTGGCTAGAGAGGATAAATGTATAATTTTATTAACTATGAAAGTGGATATATTGTAAATTTTACTTTTATAAATTATCCTGATATAAAAACTATATATATATATATATATATTTGTAATTAAGTATATATATCGAGGTGGACCATGTGAGACGTTGATGTGTAAATTTAGTATAAATGAATGCAAGTTGGCATAAGTTAAAAGAGATAAATAGGAGGAAATTTTTGCCAAACTAAGCCACTTTTTAAACTAAACAGTTAAACTAAGTCACTTTTTTACTTATTAGCTAAAATAACACAGTTTCAAAAGTAGTGATTTAAACTCACTATTCACTACACCAAATTTGGCAAAATGTTACTGAAATGCGCGGAGGCTTTGTCACGGACCGGAGCCGTGACAATCTATTGTATTGGTTCCAAACCGAAACAATGTTGTAAAGTCACTTTTTTTTAATATGTAACTTTTAATTAGTAGATGTGGCATGGTTTCAAACCGAAACAATGGGTCTGCCAGGATGTATCGGGTTTTAACCGAAACAAGTTGGAAAATAGTATCCCTCTATTTGAGCGGGATAGAAATTACAATATCCCTCTTTTATTTTTTCACTCTCTCTCTTTGGAATTTTAACTCTCATATTTCGAGCCCTCACAAACCCCCCATTGCTATACACTAAAACTTTCGCTACGAACGAAGGGCACAAACGAAGGGCGCTCTCTCTCTTACTCTTGTTGATTTTTCGCCAATGAATCGGCCATCTCTCACTAATTTAGGGATGAAGAACATTCAGTAGTTAGGGTTTCGCCATTGTTAAGGGTTTATGAAGAACATTCAATAGTTAGGGATGAAGAACATTCAGTAATCGACCCTCTCTCACTAATTTTGGGTAAGATTTCTCACATTGTTAAGGGTTTCTTACATGCTTTTACCCTAATTTCCGTCTAAAATTCCCCTAATTTCCCTAAACCTCCATCCACGCACAGATTGAAAGTGGTTTCGCCATTGTTAGGGATGACGAACATTCAGTAATCAGTCATCTCTCACTAATTTTGGGTAAGATTTCTCACATTGTTAAGGGTTTCTTACATGCTTTTCCCTTAATTTCCCACTCAATCTCTATTAATTCCCCTAATTTCCCTAAACCTCCATCCACATACAGATTGAAAGTTGCTACACGGAAGCTCTCATGTTTAGTGGTTAGGGATTTTTTTTATTGAAGGTATGGTTTCTGAATATAATATTACGATTTGTTTTTTTATTTTTTTTGTTAAAAAAATTAATGTTTCAAATTTTTTTTACTGCTTGCATGCTGCCAGAGAGTATGGAGTTTTGAGTCAGGAAGTGTTCTTGAAGTACTTTGGTGAACTTGGAAAAGAGTACTCCAAAGAAGTTAAAGAAGTGTTCTTTAAACTCTGTCCCGAAATTCGTGCCTCACTCTCCCTGTCATCAAAAGATTATATAGCTCGAAAGCTTGAATAGGAATTAAAGCCGATTGAAGAGGACCGACGAGCAGTTTGATAAGTATCAGGTTAGTTTTCAACTATTCTAAGCAGCTCTCATGTTTACTGGTTAAGGATTTTTTTTTAATTCAAGGTATGGTTTCTGAATATTATATTACAATTTGTTTTTTCATTTTTTTGTTAAAAAATAATGTTTAAATTAGTGTAATTTTTCAAAAACTTAATGTTTCAATTTTCTTATATTGCTTGCATGTTGCCAGAGATTATGGAATTCAAGTTAGGGAGTGTTCTTAAAGTACTTTGGTGACCTTGGAAAAGAGTGCCCCAAAGAGGTTAAGGAAGTGTTCTTCAGACTCTGTTCCTGAATTTGTGCCTCACTCTCTCTGTCAACAAAGATTATATAGCTCAAAAGCTTGAACATGAATCAAAGCTGATTGAAGAGGACCGACGAGTTGTTTGATAAGTATCAGGTTAGTTTTCAACTGTTTTAATAATTTTGTTTTCTCTACTCTATATTGGCTATTTGAACATGACAATGGTCTAGTGGCAAAGGGCCTCAAGGAGATGTATCTCTTAAGATTTGAATTTCTAGAGCAACACAATCATAATTAGCTGCCACTACGTCGCATTTTCCTGGTGTTGTCTTACTGTTATTGTTTATAGTTTGGTATATAGTATATCATTGTTCAGTTTTTTATGATAATGCACCAACAACCTTTCAACAATATTGGAAATATGTTTATTAATCAAGCACCTCTATTTAACACTCTCAAGGTGCTCTCGCCCTGGGGTACTTTCAAAATTAGTGCTCTTAACATTGCACTTACAATATTTACATGTATAGGAAACTTCTAGTTAAGAGTAGTATATTATTGGTTCAATCTAAATATTCTAGTCCTCAGGAGGAGTCTAGTCCAGCCTTATATTGTAGGTTAGTGCTATTATTTTGTAAAGCATTCGTTTCTGAGCACATCTTCTCAAATGCGCTCCACTATAATTAAGACATCAAGGTTTTTATATATATATATAAAGAAAAGAAACCTGGAAAAAAAATTTTAATATTAGCTTCATTTTGACTTTTCTTCTTGCTGCGCAATGAAAATTTGTGCTTCTTCCATTCTAAGCAAGAGTTTTAGTATTTTTTTTAATATTGCAAGAGTTAATACTAATGACATAAATTGTCCTGTAATTCATCTTATTGTAGACAAATTACACTCGCGTATTACGTCAAGAAAAAAGTTGTAATATAAATTTCAATGTACATAAACTAAAACTTTTATTTAAAAACCTAATGTTTTAATTAATCATTACACCAACCTTATATAGCATGGGTTGTTATGAAAGTTATGTATACTTGGATAGGTCCGTACCCATAATTTAAATAGTAATTGTTGAGTGATACAAATTAATGTCAGCATTGAAGATAACTAAAGTGTGTGTATATATATATATAACATTTCTGTACAATCAACTTGAAGTTTGAAATTAAAAATAGTAAATTAATTAAGCTGCTTCATTATATATCTTTTACTTTAATTAGTTTCTTAATAAGTAACAACATTTCTTATCAAAGAAAACAAATTAAATGATACCCCTAATGAGCATCTATGGAGACAATACAAGTACATATAAGTAAACTTAAATGACCATCACCATGATTGTAGAAAACTAATACTAGAATACTAATGAATTTCTTAGACAAGACAAGAGAGGGAAACCTTCACTAGCATAAAAGTGGTACCAACTTTCACTTACTTATGCAATCATCGACCAATTACATATATATATGTAACAGATTTATCATGCAAATACCCCATGCCCCATGCTCTATGAACAAAACTGGTGTGTATATATATATATAACATTTCTGTACAATCAACTTGAAGTTTGAAATTAAAAATAGTAAATTAGCATGGGTTGTTATGAAAGTTATGCAAAACTGGTGCATCACTTGATCTAACATAGGTCAACTGTCCATTAAGCCTTTTGAGTTATTTATATTCCATGATAAAAGACCTAGCTAATTAACGAGTCCATTAACTATACAAAGAATCAATGTTTTTTACACTGATTTATCCTAAGGAAAACAAATCATTACAAAATTGACTGAAGAGGATTTGCTACTAGCCAATCATATATACGAATCAAGAAATTGTAAATGTGTTTGATTTCAATTTCTACATGGCATACAATATTTGCTGACAGGTAGCTAATTGTTAGCAGCTAGTCACAAACAAAATAGAACATGAGATATGTGATTCAACAAAAAGAAGAATAACTCACTTTGATTTGCATCAATTAATTGCATCGCTCTTTACATATATATTATTGTCTCTAGCTATACTTATTTGGCCATTTCATTTTAAATTATGAGTTTATTTTCACATCTTTTTGTAATCAAAATTTAATTTGTTCGATAATTTATGGTTATTACACACACGTAGGGTGCACCACGACTCTAGTAAAGTATTGTGCTATGTGTAATTTGATTAAAGTAGTGGCATTGATTGTACACTGCTTTTATGCTTCTTTTGCTATTGATTGTTGTAAAGATATATATTTTATATGTTAACAATTGTCGTTGTGCATTATTTTGAGGCCTTTTTTACTGCAACATCTACACCATTTTAAGGCTTCTTTTGGCATTGATTGTACATTTTTGGATATAAGCCTGATACTTCGTTGAAATGTTAGGAATTTAATGAATTAATTCTTAATTTTGGAAACTCAATCAACACTTCTTAGATAGTCGCCAAGATTTTCGATTAAGCCTTCCTGTTACATGTTGGACACTCTCACTATTATCTTTAGAAGTATACCTATTAAGAAGGAAAAAAGCAAAAACAAAAAGGTATGCATCAAAGTTAAGGTTAGAAATTATACTAAAGAGGTGGTTATGTGGCGAATGTATATAACTATGGATATGTATGGACATTTCATTATTTTTTATTAATATTCTTTTATTGTCGATATTACATGGTGATGCTTGAAAAAAAATGCAAAAAGAAAAGATATTCCTAGTTTGGTTGAAAAAATGGCATCTTTATGGTATATGTAAATGTAGTATTTTAATATTCTTGCTGTATTTTATCTTTTACTTTCTCAATTATGAAATTGTGTTGGCGTATCTATCGATCCCATCTCATTGTCTCTGTGTCATGTTTTATCGGTATAAGGTATCTGTGTTTGTGGCTTTGTGTTTATTAATTTAGATAATATATCCTTTTATTTTTTACAACTGCAATACATGCACGATCTGAACGTTGATTTCTTGGATGTGCATGCTGACAAGAGTACCTTCCATCGATTTGACAAATTCAATCTCATGTATAATCCTTGTGGACAGAGAAAACTCAGAGAGATCTATTTGAAGCAGGACAATCTCATCCAAGGTTTGTTGCAATATGTATGAAATTTATCTACTGCCAATTGCTAGCTAAATAAGATTTTGAATAACATTACCAAACTATAGTGGAAACCTCCCCGAATACGGGGGCAAATTTAGTCATGAGTGTAAAGTGTATAGCCGACATCTATATGCTAGAATTGTTTGAAGCAGGAAACTCCATTACAAAGTTCTATACTTAATTAAAAATTAGAAAATTCTGCCAGTAGAAATACTATTTCTTAACAGTTGGGCATCATTGTGCAATGGAAGCATAGCAATCTTGCTCTTTAAAGTTAATGGAAATATTTTTTCCTATATATACAGGGTGTAGATACTTCATTAATAATTAGAAATGATTGTGTATGAACTCGTGTAACAGTTAAATGCCTACACTCAAAGAGACATTATTAATTTCAGTTTAAAATGAAGGAGCATGGAAAAGCTCTTTACTATAGGACTCTTGGCGAAAATCTTCTACAGTTTCTTGTTACTTGATTTTTTTTTAAATATTTGTAACGTGAGTATAATTAGGTGGCCTAATTTATGTTGTGTTTTTGCTTCTTCCAATACCTGTGGTGTTTAGCACAGTAATAGGAAATAAGTTATTTGTAGTTGAAACCAATAAGAAAATGCAAAACATACATACATGAAAAAAAGGAGAAACAAACCAGATGCAGAAACTTAGTTATAATCTAAATGTCACCCATTAGCATGCATGATACATCGATCTTTTGAAAAATCTATTTTTACTTAAACGAAAAGAATAATTAAGTCAATCATATGCTGAGATAGTTTATTGACATCCAGATCCTTGCAAAATTAGGCTTATCAGGTGTCAAGTATAAGAATCAAGAAATCCCAATAGAGAAACAAACCAATAATAGTAATAAAACTCATTGTGAAGGAACAATTGGAGAACCACAAAAGCAGGCAACTCTTACCCACACCTGCAGTATTCAATCAGATTTTTTGTCAAAGAATTAGTACCTTAAATTCACGTACACTAAGACCTCATATGTTCATATATACCTCATAAGTCCTAACCAAATCAAGGGGAAAGGTAAAAGGTTCCTCCAGCAATGATGTACAAGCTTCTGATCTTCTTTGTGAGTCCACGACCCTTTCTTTACCCCGCCATTACTAGAGATTTCCATTAGTGAAGAACTACGTACTACTACTTGGAGATCTACCCATTTTAATTAATACTACTGGCCGAAGCTAATTATATATTAAATTTCCCAGTACTGGCCGGGCTGTTAGGAGAGCAACCAAGCCTAATAATCTATTTATATCATATAAAAAGTAATAGGAACGTTTTAACTATGCAGTGTACTTAGTACGAACATTCTATGTATATCCAAAAAATATGCGTCATATGTATTAAAACAAACAAATAATTATAAATTGAGGGACATTTGTATCTAGCTAAACATTTGATTTTAACATAATCAGTGAGTAAAATTATGTATAACCGAAATTTGATACATTCTAATTGGGTGAAACTTTTAATTTAAGACGAAAGAAAGTCAACAAAATCTTATAACATAATAATATATATAAATTGCATTGCATTGGTAAAAGTGGTTTGTTCTGAGAATAAATCTAAGTTTGATATTTTTGCATCTGCTCAGGGCCATGTTTCACATATATTCATTTCTATCTATGTAAATGAATTTTTATGTTTTGATGAAGGAATTCTATATGTCACCTTGCACAGGTGTTAAAGGGTGATGGAAGAGAATTCCATAGATGAAGTGCTTGATTTAGGCAGAATTCCAAATTATGCGAGCTACATTTAAAATCAAAATCAGTAAGTTAATGTTCTTGCTTTTGAATACAAATTTTTTTTTCCTGAATGGTCAATGATATGTACTCTAGTACGTTTTGGATTTATAACTTAGAATTCCTAAAACTAATTTTAAACTTGGATGATTAACTTTCATTGTTTTAATAAAGTGCAGAAATTTTCAAAGGATGTGGAGTACACAGATGTTGTTTAGGATTACAGAGCTCGGTAATAATAATACTGGAAAAGAACTCATATGTTGTAGTATGGTCTTAACATAGAAAGCTCGCTTCTTTTATTATTCTTTTAAACTGAATATGTGGATGATTGGAAGCTAGGTTGATTGGTTTAAAAAACTCTTATTATTCTTTTTAGTTTTGGGATTGGAATTATAGCTATTGATTATATATACGAGCTACTTCCTTTTGGTTTTGGGGATTGGAATTATAGCTATTGATTATATATATGAGCTCCTTCGTTTTGGTTTTGGGGATTGGAATTGCAGGTATATACAAGAATTTTGGATATTTCACTATTTAGAATTTTTTTTTAAAATTCCACTAAATATTTGTCACGGTCTAAAACCGTGTCAATTATAATCATACACAATAAATTTATCTCATTTACAAACCGAGACAAATGATAAACAGGGGATATTTTAGGCCCTTTTTTACGGTTTTTAAAAATAATTGTCTCGGTTATTAACCGATATATAACTAATTCTTGACTCGGTTTCAAACCGACACAAGAATATATATTGTCTCGGTTTAGAACCGACACATGGTTTCACGATTGTCTCGGTTCGAAACCGTCATATTGTTATCCACTTACCGTGAACCATATTGCTTTAATAGACCGTGACAATACCATATTGTCACGGTTTTGAACCGACACATTATTAGTTGTCACTGGTCAAAATGCCACGAATATAAACCGAGACAATGGCATATTGTCTCGGTTTTGAACCGTGACTTTCCGGCTATTTTGGTGTAGTGATTTATATTGATAAATAGTGAGATCAAATTGCTATTTTTCCTTTTTATGAAATTGAGAAAAATAGTTATTTGATCACATTATTTATCAAAAAAATTAGTGATTCTAAATCACGTTTTTACCTTTAAAATAGTAATTTCAAATCACTATTTTAAAAGTGTGCTATTTTGATTAATAACTTAAAAAATAGATTAAAGGGACAAATATATTCAAAAAGTGGTTTATTTGGGAAAAAAAGTCAAATAAGAGGAATTATGCGTGGCAAGCAATATTTGTAGTGCTGCTCCTTTTACTAATAACAATACATTTTCTTACAAAGGTAGGTAGGACCAAAAATGTAAGAAAAAGAAGGAACGGCAATAGGACGTCGTGAGAATTAGTGGAGGTAGTGATTAACTGTGCTATTTAGTAATTTGTGGAAATTTTTAAATAAGGAGATATATATAACATTCATTTAAATATTTGGAGTAATTTTTTATTGTCTTATTCGTTGTACTCCTTTTGATATTATAGTAAATGTTTGGCTTCTGATATTGGTGTCGATTATTTGTGATGGCTAAATTGTCATTGGACTGATTGGCGCAAGATTAAGTTTACTCATCAAAATGCCTGATAAGCCCATATTTTATGCTTAGAAAGAGAAGTTTTAATGTGGTGAAAGTGAGGCGAGTAGTTTTTGATGTGTTACCATAAATTAACGGTATATGAGGCAAAGTAATTGAATTTGTTGAGTTGATCGGTGTTGTGTGTATATTTTATTCTTAATAAAATATTTTATTGTGATGCTTTCATTTATCTGTGTTATGTACTGATTTCTTTAATTTACATGGTACATGAGTGAAAGTTGTGTTTGACTGAAATAACGGGTCTAGTGCGGTCTATGAGCACGCTTAATTGGATTATTATTTTTGGTGGCTAGAGAAGAGAGATGTATAATTTTATTAATTATGAAAGTGGATATGCTGTAAATTGTACTTCTATAAATTATCTTGATATAAATACAATACACATATATATATATATTTTCTAATTAAGTATATATGTGGAGGTGGACCATTGGAGACGTTGATGTGTAAATTTAGTATAAATTAATGAAAGTTGGCATAAGTTAAAAGAGATAAATCCGAGGAATCATCCATTATGCCTTCCTTTTATTAATAATACATTTTCTTACAAAGGTAGGTAGGACGAGAAATGTAAGAAAAAGACGGAAAGACAGTAGGATGTCGTGAGAAAATTAATGGAGGCAGTGAGCTGCGTGTAATATTTAGTAATTTGTGGACTTTTTTTAAATAAGGGGCTATATACTATATACATTTAAATCTTTAGAGTAATTCTGTCATTTTAAGATAAGATGAATGATTATGCGAGTATGTGTATATATATATACTAACTTAAAATTCTTTTCTGTCAATAGGATTAGTGAAACGTTGGCATGTCAAATATTGTAATAAAAAACAAAGATACGTCCTTTTTTGGTCCTGCCACGTGATATCTCGATCTACACAGCATTGCAATAGTACTTATCCCTGTTTGAAAAATTAGTTGTCATTGACAACCAATGCTTCCAGTAATAATCAAACCCTTTCAATATAAGAATAGCTTGCTCACTTGAAACGTAAAGTGACACTTGTAATAAACCTTTTGATTGATTGGTGAGTAAAAATAGGAGACTGCAGCGAAACAAAATTCTTAATTTGTAAGGTGTCACTGTGTGGTGGTGGGGGGGGGGGGGTTGTGGCGTGGGGGTGTCCCTCTTGATTGCAATGTAGTTTCACCGCAGAAAGCAAATTATGCAAGAATAAAGAATCACAAGAACACACACACAAAAAAAAAATGCAAAAACAAAAAAATATTGTACCCAAATTCATGGGAAATAAGCAAAAATGACCCCTAAAGTTTGATTCGAATCTCTTACTCGTCCCAAAAGTACAATTTTCAATTGAAACATCCTTAAAATTTCTAATTTTCCCTCACTTGTCCAAACTAGTTGCCCCATTAAAAAGATGTATGGAAAACAGGCATGATTGTCATGAGCCACTCTTTTAAGTGACATTTTTTGATGCTTCAACTGAAATTAGAAGTATTAAGGATAGTTCAACCAAAATTAGAAACTTCAATGATACTTAAACCGAAATTAGAAACTTTAAGGATGTTTCAATCAAAATTAGAAACTTTAAGGACGTTTCAACCTGAAATGAAACTTTAGGGACGAGAAAGATTTAGTTCAAACTTTAGGGGTAATTTTTTGCTAATTACCCCACATTCATTGACTGTAGGCCTCTCAAACATAACCCCTTTACCCCTATAAATACAATTTAAGCCAAACGCAATGGGTCACAATTCTCCAAAAGAAAAGTGAAAGAAATTAACTAGAAATCATGAAAATAAATTTTTGGCTACTGGTGTCTTATCTTACTTTCTTTATGCTTTCATGGGTTGTACTTTATGCACAACCAGTTGCTTATGATCACATTCAAATGGTTTATACTTGGATCCCTACTTACTGTAAGGATCCAAGAAACTCCTGCAGTAGACGTATCACTAACTTTAATTTGCATGGTCTTTGGCCAGCAAATGCAAAGGGAGACGTTCTTCGCCCATGTCAGACAACCCCTCCAAATTTGACTGATGTTGTAAGCTCATCTCCTCTTAAACGCGATATATTATGTAGAGACAAGGACTAAAATACACACACATAAATATATATATATATATATATGTGTGTGTATTTTATACGTACTAAATTTTCATATTAAGTTTGTGGATTGAGCAATTTAAGGGTATAAAATGATGATTTTTTTTACGAAACTCGGTGAATATGATCTTTATGACTAGTAGATCATCTCTACCAAGTTTCATCAATAAATTTAACCGAGAAGTGAATAAACTAGACGTCTAAAATTTCAACCACTAGAAATGTGCATATATATCAATTTTTTAGTTAACTCACTTCACCATGTTTCATCAAAAAATTATCCGTTAACCTCTCTAATGGCTCAATCCGTAAACTTGGTACGTATGGGAAATGTTCCCGATGTATATATACATATATCAACAACATGTACTCGGAATGAAAACTCATCTCTTAAGAAAAATGACCGTCAAGTATGAGTGCTAAACATATGATTTTTCTTCCTTAAATTTATTGGTCAATATGATATTTCATTAGGAAGGTCTTCTCCGCCACCAACTTTCATGAAAAAATTCATATACATGTTTACCCCTCAAAATAGACTTCTTCTTTTCCCTTAAACAAAAATTAACTTAATTTTAAACATTAACCAAACTTATAAATTAAAATTAACGAAATAAATAGTAAACTAAAGTTCATTAATTCATTAACAAAATTATAAAATTTATATGTTTATTCTTAATTTCATATACTGCCCGTAATTAAAAAATTTATATATAATGTCGATTTAATTGATAGGTTTGAAGAATATCATTATAAACGTTATGTCCTTTTAAAAGATTGTAATGGGTTGAGCTTGTAAGTAAAACTTGAAATTTCTTGTACATAAGTTTTATGTTGTAACAAAGAACATCAATATTTTCCTGATCAAGATGGGTTTGCAAATTCAAACACAAACAATATAAAATATGGAGTGCATATTCAAAATACAACCTAAACCATGGAGTTCGTATATGTACAAATTAATACTTTTGGGTGCATGTTTGAGGTGGTGCATGCAGTACAAGGCACTCCGACCAGATATTGGAAATTACTGGCCATCTCTTACTACCAGGTGGACCAATGAAAAGTTCTGGGACCATGAATGGACTGACCATGGCAGCTGTTCCAGTAATGTTTTACCTCCTCTTCCATATTTCACTGCCGGCATTGCACAGAGCAAGAAAACCGATATTAAACAATGGCTTAGTGTTGCAAAACCTAGGCCTATTCAACCGTTGGATAGTGCCTTATTCAAGCAATCGGCTATTGAAAATGCCATCAAAGCTGTAATCGGAAATAATCTCAACATTTATGTCTCGTGTAGAAAATTCACGGGGGATGTTAGATATTATCTCTACGAAATTTACTTATGTCTTGATAAAACCGCAACGAATTATGTCACATGTCCCGCGAGCAGCAGTTTGAAAGGTTGTCCCAAGAACAAAGATGATGCACTTATCAAGTATATCACTATATCTGGCACGAGTAAGTAATGACAGATCGAGTTTCAATTCATTGACATAATTAAGTTAGTCGAGTTACTATTGATTTCATATATAATGATCATCTAAAAATTCAACGCCTGAAAATGAAACACACACACACATATATAATTTTTTCATTAAAACTCATTTGTAGATGAATTAATTTATTCATTCACCTCTTGAAATGGATGGTATTTTGTTTTCTTAAAGTGGGGACCGTCTTAGCGGTACTACATATAACTCCTTGAGAATTTCTCAACTTTACCTTGTCTCTGCTGACTAGCACACATTTGAATCATCCTTGAAATAAAACACCCAATTGTGTCTTTGGAGGATGGGAAGGAAACTTAATTTGAGTTATTTGTAATTTACCCTCTTAAAATTTGAAAGCTTTTAGACTTTCGTTTAGTTCATTTTGCATTATGCACATCCTTAAAGTTTACTCCCATTTTTTCTTTATTCCAAAACCCAGCCACCATAGTTAGATTTTGGACGAAAAATGCAGTGTGTCACTTTGATCTTTAAGCAGTGTTAGCTGCACATGACATTTTTCATCCAAGAAACAAACTGCACGTTGCATTTTAGATTAAAGTGAAAATGAAATCAAACTTTACAAATGAGCATGGAACAAAATGAATTTCATCGACGAAACTAAAAAAACATTCAAACCTTACAGATGAAACCGAAAAAGTGGTCAAACTTCATAAAAGGTCGATCTAGAATATAAATAACACTTGGAATCACTTTGCCGATTTAATTCAACTAGAGATCTCTGAAAGGACATGGAGTACAAATAGTCATACACTTTTTGATACTCTTGATTTCCATAAAACATTCCAATTTTGTTGTGTTTATTATTGTATTTTTGTAGGTGTTGATGAAGAATCTCCAAATAAACTCACTCAGAGTCCGTAGAGCGCACGCACATGTTTATGCTATAGAATAAAGCGGGGCCTAGCTTCCTTCTGTGTTTTGTATTAAGTTTTAAAATAAATAAGTACTTCTCTTTTATATATAAGATCAGAAATGATCAGTTGTACGTATTTGTACTAGTGTATGCTACTCATACACCCACTTGTATTTGTACAAATACAAATATAAATTACCTATGTTGACTAACGTACGTGCTCTAAAGTCTAAATGACGATGACATGCAAACTAAATATTGTGTGGAATATATTTCGCTATAATTTTATATTTGTTCATATCTATATATTGCATACATGCAAAACTAAATTTCGATAAATATTTGGAAGCGCCCATTTTATCTTTATCGCCTAGAGCTCTATCTTTTCTTGGACCGCATTTGTTTCCACATCAATGTTGTGAAGAGAAAAAGATTTAATAGTAAGACTTACCTCCTCTGACCAAAGCAAAGCTAAACCCCTCAGCTCTATTCACACAATTAACATAGAACCCACATGCAAAGCCTAATATACCCTTAAGCTTCCATCTCTCTAGCGAACAAATTTGTCTCAATAAGAAACAAAGCTTGGCGTCTTTCTCTGCATACTAAGTTGAAGGGCACACGAATTGACATGAGGTTCCCAAGCCCCTGACAGTTCCAGCTTATGGTTTTCATGGCTGTTGGAAGGACTGGAGCCCAGTCTACGCCAATGAAACAGATGAAGCCAATTGTGCATCTACTCTGAAAGAGATATGTCCTAGGACTATTCATAGATTATGATTTGTACTTGGATATCTTATGCTTATTGTTATTAATAAAGTTTATTTATTTTACTTTATAATCTCTTGTAAATAATATTTATTAATACTAGTTCATCAAGTACGTGACTAGATTGTGGGATGCTAGTAATGTAATAATAATATTGTTTAGATGCCCCTAATCATGTATCAATAACCTAGGATCACATTGATATAATGATTAGAGTATGGGTCAGCTGATGACTATGTTCCACAAGTCATGGATATGGAGATATCAAGCTGAACATACTGATACTTGTTAGGGAACAAAGTATTGGACTGACCCGCTTTGGGGACACTGCGAGGAGTGTTATATAATGTCATCAGTGATGTTCCCCATTTGTGATATCGTATTATCCTCAGACCTGAGATCGCCATGGTTACCAACATAGGGATTAGCATGTCAGGCATTATCAAACGTTGCTCTTGACCGAGTAATTATAAAGATGATGACCGAGCATACTATGAACTATGTAGAGGTATGTGGTTGATCAAGATGGGATTTGTCACTCTCATATATTGAGAGAGATATCGTTGGGCCCCTTGATAAGTGTAATTAATATTTGCATGGCCATGCACAAATGAGATGTCATTTGTTTTGGATTAATTATACTTAGAGATCAAGAAATAAAGATTGAACTATACAAGAATGACACTTGCCTAGTCTTGTGTTCAATCTAGATATCGATTGACAAAAGGAGTTAATGTGTGAAATATCAATTTAAGGTTGTGTCGTTTTTGACCTTTATACCCTTTGGATAATAGTAATGTTTTACTAGAAACCGCTCTGTTCGTATAATAAAACGGGTTTTAATTGTACGGCCAAAGAGTGTAAAACCTACAGGGTCGCACACCAAAACGAGTTGGATCAAAACGAATTAAAACGGGCCAAGTTGGACTTGGGCCCAGTTCGTTTGTTGCTTAGGGTTCTCACTAGGGTTCCCTTATAAAAGGGAACCTTTGTTCTTCTTGGCCGTCAACGAAATTGAGAGAGGCAAGAAAATTCGAAATAGCAGAGAGAACCCTAGAGGGCGCTAGTACACCAAGCAAGATCTCATCTCGTTCGTGTGTGCATACCGTAGAGGCGTCGTGTTTTCTACGCTAAGGACGACAACAACAGAAGGATCAGATCCATCCTGTTCGTTTCATTGACATCAAATCTCGATTAAGGTATGTCATCTGTCGATTTTATTGAACTGCATAGATCATAGGATTCAATGATTAGTGCGTAAATTAGTGTATGCGATGCATGATTACTGCCCTAATTTACTAACAGTGGTATCAGAGGGAGGTTATTACTGTTCTTTAATTTCAATCATGATTATAATCGTTTTATAACTTGAAGATCTGTTCTCGTTTAAAAATTTCGATTAATTTCATATTCGGATTTTTGTATCATGCTAGGTTTTAGTAATATCGATTAATGGGTTAATCGTTTTCTGTAGCATGTTTCTGTTTTCATTAATCAGTTTACATATACGATATGTCCCTTTATAATCTGATTAATAGAGATCTGATATGTCAAAAACGTGATTATTGTATGACTGTTATCGACATGTTCATGATTCTGTTAAGTCGTTTTTGATTAGGGTTCATCATATGCTGTTGTGATTTTAATTCCGCAATTATCATGTTTAGCGTTTTCAGAATCGTTCGTTTAGGGTTTACGCAATCTGGTAGACTTGATGAGATCACGGCTATCGGGTTCTTTCACGTTGATTTGATTAACGAGATAGGGCAGATTAATGTGATTAGTCTAGACAAATTTGTCTGATAAGATCAGACACGTTTCTGGAGGAAATAATTTGAAATCGTTCAAATTTTCCACGGTGGCAGAAGTATGAAATCGTTCAAATATTTAAACAGCGGGACCGCCGCCGGGGTGTCCACCCCCCGGACCCCGGTTGGGGCGCTGCCCCAAACCCCGCGGGGGCGTTGCCCCTCGACCCCTAATTGTTTATTTAATAATTGATTAAATTTATGTTTCCTTTTATAAGTATGCAATGTGTTGTGTTATGGGATAATACTAACTTGCAGGGTTATTATTTATAGTGATATAGTATGGCCAAACTAAATACGGCCTGCGTGTCGTCTTGTTTTTATTGTAATATATAAATACGGCCTGCGTGTCGTTTTTTTGTTTTGCAATGTAATTTCAATTACTAGTTTCAATTACTAGTCTCTTGTATTAGGATGTACAATTGTTGTATAATTACCTCGCATAGAAGATGGAGGATCCCTCATCACAAGAGAAGATAGCCAAGAACTTTGGAATGTCCAAAGCTACAAAGGATGGGAGAGCATAGTTAATTAGTAGCTTTATTTCTCTGGCCATACTATATCACATATTTTTTTGGTTGATGCATGTTTAAATATTCTGTTGTATTATTGTGAGACTGCATATTCATGTCCCTAGAACAAATGAAATTATTTGTGCCTTTCCAATACTGATAACTATTAATTTTATGATTATTTTAGAAGACGCCTGCCAAAACGGGGTTATCTTAAATCATCATAAATTAATAGTATGGAAGTCGGACATCCATAAATCAGAAAAGTGTTGGTTTGATTTCACGGGCCATCAAAACGGTTTTGGGCCTTGAGGCAAAGTGTTGAGAAGCCGAAACATAAGATGTAAAACTCAACAAACCAAGAATTACATAGGATGTAATTAACAAATGTTGCTTACCTAATTAACAAAGTTTAAGTGAAAAGCCAAAGCTTTCTTAATACCTTGTGTAATATGGATCTTGGACCTACTATGTCCTATTGGGACAATTGTGTGTAAGACATAGTAGGAATTTTTTATAAATAAGCATATTAAATGTTTGCATATGTTATTTTGCTGTAGATAGATGACGAACCATAACACAACCGCTTTTTCGTTGCGATCTGTCCTTGAGAAGGAAAAACTAAATACAACCAACTTCCTAGACTGGTTTAGGAATCTGAGAATTGTTCTCAAACAGGAGAGGAAAGATTATGTCCTCGAAAATGCTATTCCTGAAGAACCAGCAGCTAATGCTCCTCGTGCACAGAAAGATGCATATCAGAAGCATCTGAATGATGATTTAGATGTTTCATGTCTCATGCTTGCTAGCATGAATGCTGATCTGCAGAAGCAGTTTGAAAACATGAATGCATTCGACATGGTTAAGGAACTAAAGAGTTTGTTTCAGGAACAAGCTCGAGTCGAACGCTTCGAGACTACTAAGTCTTTGTTTTCTTGCAAGCTTCCTGAGGGAGGCTCAGTTAGTCCTCATGTACTCAAAATGATTGGGTACATTGATCATCTAGAAAGGTTGGGGACAACTATTAGCCAAGAGTTGGCCACTGATGTCATTCTCTAGTCGCTGCCTGAGTCATATGATGGTTTCATTATGAACTTCAATATGCACAGCTTGGAGAAGACATTAACTGAGATGCATGGGATGCTGAAAACAGCTGAGCAGAATATTGTTAAGAAAGGTAAGAATAATGTTCTGATGGTTCAAAAGGGAAAGGGTTTCAAGAAGGGTGGAAATGGCAAAGGAAAGTCCAATGCCAAAGGCAAAGGTAAAGCTCCAGTTAAGAACTGGAAGAACAAGAAGCAAGATTCTGAGCCCAAGCCTAATCCACAAGCTGAAATGATATGTTTTCACTGCAATGAAAAGGGTCATTGGAAGAGAAACTGCAAGAAATACCTTGACGACAAAAAGAAGGGACTAGCCCCTTCGTCTTCAGGTACTTACGTTATAGAAGTAAATGTTACTTCAGCTTCTTCTACTTCTTGGGTATTAGATACTGGTAGTGCATCTCACATTTGTGCAAATGTACAGGGACTCAAAAGGAGTAGGAAGCTGGCTAAAGGAGAAGTGGACCTACGCGTTGGAAATCGAGCAAAAGTTGCCGCTCTAGCTGTAGGAACATTTGAGATTCTTTTGCCTTCAGGATTAATTTTAGAATTAAATAATTGTTACTATGTGCCTGCTTTTAGCAGAAACATTATTTCTATTTCTTTGTTAGACGAAGAAGGTTTTGAATTCAATTTTAAGGACAAACGTTGTTCATTTTCTTTGAATAATATGCAATATGGTATTGGACAATTATTGGATGGTCTTTATATTCTAAATCTTGAAATACCTGTTTATAACGTAAATAACAAGAGAATCAAGTCTGATGATTCGAATCCTACTTATTTATGGCATTGTCGTTTAGGCCATATAAATGAGAAACGCATGTTGAAGCTCCATAAAGATGGTCTTCTAAATTCATTTGATTTTCAGTCTTTTGAACGATGTGAATCTTGTTTATTGGGAAAGATGACCAAGAGCCCTTTCAATGGAAACAATGATAGGGCAAGTGATCTTTTGGCCCTCATTCATACTGATGTATGTGGACCACTAAACACAACTGCCAGAGGAGGATATCAGTACTTCATCACATTTACTGATGATTTCAGTAGATATGGTTATGTTTACTTGATAAAACATAAATCGGAATCTTTTGAAAAGTTCAAAGAATTTCAAAATGAGGTACAAAATCAACTTGGCAAGACTATTAAAGCTCTTCGATCAGATCGAGGAGGAGAATACTTAAGCCAAGAATTCATTGATCATCTTAAGAGTTGTGGAATTGTTTCACAACTTACTCCACCAGGAACACCACAATGGAATGGTGTATCTGAAAGGAGAAACCGAACACTGTTAGACATGGTTCGATCAATGATGAGTCAGACATCTCTTCCAATATCATTTTGGGGATATGCTCTTGAAACCGCAGCGTTCACACTAAATAGATCTCCATCTAAGGCTGTAGAAAAGACACCTTACGAGTTATGGACTGGAAAGGTTCCAAGTCTGTCTTTTCTAAAGATTTGGGGTTGTGACGTTTTCGTCAGACGACTAATCACAACTAAATTGGAACCCAAATCTGATAAATGCTTCTTCGTAGGATATCCTAAGGAAACAAAAGGATATTATTTTTATAATCCAACCGAGAACAAAGTGTTTGTAGCTCGGAATGGAGTTTTCTTAGAAAGAGAGTTTCTTTCCAAAGAAAACAGTGGGAGCACTATACATCTAGAAGAAATTCGAGATGATAGTAATCTTAATGAAGAGCCTCAACAAAGTATGCAAATAGTTGCAGAAACTCCTGAAGAAGTTACAGTCTTACGAAGGTCAAGTAGGCCACGTCGCGAACCTGAGAGATTATCACTTTTCGTCTCAGATGAGCAAGACATAGTGTTGTTAGACAACAATGAGCCCTCGACTTTCAAAGAAGCAATGGAGAGCTCTAGTTCCGAGAAATGGCTAGAAGCCATGAAATCCGAAATGAAATCCATGGATGACAATCAAGTATGGGACTTGGTTGACATGCCAAATGGCTGTAGAGCCATAGGTTGCAAATGGGTTTTCAAAATCAAGATTGATAAAGATGGCAAGATCGATGTCTATAAAGCTCGATTGGTTGCAAAAGGATATCGACAAATCCATGGTATTGACTATGATGAATCCTTTTCGCCAGTTGCCATGTTTAAATCAATCCGGATCCTTTTAAGCATTGCCGCATATTATGACTATGAAATATGGCAAATGGATGTCAAAACTGCTTTCCTTAATGGATACCTAGAAGAGGATGTGTACATGACACAACCTGAAGGTTTTGTCGATCCAAGAAATGCTAACAAGGTATGCAAGCTTAAGAGATCCATATATGGTCTTAAGCAAGCATCTCGGAGCTGGAATCTTCGTTTCGATGAAACTATCAAAAAGTTTGATTTTAGAAAGAACGAAGAAGAACCTTGTGTATACAAGAAAACTAGTGGGAGCGCGATAGTCTTTCTGGTATTGTATGTAGATGACATACTACTCATTGGGAATGATATTCCTATGCTTGAGTCTGTCAAGACCTGGCTTGGAAAATGTTTCTCAATGAAAGATTTGGGCGAGGCAGCCTACATATTAGGGATCAAGATCTATAGAGATAGATCAAGAAAACTAATAGGACTGAGTCAAAGTAATTACCTTGACAAAGTTTTACGTAGGTTCAACATGCAAGACTCTAAAAGAGGGTTCTTGCCAATGACACATGGCACAACACTAAGCAAGACTCAGTGTCCTCAGACACAAGATGAGCGAGATCGCATGAGTAGAATCCCGTATGCTTCGGCTATAGGTTCTATCATGTACGCTATGTTGTGTACTCGTCCCGATGTAGCATGCGCATTGAGCGTGACTAGCAGATACCAGTCAGATCCAGGTGAGAGTCACTGGACCGCTGTCAAGAATATCCTCAAGTACTTAAGAAGAACTAGGGATATATTCTTGATTTATGGTGGGGAAGAAGAGTTGGTTGTAAATGGGTACACGGATTCTGGTTTTCAATCAGATAAGGATGATTTCAGATCACAATCCGGTTTTGTGTTTTGTCTCAATGGTGGAGCTGTGAGTTGGAAGAGTTCTAAGCAAGCCACAGTTGCTGATTCTACAACAGAAGCTGAATATGTTGCTGCTTCAGAAGCAGCAAAGGAAGCAGTATGGATAAAGAAGTTTATCACTGAACTTGGTGTCATTCCTAGTAGCACCAATCCAGTGGATTTGTATTGTGACAACAATGGAGCTATTGCTCAGGCTAAAGAGCCAAGGTCGCACCAAAAATCCAAACATATTCAGAGACGTTATCACCTCATTCGTGAGTTTATCAGTAATGGTGATGTGAAGATATGCAAGGTTCCCACAGACGAGAATGTAGCTGATCCTTTGACTAAGCCACTTTCTCAAACTAAACATGATCGTCATTTTAGTGCATTAGGCATTCGTTTTATGAATGAATGGTCCTAGTACAAGTGGGAGACTGAAAGAGATATGTCCTAGGACTATTCATAGATTATGATTTGTACTTGGATATCTTATGCTTATTGTTATTAATAAAGTTTATTTATTTTACTTTATAATCTCTTGTAAATAATATTTATTAATACTAGTTCATCAAGTACGTGACTAGATTGTGGGATGCTAGTAATGTAATAATAATATTGTTTAGATGTCCCTAATCATGTATCAATAACCTAGGATCACATTGATATAATGATTAGAGTATGGGTCAGCTGATGACTATGTTCCACAAGTCATGGATATGGAGATATCAAGCTGAACATACTGATACTTGTTAGGGAACAAAGTATTGGACTGACCCGCTTTGGGGACACTGCGAGGAGTGTTATATAATGTCATCAGTGATGTTCCCCATTTGTGATATCGTATTATCCTCAGACCTGAGATCGCCATGGTTACCAACATAGGGATTAGCATGTCAGGCATTATCAAACGTTGCTCTTGACCGAGTAATTATAAAGATGATGACCGAGCATACTATGAACTATGTAGAGGTATGTGGTTGATCAAGATGGGATTTGTCACTCTCATATATTGAGAGAGATATCGTTGGGCCCCTTGATAAGTGTAATTAATATTTGCATGGCCATGCACAAATGAGATGTCATTTGTTTTGGATTAATTATACTTAGAGATCAAGAAATAAAGATTGAACTATACAAGAATGACACTTGCCTAGTCTTGTGTTCAATCTAGATATCGATTGACAAAAGGAGTTAATGTGTGAAATATCAATTTAAGGTTGTGTCGTTTTTGACCTTTATACCCTTTGGATAATAGTAATGTTTTACTAAAAACCGCTTACTGTTCGTATAATAAAACGGGTTTTAATTGTACGGCCAAAGAGTGTAAAACCTACAGGGTCGCACACCAAAACGAGTTGGATCAAAACGAATTAAAACGGGCCAAGTTGGACTTGGGCCCAGTTCGTTTGTTGCTTAGGGTTCTCACTAGGGTTCCCTTATAAAAGGGAACCTTTGTTCTTCTTGGCCGTCAACGAAATTGAGAGAGGCAAGAAAATTCGAAATAGCAGAGAGAACCCTAGAGGGCGCTAGTACACCAAGCAAGATCTCATCTCGTTCGTGTGTGCATACCGTAGAGGCGTCGTGTTTTCTACGCTAAGGACGACAACAACAGAAGGATCAGATCCATCCTGTTCGTTTCATTGACATCAAATCTCGATTAAGGTATGTCATCTGTCGATTTTATTGAACTGCATAGATCATAGGATTCAATGATTAGTGCATAAATTAGTGTATGCGATGCATGATTACTGCCCTAATTTACTAACATACTCTCCTTTGGCTGTACTCATCTCCTTCACGATCCCCCACCTCCTCTTCTGGGCACTTCCCGCCTACTTCCTCTCCACCCTGCTCAGTAGTCAATGTGCACGAATTGCTTGCTTGTCTTTTCCATCTTTTTCCCGTTTGCTATACCAGCTTCTCCCATTATAGGGCTTCCTTCAATTGTTACAGCTGTCGCTTGATTTTGTCTGCCTGGGTCAATATTCTAATAACAGAGCCCTCTGCTTCAATCGGAACATTTTTGCATGGGTCTGCCTTTAAGACACTGGACTTTGGGCTATGGAAGAAATATGGGTTAATTGGGCCTCTATCCTCTGTTTTATCATAAACATGATTGGGTTTATCAGCCTCCAATTTTGTATTTAAATAAATAATTCCTTCTTTTTTGGGAAAAAATAAATTTAAGAAGAAGAAGATGGATAACTGTTAGATCACGCTGATGAATCCAAAAATCAACCAATAAAAAATGTATCACAAAACCACGATTAAAAGATGCTAATATCGAATCCCCGCCCACATATAATGGACTCACAAAAGTTTCTGAACCATAAAAATGCCAATAACATTATAATACCTTGATACTATAATTAGCTGATATTAAGTATTTCTATGAAAGGATTAGAGGTAATTTGATTCTAAACATTGTTTGGATTAAAGGTCTAATATTGTTTTTTCATGGGATAGTGTGCGTGAATTGAACCCTAACACTTTCTCTTTTAATTATCTTTATTGTCAGCCAACACTATCACTGTATTATATTATTAATAATCATTGTAACCAATTTTTAATTTTTTTTTCTTGTAACCTAGGGTACTAAAGCAACCATCCGTCCCAAATAGAGACCATCACAACATTGCTATCCTTGTACTACACAAAATAAAAACCAAACAAAATTACTCATAATGTACTACAATATATATATGAACAGCTTTGTACCACCAACCAAATCAACCAACACCCAATTTCTAAAATCAAATTCCCACTACTCCCAACAACCATGAACGCCACAGCTATGCCTGGTATTCAAAACAACACGACGATGGCCAGAAATATGCACGACCACAAGATGACGATGATGATGATGCACACCACTTTCTATTGGGGCAATGCGCCGAGTTTCTCTTCTCCGGTTGACCCGGAACAAACAATTCCAGCATGTACTTGCTATCACTTCTTTTGGTCTTTGTCCTGGCATCGATAGTCAAGTGGCTCTCTCACAGTTCTTACATCAAACAGGTATATATATCTAGCGCAAAAAAATAAAAGAAAAAATTTAAATGCACGGTACAACCGTTCATTTTCTTGAGTGGGATCATTTCAAAAAAATATGTTATCTTTTGCAAATTGCTAAGAAATCCCGGTCATTGCTCCTCAATATCACTTGCGTGCTTAAAATTATTGTACTTTAATTTTGTCTAAAAATTGAGGTCGTTTTAGTAGGGTCTATTATACCTTCTGCCTCATAAAATATTATTATGCTCTCTCTATATATATACAAAAAATGCTCTTACAAGGGAATTCCTTACATTAAGAATAATAAGAACCGTTTATTTCGGGAGGTAAATGAATGATTTTTTTCATTAAATTTTGTGACATCATTTCTATAATAAAACTAAATTTGGATGTTGCTAATATGACCATATAAACATATATAATATATATTTTAAATTTGAATACTTCTTAAAAGAGAATTTGTATTTATAATGTCTCCATGTTAAGAGTTTTTTGCCTTCTTAAAAGAGCATTGTACAAAATCTTACTATAGCAAACAATATTACTTTTGATAAATTTTGTATAGCGAGCGTTGTTGATTTGGTAAGAAGAGTTTGAATACTTCACTTGTAAAACTTATGATCTCATTGTTTTATGTAGCATAATATTAAAAAAACAAGTTGTTATTTTTATCATTGATAGATTGAAATTAGTGTTTTGATTGAAAATAAAATAAATACCTCCAAGTTTAATAACAATTTTTTTCTATTAAAATAATATAAATGGAAAAAGAAAAGAATTTGTCTTGATAAGTAAGGGGATATTTTGGTTTTAAGATGAAATTTTAGGAGAAATCCTATAAAAAATAAAAAATTATATAGATCCTTGATGTACTCTCATATGTTTAAGAGTGGGAATTTTGAAGGAATATTCAAGTCATTAAAAATTTACCCCCTTAAAGTTTACCCGCTTTTGCACTTCAATCCATGAAGTTTAATTTGCATAACTTTCATCCATAAAGTTTGAATCCGATTTCACTTTACTCCAAACCATTAGACTTTTGAATGAAAACAGTGGCAAAAGTCTAACGGTTTACTAGGGATTTGGACTAAAGTGAAATCGGATTCAAACTTTAAGGATGAGAGTTATGCAAATTAAATTTCATGGATTGAAGTGCAAAAATAGGTAAACTTCAAGGGGGTAAATTTTTAATAACTCGGAATATCCTATTCATGGAATAATGAATTTCTTAACACAAAACACGAACAAAACATTGGCGTTCTTTTAAAATGAAATATAGCATTGCGGGAATGATTTAAAAGTTGAATTAAATGAATACTCAAGATCAAATAACACCGGTGTATCTATAAAAAGTCGGTGTAAAAGAGTTTTAAGTGACTCTGTGTATATTTTCACGTGAAATCCTCTAGCCTCTCATTTTTGAGCTTGTTTAAGAGAGTGGAATCTTCCTTTACAAATTTAGAATGTGATGTGAGTAAATGATCCACTTTATCAGTTACAAGTAACCATGAGTACTTGTTGGCATTAAAGGGATGGAGATTTGGCTCAATCGCACGAAGACCGTTATGTGTACATACAGAGTTGGCCTTGGGACAAAGTTGATAGGGGAACCATCTTGGACTCAAAAATTAAGAGAAGTACCAATATTTGATTTATATATATTTATATATTATTTATATATATATATATATTTATATATACATGAAGAAGCAAGCTCCACATTAAAGGCAATGACATTTTCCAAAAACCTACTAAAAGTATAGTACTCCTAAATAATGACTATTTTATTATAACATTTTCAATGCAAATATAAATTGAATAAAAATATCATTATTAATTATATAAAATTTTGGGGAAAAAAAAACTAACCTTTAACCAATGTAATCATGAGTAATCATCAGTGATCTGACAAACATACGTGATGACATTGTGAGCGTGGTGCCATATATTTGTAGAACCACAATGTCATAATATCTTATATATTTGCTTACATGCTTTTCTTTTGCAAATTTTAATGCATTTGAATTTTTATTAATTTCACAATTTAAATTTTAATAAAACCTATATTTTTAGAAGCATTTCTCAATATCTATCAAAGAAGATCTCTATTCTATATAATTTTGTAAAGTAATTTATGTATATATAAACCACATGCCTATGGATTCTCGTATGACATTTTGCCCCTATTATTATTAATGTTAAATATATATATATATTGATGCTAGGATACAAACTTCAAACTTCTTTGTTTTTAGAAATGATATTACCTATTGAGCTACCTCTTTTTTAGATAATTTTTTTGTTCCAACTTTAGATTTATCCGTGCTTGAAAATTAGGCATGAACATTGCGTGTGTTTTTGTCATATAATGATATTCAAGGAGCTAGAAGAGTGGGTGATGAGAGTCGAATCTTGACTATTTAGCAAAAAAGGGAATTTTTTTTTTTCATAAATTTACAAACTGAGTTAAACCACCAAATCCTCATTTACCCTCTTTTACTAAACAACTTTCAGTCAACTAAACCACTTTTCGGATTTTTGCGTTAGTGCTAATCGGAACGCTTGAAAACGTTGTAAATATCCCAACACAATTGAGTTGACGAAAATAACTTCTTTCGGCTTTAGGAAAGATTTGACAATTTAAAGTCCACGAAAATTCATTTTCTGACTTAAAGTGATGAAATTGTTAATTTGATGAAATTGTTAATTTGAAATATTATCTACGTACTATATTATATATGGTCGGAAGGAAATTCATTAGTTTGAAGCCATGACAGGATTTTATGATTTTGATTTTTCCCCTTTGAGTTTCAAGTTCACAATTATATTTTTTTTACTTAGGCACAAGCAATGGGATTCTAACCCTTACGTTTGCAAGAGTATTAAAATACTTTCAACTACTGGATCACGTACTACTTTCATTAAAAAAATAAATTTAAATCACTTCATATATTGCATTGCTTACGCATCGCTTATGTGCAAAAATCTAGGAGTATTATAAAATGCAAGCTATTATGACACCGATCGGTTTTCTTATTTTACCTCCATTGCTTTTGTTTTGAGCAAAATATATGCAGTTAAATAAACTCGAACCCACTGCTTCAACTTAAAAACATAATTTTTAACTATTGCATTAATAATAATTTTATCTTAAATTTTACACATCCACAATCATTAAATGTGTGCCCGTATCTAATATGTTAAAAAGACAATTTCATAGATAAAAATATCATCAACCATTCAACCTGAATTATGTCCCTGCCTCTTACCTTCATTTATGTGGATCAATGTCCTCTCTCGTCTAGAATATTGGGGGTCCTCTTTGGACCACAACCCTCTCTTTTCAGCATTTTCTTTTGTGATGATATTTGCATGGTGGATAGAAAAGACTAGTTCAGTATGGAAGATTTACCATACATATCTTCTGATGCCCCTTCATTGACTATTAAATATAACTAGTTTACTAATCCATGCGATGCACCAACGTTTTAAAATTATATATATATATATATATATATTTAATTGATGTGTTTGAAAACACCCCAATTAAATTGAAATGAACTTTTCCAACACTATTATTTAACAGTGCACAATAAGATTGGCTTACATAGAAAAAGATAAACAACTTCTAGCAAATGACATTTATAGCTTATTGATAAACGCATAATATTGTCATGTCTAAGCTCCTTCCCGGACTCGCTTGACGCATTTGTTGCTTTAATTCTGCCTAATTATCCACTTATCTCGAGATTAGTGCCTCAGCGAGTTTTGTATCTAACATGGCCCAAGTTGGTGTGTATTTTGTAGTATTCCATGTTTTTGTAGGATTGGAATACAATGGCATTGCATAGATTGATCAAGAGTAAGCTTGGAGGCTTGCAAAGTGCTGAGTGAAGAAATTCCAGAACCATGATCGATCATGGGCATAACCATGATTGATCATGAAACCATTTTTTTTGGCAGAACACTTCCATGATCGATCATGGGCATAACCATGATCGATCATGGCCTAGAGAGTACACCTACTACCTGCTCCTTTCAGCCTGTTTTGAGGTATTATTGTCTCTAGATATTTTTCCTTGTTTATTTTATTATTTCTTAGACTTTTGTGGCTAGTTTTAGGCCTAGGAAAGGGGTAGATAGATATTATCTAGTTTTTGACATACATACAAGTTCTAGAGAGAGGTGAGAGCTCATTGTTGATTGTTCTTCATTTCTCCATTGTAAATGTTTAATTTGTAAGAATGATTTCTTCTTCTATAATATTTGTTTTTGCATCTATTATGGAGTAGTCTCTTACTAAGGTTACGGAGGTTGATTGCGATATGATTTTTGGTGATTAATGGCTCAATCCATGTTTAAAGTTTGATAAATATTTGTGAATCCTTTGCTTCATCATTTCTTCCACTGTTACAAGCTTTCTAGGTATTTTTCATATTAAGTTAAGACTTTGTATGCCTTGTATATTTAGTTCTTGGTTATTTATGAACATACAACATATTTATATGGTTCTAGAAAGCTTGTTGTCTCTTTCCCCCATTCATGGAGTTTTTGTCCTTTTTGTAGAAATTATAAATAGTTCATGAAACTCCATAGATGGATTATAAATTTGGTAGCTTATCTTTGATTCATTTATTGATATATGGAGTGCTTCTTACACTTTATGTGATACTTAGACTCTTTATTTTCTACCATGAGTGATAAACGATGAGTTGACGAATTTATCCCATAAACTTCATTCCGTTTCATTGTTAGGATTCACTTTATAATTTTCATTCTTTAAATCATGAGATTTCATACACTTGCTTCATGTCAAATCTTTTTATGATGAGTTTGTCACCGCTATCTCGGATTAGCTTTATCGGGAATGGGTTGCCTTGCTTCACACCCGTAGCTAATAGATAGGAATGATAACCTCGTCTTTGGTGGAATGTCGTTCGTCTCTTTCTCGATATAGCTTTAATCCGGGAATGAGTCGCCTAGCGTCGCACCCTTTGCTATTGAGAGATACACCAACATTCCCCAAATCTCGAGAAACCTTGTGTTGAAATCTCTGTATGAGCTAGTGATCACCATCTCGTAAATCGTAACTAACCTCCACCTACCTTAGTGCTTTCTTATTAATTTTCACAACTGTTTTACATTTACGTTGTTCTACAACCAATCCAACTTACAAGAATCTGAAAATCACTTAATCCGTAATCCATTCCATCCCTTTTCACTTATCCCTGTGGTTCGACACTCGGACTTCCGAGACTATATTACAACTTGACGTGCCTGCACTTGGGCTCTATCGCAACGCGTTATTTAAGCGGCGTCAAGTTTTTGGCGCCGTTGCCGGGGAATAAGGCAAAAGGCGGATCTCGGGTTTTGTATAAAACCATTCTCTGTGAGTATCTCTCCATTTATTAGATTTATTTTTCTCCCTTATTTTTGTTTGATTTTTGTAGATTTCCCAAGGAGCTATTCGAATTGTTTTCCAAGCCCATGCAAGGGCAACTGTTCGTGGACATTCGAATAAGCCCTCCCCATTAGCCAAGAATAAGCCATCCTCCTTCGCCAAGAATGGCAAATCATGGAAGGGCTGCAGATCACGAAAGTGATAATGAAGGGGAAGGTGCCAACAATGTTCCTCCTGTTAGGACCATGAGGGACTACCTTCAACCGCCTCGGGCAACATCGAATTCATGCATTATCCTTCCGGCCGGCCAAGCCGGTGCGTTCTCGTTTAAACCGGGTATGCTTCAACATATCCCTTCCTTTCATGGTATGGAGTCGGAAAACCCATACTTGCATTTGAAAGACTTTGAAGAAGTCTGCTCCACATTTCGTGAGGCAAATGTTAACGAGGATGTCATGCGTTTAAAACTCTTCCCTTTCTCTCTTAAAGATAAAGGAAAAATTTGGTTGAATGCTCAAAGACCGCAATCTATTCGGTCTTGGCAAGCACTTCAATCGGAGTTTTTAAAAAAATTATTTCCCGTCCATCGGACCAACGCTTTGAGAAGGGCGATATCCAATTTTTCGCCAAAAGAAAATGAAAGTTTTTATAATTGTTGGGAAAGATACAAGGAACTTTTAAACGCATGCCCTCACCATGGTCACGAAACATGGAGCCTCGTAAGTTACTTCTATGAATCCCTTACTCCCGAGATGCGTACTTTTGTAGAGACCATGTGCAATGGTCAATTTTTGAGTAAGAATCCTGATGAGGCCTTGTTGTGTTTTAATGAATTAGCGGAGGGTGCCCAAAATTGGAACACCTATACCGAAGTGCCTAAGGCCAAACCTCAAGGAAAGGGTGGGTTGTACCAAATATCCAATGACAATGACATGGGAGTGAGGTTGTTCCAATTGACTAAGAAGGTAGAGGCCTTAGAGTCAAGTAAGCATAGAGAGGTTAACGTGGTGTCGTCGAGTCAATTGTGTGTCATTTGTGAAAACACGGGACACACCACCGAGGATTGCCCCACCATTCCCGCATTTCGGGAAGTCCTCAAAAACCCTTCCCAAGTCAACGCCATGAACCAATACAACCCAAACCAAAACGACCCTTATTCTCAAAAGTACAACGAGGGATGGAAGAATCACCCTAATTTCAGTTGGGGTGGTAATCAAAGTCAGAACCAGAACCAATACCATCAAAACCAAAGACAACAACAACCTCAAAACTCTTTTGCTCCACCACAAAGTCAAAATCCAAACCAAAACTTAGAAACTTTGTTAAGAACTTTTGTGGATAAGACGGATCGAGATGTGAGTGATTTGAAAACTCAAATGTCTAAGCTTACCACTGCCCTAGCAATCCAAGAGAAGGGAAAATTCCCATCTCAACCTTTAATTAATCCTAGAGGTCAAGCTTTGGTTATAGAGGGAGGAGAGCCTAGTAGTAAAATGGAAGAACTTAAATCCATCATGACCCTTCGGAGTGGAAAAGTTGTAGATAAGACTATTGTTCCTAAAACCCCCAAGGTGGCGGACATAGTTGAATCTACGAAAGTTGAGGAGTCGGAGGTTGAGAAGGTTGTGAGAAAAGAGAAGGAGAGAGAGGAAGAGAAACAAGGAAATGAGGATCTTGAGAAAATCAAGAACGGGATCAAGGTCCCGTTCCCGGAAAGATTGAACCAACCATCCAAATCTAATACCGAGATTTTGGATGTGTTTCGGCAAGTGAAAATCAACATTCCGTTGCTTGACGCGGTCAAGCAAATACCTTCGTATGCTAAGTTCCTCAAGGACTTATGTACGACAAAACAAAGGTTAAATGTCAAGAAGAAGGCCTTTATGGCGGAGCAAGTGAGCTCTATCATGCAAGGCACGAGAGCCCCCAAGTTCAAAGACCCCGGTTATCCCACAATTTCATGTGTCATAGGAAATTGTAGGATAAAAAACGCATTGCTAGATTTGGGAGCAAGCATGAATGTGCTCCCATATTCGGTATATCAACAATTGGGGTTGGGTGAGTTAAAACCCACGAGGGTTACGATTCAATTAGCGGACCGATCCGTTAAAATCCCAATAGGGGTGGTCGAGGATGTACTTGTCCAAATTGACAAGTTTTATTTTCCTGTTGATTTCATCATCCTCGACATGCAACCCGTGTCGAATCCCGCTAACGAGATTCCGGTCATCCTTGGTCGACCATTTCTTGCGACGTCCAATGCCATTATCAATTGCAAGAATGGAATCGTTAAGTTAGCTTTTGGTAACATGACTCTAGACCTTAACGTGTTCTCTTTAAATAATCAAAAAGATGATTGTGATAAAGAAAGTGAACACGTCAACATGATAGAATCTTTGGTCCAAGACAACTTTGTTGCCACTTTAGAATCGGATTATACGGAAGGTTTTCTAACCACTTCCAAGGAACCCGAGGAATGTATGCAAGTGTTTTCTTTGTTGGATAAACAGGTTAATTCATCCGATAATCAAGAAGAAAACACACCCACGTCCTCCAAGAAGCTTAAAGGAAAAATCAAGCTAAAGCCATTACCGAGCCATTTAAAGCATGCATTCTTAGGAACCTTTCAAGCTCGTTATCTAAATGGATTTAGAAAAGCCAAAGTGGATTCCTCCACTTTTCACCAATCTCTTCACATTGAGGACAATGTCTTCTTCAAGTTGGGGGGTATGTGTATTCCAAAACGCTTTTCATTTTTTGTTTGGTTGGCTTTTCTATTTATGCTTGTAAAAATTCCATGGGATTAGAACTTTTGTTCTAATTTTTTTTTTGCGAAGTTTGAAAATTGATGAATGATTGAGTTTTTGTTCAAATGAAGACTATTGTTTCATTAGCGTTTGGCATGAATTCTTTGATTTAGATAGGAATTTGAATGATAATCTAAATTGCCTTACTCCACTTAGTCTCATATCCCGTTATATTCTCCTGTTCCACATTCTAGATTGCTTCGGTTGTTTCCAATTCGGTAATAACACTTAGATTTATTTTCATTGAGATAAGAGGAATTTTTGTCCAAAAATAATGGAAGCTCTTTCGAAAAGATCCTCCAATGAGAGGACAAAAGCATAGCACTTTGATAACTTGGATGACTTTTATCCTAATATTGACTTAAAGTTTCACTTGACTAAATCTTAAGTCTCTTTGTCTAATATTATGGATGGGTATAGGTTGCCATATGGGAAAGGGTGAATAGCTTCCTTTGAGCTCCAATGAATGAGCAGAATTTTGAAAATTTTCATAAGTGAGACCGCTGCCCCCCATAGAGATGAAAACCACCCTGAACTAATTTAGCGAAATTTTCAAGTAAAAGATAAAGAAAGTGCTTAGAATTGACAAATCTCGGAGCTTTTGTTTTTGAAAAAGTTCTCTCTTTCATCTCGAATGACTATGACTCTTTATGTTTATATTGAATTGCTTGAATCAAAGTCTAGTATGTGAGCATTGGAGAATAATGGATTGTGTTCTAAAGGAGATAGGCGAATTAGATGATCATTCAAATATCCATCGTTCTGGAAAATTGATAGTAATGCCTCTTGCTTTGCAAATTGAAACTTGAATCTTCATTCTCATCATTCATCATGATCAAACTTCTAATGTTTGTAGGTATCATTTCTGAAAACCTTCACGAGATGCAACTCGTCTTCTTTGGGAACTTAGAAGTTAACAACTTTTTGTATAGCGCAGTGTTTTTTGTAATTGTTATATTTTTGTCTTGCTAAGGGACTAGCAAGAGATAAGTTGAGGGGAGTTGATAAACGCATAATATTGTCATGTCTAAGCTCCTTCCCGGAGTCGCTTGACGCGTTTGTTGCTTAAATTCTGCCTAATTATCCACTTATCTCGAGATTAGTGCCTCAGCGAGTTTTGTATCTAACATGGCCCAAGTTGGTGTGTATTTTGTAGTATTCCATGTTTTTGTAGGATTGGAATACAATGGCATTGCATAGATTGATCAAGAGTAAGCTTGGAGGCTTGCAAAGTGCTGAGTGAAGAAATTCCAGAACCACGATCGATCATGAAATTCCAGAACCATGATTGATCATGGGCATAACCATGATCGATCATAGGCATGTTCATGATCGATCATGGGCATAACCATGATTGATCATGAAACCACTTTTTCTGGCAGAACACTTCCATGATCGATCATGGGCATAACCATGATCGATCATGGCCTAGCGAGTACACCTACTACCTGCTCCTTTCAGCCTGTTTTGAGGGATTATTGTCTGTAGATATTTTCCCTTGTTTATTTTATTATTTCTTAGACTTTTGTGGCTAGTTTTAGGCCTAGGAAAGGGGTAGATAGATATTATCTAGTTTTTGACACACTTACAAGTTCTAGAGAGAGGTGAGAGCTCATTGTTGATTGTTTTTCATTTCTCCAATGTAAGTGTTTAATTTGTAAGAATGATTTCTTCTTCTATAATATTTGTTTTTGCATCTATTATGGAGTAGTCTCTTACTAAGGTTACGGAGGTTGATTGCGATATGATTTTTGGTGATTAATGGCCCAATCCATGTTTAAAGTTTGATAAATATTTGTGAATCCTTTGCTTCATCATTTCTTCCACTGTTACAAGCTTTCTAGGTATTTTTCATATTAAGTTAAGACTTTGTATGCCTTGTATATTTAGTTCTTGGTTATTTATGAACATACAACATATTTATATGGTTCTAGAAAGCTTGTTGTCTCTTTCCCCCATTCATGGAGTTTTTGTCCTTTTTGTAGAAATTATAAATAGTTCATGAAACTCCATAGATGGATTATAAATTTGGTAGCTTATCTTTGATTCATTTATTGATATATGGAGTGCTTCTTACACTTTATGTGATACTTAGACTCTTTATTTTCTACCATGAGTGATAAACGATGAGTTGACGAATTTATCCCATAAACTTCATTCCATTTCATTGTTAGGATTCACTTTATAATTTTCATTCTTTAAATCATGAGATTTCATACACTTGCTTCATGTCAAATCTTTTTATGATGAGTTTGTCACCGCTATCTCAGATTAGCTTCATCGGGAATGGGTTGCCTTGCTTCACACCCGTAGCTAATAGATAGGAATGATAACCTCGTCTTTGGTGGAATGTCGTTCGTCTCTTTCTCGATATAGCTTTAATCCGGGAATGAGTCGCCTAGCGTCACACTCTTTGCTATTGAGAGATACACCAACATTCCCCAAATCTCGAGAAACCTTGTGTTGAAATCTCTATATGAGCTAGTGATCACCGTCTCTTAAATCGTAACTAACCTCCACCTACCTTAGTGCTTTCTTATTAATTTTCACAACTGTTTTACATTTACGTTGTTCTACAACCAATCCAACTTACAAGAATCTGAAAATCACTTAATCCGTAATCCATTCCATCCCTTTTCACTTATCCCTGTGGTTCGACACTCGGACTTCCGAGACTATATTACAACTTGACGTGCCTGCACTTGGGCTCTATCGCAACGCGTTATTTAAGCGGCGTCACTTATATCTTGGGAACATATATAATTGATCATTTGCTCATAGCTTCCGCCAAATGACATTTGAAATATCTTAAAATTTACAATTGAAACCCTCACAATTAACATACAAACAAAAAGAGCAAGAAAAATCACTAAATATAAAAAAAATAATTGCAAATCTAATAAAAGAATATATAAAATATTTTTTTTGTGAATGAGTCGAAAAGATCGATTGATCAATTGGAATAGTCTCAATGATTGGGTCTGCTTAACATCCTCTTCACAAAGTTGCATGGAACAAAAATTTGCACTCACCCCGAATGTACATATTTTAAATAATAAAGGTTACATAATATGTAGACATTTATAATGCTTTACTTTAGAAGAGGAAGGAGAAGAGGCCATTGACAAATCCAAAAGACGGGTCACAATAATGTAGATTTCTATCAAATTGTTAACAATAATTTAAGTTTAATTTCAATTAATAAAACAGAATTAAAACATAAAAGGTAATAACAAATGTACATAAATGCTATATATATATCTATATATTTTTAAGAGTAATAAATGAATGGGTAATGGGATCTAGTTAGAAAATAATATAATGGAGTATAGAAGATTCATGTATATCTTCGATCAACGGGAATTATGTAATGCCTACATCATCTTAGGGCTAAATTTGGTTCAATTTTTCCAAGAGAGATTTCAATTTTCAACAAATAGATATGTGATCAATGAATAGATATATAACGGAGGCATGCAAAATAGGTTCAGTTGTTTCAAACTTTTCCCATATATATAGTATTAAGAAGTTATTTAGGAAGAAAAGTGTAGATAAAAATTGTAATTTAAAAAAAGGTGCGGCTATTGGCATTTTAAAATAAAATAAAATTAAGGACACTTTTTAATTTTTAAAAATTTGAGGGACACCTTTATATTTTTTTAGTAACGTTTTTTTGTCCCTAAGAGTTATTTTGGAGCGCCTAAAAATGCTAAAGAGTGGTAGTATTGACACCCTTAAAAATATGTAATTTGAGGAGAGGGGTTGGCCCAGTGGTAGGCAACCTCCACCCTTGCCTTGAGGTCAAGGGTTCGACTCATGGGGTGGGAGGGGAGGGTTTTTCTTTATTTGTAGGATTAAGGGAGAGACTTAGACCTCCCTTAATTTTTAAAAAAAAAAAAAAACAAAACTTCCCTAAAAACTAATGGGTTGTCTGTGTGGCAAAAGACCCTCACCAACATCCGAGACGTCTTTTAACTTGTAGTGAGGAGTTGCAAAATTGTCTCATTGTCTGAGTAGCAAAAGAATCTGCAGAAAATTTAAACTATCACTAAATAAATTAAAGTATCATTTCGGTATTTTCGAAACGAAGAGATAATATTTCTATGAAAATATTTCATTGTTAATTTCCTTTCAATTTTGTAAAACTGTAAAGTATATTTCTGGCCAATTCATCTTCTTCCAATGAAGAATCTCGTTTATTTCTCATAGATCATCTATATTTTCACTTGCAAATTTTTATCGAGCATTCGACGATGACAAATGAAAGAAAATAGTAGTATATACATAGAAAGAAAGTATTAGATAACATGCAAATCAAATATCTAAATATATATGTTTGTTGCCTTCAATATTTGTTTCTTTTATTATTTTATCACCCCCACTCACATTAAATTATGGCTACGTCCATGTTTAATACCCTACTACCATTACAATTTGTAAATGAATATACAAAACAGAGGAATCCAAGAACCATCAATGACACATGAATACTCTCCAAATTAATCATTTTCAACTCTATTTATAATTTCATCTTGAACCTAGTCTGAATTGCGTATAAAATGATGAATGGAGAATGACAAGGAGCAGATGGTCATGCATATATTCCACTGTCTTTCATATCTAAAGTCTTTCCTTTTCAACCATTTCAACAGAGATGCAAAATGCTTTTCACAAAAGAGGAATATTTTATAGATGCAAAAGTGCATTTGGCTTATGGACTTACTCAAATTGGCCTAGACCAGGAAATGAAACCCATAATCAGCACTAGGTTCTCCCGCGTGCCACGTGAAGAGTTAATTTCTTTCTTTAGACGTCTCAAATAAAGATACCATCACATTAAAGATACAACAGTACTTCTTACATTCTTTCCTAAGGTTACTTTCACAAAATTACTCCGCAAGAAATTAAAGTGGGTGGGACAATGAACCTGGTCGGAATTGTGTATCGGGTGAGAAGGCATGAAGTCTCTCTCCAAGATTCTACAGTATTTTTTCTTCCCCTAGTAAGTGCCACTTCCATCGCCGTCAACTTGGCAAAAAGTTACTAAGAGAGTATGTAGCTAGCTTGCTTTGTCTTTACGAGGAAAGCAGAAAACGAGAGGCCATAATGAGCGGAGATAGGCGGCACATATATACATTACTGTTTCATCTAACCCAATACTCCGACTAGGTTCAGTCAGCTTCTCCCAATTAAACTCCTTTGCTTTACACTAGCTAGAACTAAATTCGATGGAGACCAACACAGTACAAATAGTTAGCATTGTGCTCCTTACTAATCCAAAAATGTTGCATACACAAGGTATAACATGTGGAAATAAACCAAAGCCAGTACATGAGTCTACCATTCACATGGCATAGACTTTATTATAGGATTGAAGAAGATATCCATTACTGATCAGGTGTTTCCTAGAGTTCCCTTGAACACTTCATTAGTGGTTTTAGCCTAATATACCAACAGGTAATTATATAGCATGACCTACTGAAGTGTTTGGGGGAACTCCTGGACCCATTTGATAATAAAATTAACGCCATGTTTAGACGCGCATGATAGAGATATCAAAAATCTCTTTTTCACTATGTCAAGTGGCTTTTTATAGACTTCGGCAGTGTAAGTTTTAGTGCTCTCAGCTTAATTATATGCCTTATAGGTTGCCTTGTTCTTCTCAGTGTAGTTACATTCACGCAACTCTCATGGGTGTGCATCTATATATGCACTTCTTTGTTCACAGTTTGAACTCCACACCTCTAGACCTGCAGCTCTTAGGCAAAATGGGGAAATTTCAAATTCACGATACCTTATAATTAGCTAGTTTTATACTTTCTTTCAATTCATATATAATTAGTTGGCTGCGTCTTTCTAATTCGTAAGCTCTATGAACGGTAACAGCGGCGGTGACTAGGTGGAATGTTTTTTGGGTTCTAAAAAGGTTTGGCCGCGTGGAAGCCTGGATTGTGAGGCTCGGTAGAATTCTGTATTTGTTTTAACTATGCAATTGCATATATTTTGGTACTTTATTCACCAATTTTGTGGTAGTTAAGTTGTACTTCAATTCATATCATAGATCATGTTATATGTGTTGCAAAGTATGACTTACGTTGGTGGCCCACTGCCTAACAGTTTTAACTTTATTAATCTGTAATATAATTGTAATGATCGTAATTTTGTGGGCACACAGTTGTACGTGCTCTTGGTAAAATTCTAAATTTTAATTTTGTTCTTAGAACAATAAATAAAAATCTTGTTTCATGGAATTTTATAACACCAATCAGAAAATTCTGCCGCTGCATCTCCTCGTGTTATATCATTGTGCCCAACCTAATCGTTTAAGATGTTTGTTTGTTTCACTAGTCGCCATCTCAATAAATTTCTTATTCACAATATCCCAAACTATAAAAACGAAGTTGTGTACATTCCTTCCTCTTTCCTTCACTCAGACCAATTCTCTTTGAATAATAACTCTCACTTCGGTGCTCTCTGTCTCCTTTGTAATAATGCCTTCAAAAGACTTTTGGAAGGAAACCAAACCAACCAGGTGATATTAGTCAAATACCTCCTACAGGTTTGTGTTCATTGATGGCAATAATTAATCATTTATTCATATTTTTTAATCTTATTTTGATCTCTATAAAATAATTTTTTAATAAATTAAAGTCAAGACCGAATGTAAAAATAATCCAACCACATCTGTTAGTATGATTTGAAACTAATCTAAAAATTGGATTGATGTAACACAAACATTCCCAAAAATGAGAGACTAATATGACAAATAATGTACGAACACTAAATACGTCCTTAAATGTTACACAATAATTTTTTTTTAATTTTTTTTACTTGATTTTATAATCATGATGGATCTTGTGTACTTGATCACAATTAGTATATTTTAAATATTAAATTTTTATTAAATTTAGAATTTTTTACTTTAAGTTATGGCATTTTTAATGTAGACAAAATTATTAGTGTTTAAGAGTTTATTGTGTGTATATTATTGATGTAAATATTTTAACTTTGATGTGTCATCTTGATGTGTGCATAAAAATCGTCTAAAGGTGTCGAATGCACACTATAACATGTGTTTTTTAACCATTAGAAATTAAAACTAATTCTTACTATAACATTTTTCAGAGTTTATATATCTATATATATTCTTATCGAAACTGTGCATCAATTTATTGTTTATAAGGAGGCTTCAAAGGCTGGGCTTGAGGATGGCTGGAGGCTGGGCTAGAAGTTGGCTGAACTTGGGTTAGGGCTAGAACTTACATATAGCAAACATATATAATTTTTTTTTATTTATTTTTGGACTGGACCGGGCTAGGCACTAGGCAGGTCCGCCTCTGGAGTCGAGATAATATATTACACGCTCTACGAGTATACAATATAATACTTATTAAATTTTTGCATTAAAAATATAATATGATATTTTGTTAAGTAGCTAGTAAATACATGCAATTTTCAAGTTTAAGAATTATGATCATGAAATAAAACCTACTATAGCTTTATATTATAATAGTAAATTTTCGGTGCAATAAGAATAATTTTGTAATTCTGTAAACGTATGCTTATACATTATAAGAAAGTATGTGTCAAAAAGTGAGCAAAAGGCTTCCAAAGATTTTTTTTGTACTTTTTAAAAGATGTGTTACTAAATTAATGTGGACATGTTATAGAAAAACACATGTGGGGGTTTTACTATAGTTGGTAAAGTAAAGGGTGCTCACAATATCATCTATCTGCTGTATGTAATGTTATTTTCATCATCAATATCTAACATTATTACCTGTGGCAAGCTTGTATGGTAATGTATTTATTCACTTGTAAAAAAAACTGCCATGCGATTTTTAAATACAATCTTGTCTAGGCCGATTACTCCCCGCCTAAATATTAAGAGGTGGACTGCCATTTAATCTAGTTAGAAGGCCACCTAATCTTGCTCAATGACAATTTAGTAGGAATATATGCATCTTTATCTAGTGATTTTTTTTCTGAATAAACACGTGGATTTAGGGGGGCCAAGATGGGTTATAGTCCGCCCTAAAGTTTTTTTTTTCCTAATGTTAATTAGAATACCGATATTGGTTTAATCCGGGGCCCTAGTGCAAAATATTAATTTATTACTCGTGTAAAGGCTAAACTTACATTATGTTCTTATAATTCAAGTGATAAATTATTTGATTTTAAGCTAGAGGTTGTGAGTTTGAGTCCCCAATCTAAAATTTTTTTTTCCAAACCCCACCCCATCTCTCTCTCTTTCTCTCTCTCTCTCTCTCATATGGATAAGATGGTAAAATTACATAATTTACAAAATCTTAGTCTTTTTTTATGTAATTATGTGAGTTATATGGATAAGAGAGTAAAATTATGTAATTTACAAAATCTAAGGCTATTTTTGCGTAATTATGTGAGTTATATTAATAAGAGGATAAAATTATGCAATTTACAAAACTTGAGGGTGTTTTTGTGTAATTATATGAATTATGTAGCATGAGGATATCTTACAATGTTACAAATGGTGAATGCCTATCGGTTTATTTTACCAACATAATTAGATAGTTTACACAAGATTATATAAACATGGGGTTTCACATATAATGTACCAAGTACGTACTTTTTTTCCTGTACATCTGTAAACTTACGCTCTTATATCAATAGTGTGCATGTGTGTTTTCCTAGCTATATTTTTATATGATACAAACTATAGGGGCATATAGTTCACGTTGATTCTATTAGACTCACTCCCATTTTCTAACCAATTTCGGAAGTAGGATGATTGGATGGCATGTGTACACATTCCTTAGAAGCCTCTTGACCTCATGAAGAATCCTCCACAATAAAAGGACATGGTTTTATATTATGTCTTTGAGTCTTGAATATTAATATAAAGTTGTCATCATATGTAAAATGTAAATCAACTAGACCTCATTGTAAACTATTTTGAGACCTTGTTGGTAGATTTGAACATAATTATAAACCTCATTTTACAAACATGTGTTGGATTGTGTATTAATCACAAGGGTCAAAAACATGATTTACTATTCTATGAAGGGATTTATCTACACATACTAGATTTAAAATTTGTATGTCATACAATGGTTTTTGCTAATTATAAAAGTTTAGCACTTCAAATCTTCGTTGGTTTTACGACATCTGTAATTGACCATTCCTGGACGAGATTTGTCTTTCCATGGAAATGGGACGTCACATTTACACATCGTACAAGGTGGTACACTTGTTTGATTCTATAATTGATTATAATCCTTCATTGGATCAAATCCCCTGATTAGCTCTTTATTTTACTTTCACCCTTTCTTTTTCTTACCACCATACCAAGCCTATATAAAATCATTCTCATTATAATGTTCAACACTAAATTCAATATAATATTTTCTCATTGTCCAAAAAATATAAATATAATATTTTCTATGTTTTCTATTCACTAGTCGAATAAGGTAGTGGACCTAGAATTTTAGTCAGGGAAAGAGGGCTGCGAAAATTAGAAATGTTTTATTTTTTCAAGATAATAAAAAAAACAAGAAGCTCAATCATAAAAAAGAAAAAAAAAACAGAGTAAATAGCCCAAATGGCTACTAAACTTTCTATCCAATACCACTCTGTCTATCAAACTTTAAAACAAACCACTTTGGCCATCCAACTTTGGAGTGAGTGCCATTTTGGTCATTCCTTCTAATTTGATTGCTAAATTAAATGGAATGAAACCAAGTGCAAAGCACATGACTTCATTTAAATATATTTCAATCATTTTAATTATAAAATAGCCCAAGTTGTGCTGTTTGTTGAAAATAATAATATATTTTTTACACTATGTGTGTTTCATTTTGGCGGAAATAATCAGAGGGAAATGCCGTTTTATTGCAATATGACCAAAATGAATTTACAAAGTCAAGTGTCACGCAAATGCATCAAATTTAATAGCCAAATTAGATGGAATGGCCAAAGTGGGGTTGTTTACTCAAAAAAAATAAAAAATTTAGCAGGAGTTGAACCCTAACAAATAAACAAGTTATGGTTTTGCTTTACTCTAAGACCTGATATGCCAAGAAATTGGTATATTATGGCCCCAGGTGCTTAAAATTAAACGGACAGGATTGGTTTTTGAATGAAGTAATTCAGAAGTAAGACAAAAAAATTAAGGCAAAAAGAAATTTGGTGGAAAAAAATAAAAGAGTAGTTTTCTAGGCTTAAATACAAAAAAGGAGTAAAATTAATAATTACAGCGTTGTCTAGATCAATAGGTAGTTGTAATAACTATTTACATAGTTGACCAGAGTTCAAATCCTTTGAGCTTTAGTTTTGTTTTTCAAGCAACAAAAAAAATAAAAAATTAAATAAATAAATTTAAAGAGAAGCCTGTGTGAGGAAGAGCTTGAGGAGGATAGCATCTATATTTATATAAAGAGCATCCAAGCTATAAAGGTTCATGTGCACATCAGCAGCCAGCCCTAAGAAGCTATAAAGGTTCATGTCACATCAGCAATTAGCCACTGAGAAGAATGAGACAAATGGGCCAAGCTTAGTAGAAGGAGAGAGGAGAGCCCATTTATTTGAGCCCTAAAGCCATCGAGTGGGTGTGCCGCAAATTGATTTTCTTTCTCTCTCTTGTCGACCATCTTTTTTACTATGTTGGTTTGTTTGTGGATCACTATAATTAATTTAAAATTTTTTTTTAATTTATTTGTGCGTATTAAATAAATATTTAATTATACATTTTTTAATTATACTTTTCATTTTATTTGCAAGTTATTTTCTATAGTTAAAGATGAATATTTTTAATTGATTATATTACACATATTCAAGCTAATTGACTCTATCAATTTAATACTTTAATTTTAAAAATAATTATTGCTATTGAGTGCATATTTTAACTGGTAAAATATAAGATTGGATTCTCATTATAATTTGTTGGATTCAGTTTCTGATTTGTTAAAAGCAGATATTAATTGTGTTTTGACGGATATAGTAAGTGTTTTGATCTTATACATGTGTTTGGATATGAGAGAATTAATAATTGAATTTTAAAAATAAATTGAATCTAATTGGTTTTAAATTCCGCATCTAATATATAGAGTCGAGAAACCAAATTAGTGCGAGACAAAGAGTAGAGTTTATTAGACATGAATATTAGGAACATGACATCAAATATATGACTCCGCCACCCTAGTATTTTATTAATTGATTGTTTTATTCGTGTTTTTAGTTGATAAACCATCACTCTGAATTTTTAAGTTAGATTAGGAATTAATTAGAATTAGTGAGAGATATATGTACGTTTCATCCGTCGTGTCCTTAGGGTTCGACCTCGCTTTTGCCTAAGTTATATTAAATATCGATTCATGCACTTGCGAGTATTTAAAAAACATCCACAACAAGACCATGTATCTATACGAGTTCAGAGACAAACATTACATGTGCAATTAATCTAAAACCATATATAAGTGAAATTTGCCTTTGCCTTTGGGGAAGTCGTGCCCTGTTTTATTAGGGAAAAATTAGATGGAGTAAAAATTTACATTAATTATATTAGAACAGTAAAATATAATTATAATTTTGAATAGAGTATTTTTGACGCGCCGAAAATACTTCCGTGCTTAGGTACCCAAGTGCAGGTTGTCAAGTTATAATACTTGGTAAGTCCAAGTGTCGAACCATAAGGATAGTCGGAAAGACGATGTGGTGATTACGAGTCCAAGGCTTTGTTAAGAGAATTTAATTGGTTGATTTTAGTTGTTGATTTTAAATTCTTGCAATAAAAATTAAAATGATATAATAATAGATGAGAAAAGGCTAAGGCATTATAGAATTCATTTGTTTTGCAAAGTTAAGTAAAATCAATCTCATTCAAAGTTCTCAATGCAATTCCTAAGTGTTGAATATTTTACCCATTTCTAAGCAAAAGGGTGTGGAGCAAAAGTAACCCATTCCCATATAAATGCCATATAAAGAAAGGATGTAAGCAAATATCAACACAAGTGTATCTCTCATTTTTATCTTGTGACAAAGGGTGTGAAGCAAGTGCAACCCATTCCCATATAATATCAACCAAGATTCAAACTTAAAATACACAAAAAGAAAAGGCATAAATTTAAACTAGGCATTTAAGAACTCATTGTTAGTTTCCCCTAGGCAAATGACTTGATTATGAAAATGGCCAACTACAATGAGTTTAGCTCGATAAATCTTAACATTTCATTTGTCTAAGATTGGGAGGTCTAGGTGGAGGTCAAACCGTCCTATATAGACTTATTTGATAAATACAAATTGAATCCTTAAAATGATTAATGAAGTTGTTTATGACATAAATTTAAAAGATCCTCTTTGGCAACACTTTAACTAAGAAAATGATGAGTCTCAAAATCACATAAAGTGTAGAAAGCACTCAACATATCATTAAAGTATTTAAAGATTAAAATCTCAAATTTATGGTGTTTCCATGAATATCAAAGACTAATCATGCTTGGCAATGAAAAGTATCTCATTCAAAGAAAAAATAGACATAGGCTAGTAAGAAATACACAAGTGTATCATCTCCTCATTAATGCTTGAGATCTATATATACAAGGCATACAAAGTCAAATCATCATATGAAAATTATCTTACTAGCTTATGAATGGTTGAAAAAATGGAGAAGATGAAGGATTCAAAAAGTATTTAACAATACTAACAATGGAATGAGAATTGAACTTACATAATTAATGCATTGCAAACTTCATCTTTTAGCCTTAGCAAAGAAATTTACTCCATAATAAATGTAGAGACAAGAATTATCAAAGTGAACTCCATTTCTCTCTCTAGAAAAATAACTATTACAAACTCTCTATAAATTGAGAAATGAGAAGAAATAAAAGTATTCTCTCCAACACAACAATGAAGACTATAAATAGGAGAGTTGTGTTGGATGCTAAAATAATAAACAATGCTTTTTATTTTTATTTTTATTGTTTATTTTTGGTGGAGAATTCCACTTTCTTGGATGCTCTTTGGTCACATGGAGAATTCCACTTTCTTTCTTTAATCACATGGACATGGAGACTTTCTTTCTTGGATGCTCTTTAATCACATGGAGACTTCCACTTTCTTGAATTCTTTTTGTCCATGGAAAATTCCACTATCTTGAATTCTTTTTATCCATGGAAAATTCCAATATTGTATTAAATACAATATTTCTTGAAATCTAACGACACCAAAATAAACACAAAAATATGCCTTTCTAAGCATTGTTAAATACAAAAGTGCTACGAGACTAATCGCGAAATAAGTCGGCAAATCGAGTAGTTTTAGAGAAATAAACGCGTCAAACAACTCCGAAAATGAGCAAATGAATGACAATATTAAGCGTTTATCAACTCCCCCTGACTTATCTCTTGCTAGTCTCTTAGCAAGCAAAATAAAAATAGCTATATATAATATCCGAAAATGCATTGATAAAATGCACTAAGCCATTTTAAAAACTCCCAAGTTCCCTTAGAAGACGAGGTTTGTCTCGTGAGGGTTTACAGTGATGATACCCACAAACATCCGAAGTTTGAAATCTAAGTAGTAGAATTGAAGCATTTTCACGAATTGATTTAAGTGTTTGGCATTACTATTACAATTTCCGGAATGTTGGCATTTGAATAACGATCTCCATTGCTTACAATCTCCTTTAGAAACTAGTTCCACATTCCCATTTGAACGCACTATGTATATGGATCTTTGACACAATCATTCTTAATCACAAATAGTTCTATTCATCAATAGTGGAAGAGAGAAATCTTTCAAAAACAAAAGCTCGAGAACTTTGTCAATTTTAAGCACTTTTTTTTTTTAATCTTTTACTTGGACTTTTTGCTAAATTAGCTCAAGGTGGTTTGCATCTCTATGGAGGGCAGCGGTCTCACTTTGTAATTTTGCATTCATAACTTCTTCTTTTTTTTTTCTTTTTTTTTTAAAATGCATAAAGGAAGCTATTCACTCATTTTCCATATGGTAACCTTTGCCTATCCTTAATATTAGACAAAATGACTTATGAATTTAGTCAAATGAAGCTTAAAGTCAATATTAAGTTTAAAAGTCATCCAAGTTTTAAATTTTTTTTTTAAGTGCCATGCATGTGTCCCCTCTAAAGAGGATCTTTTCGAAAGAGCTTTTATTGCATTTGAACATTATTTCTCTCTACACAAGATGAAAATCACTCTATGTGATACCAAAGATTAAATCAAACCACAACATTATGCATATTCATAGGAAACTACAAGGCTCAAGAATCTAAATGAAGCAATGCCATGGAGATTATCACTCAACTACCTATCCGAATTAAGAATTTCATGTCAAAAACCATCAATTCAAAGACAATTCTAAAAAAAATGATCATCATATTTCAAACTTTCAAATTTTTTTTTTTTTTGAAGCTCTACACGCATGAAAAATTCAGAAATTGAAAAACCATTAAAGTTTAAGTACATTAACCCCCAACTTGAAGAACGCATTGTCCTCAATGTGAAGAGAACGAGAAATTGGCATTCTCCCATTTGGCTTTTCGATTTTCATGAGAAAAGAGAGTTATTTTTCAAAGCAAAATTACTATATGTACACGCTAACAAAAACAAACGGGTTAGAATTAGATAAAACATAACATGCATGCATTTTAACCACATTTCAATCCTCATATCATGTTTACCAAACCAAACCCAAAAAGGAAGGAAAGAAAATAAAGCAATATTTTTTTTTTTTTTTTTTATAAAAGTATATACAACATCTCCTATACTTGTTAGGTATAGGTCGAATCTTCAAGAGTGGTGTACTCCTCTTGAGGTGGGAATTCCAAAAATGGCTTAAGGCGTTGTCCGTTCACTTTGAATACAAAGCCGATTTTGGGATCCTCAACATTCACGGCCCCAAAAGGGAATACATGTCGAACAATGTATGGGCCGGTCCAACGTGATTTCAGCTTTCCCGGGAAGAGATGCAAACGCGTGTCATAAACTAGAACTTTGTGCCCAAGTTTAAATTCTTTTCTTAAAATAGATTTATCATGAAAAAATTTTGCACGTTCTTTACTTATCTTAGCATTTTGGTATGCATCCCTCCTTAATTCCTCTAACTCCTCAAGTTGTAACTTTCGGTTGCTTCCGACATTTTCAATATCAAAATTCATCATTTTAATTGCCCAAAATGATTTATGTTCCAACTCAACGGGAAGATGGCAAGGCTTGCTATATACTATCCGATAGGAAGACATTCCTAAAATTGTTTTAAAAGCCGTACGGTAAGCCCAAAGTGCATCGTTAAGACGCAATGACCAATCCTTGCGATTTGGATTTACCGTCTTTTCAAGAATTTGTTTTATCTCCCTATTGGCAAGTTCGGCTTGGCCATTGGTTTGCGGATGATAAGCGAGTGATACTTTGTGATTTACGCCATATTTTTGCATTAAAGATTCAAAAGGTTTGTTGCAAAAATGAGTACCACCATCGCTTATAATCGCTTTAGGAGTGCCAAACCTTGCAATAATATTTTCTTTTAAAAATCGGATCACCACTTTGTGATCATTTTTCTTGCAAGCTTGGGCCTCTACCCACTTGGAAACATAATCAACCGCTACTAAAATATAAAGGTTACCGAAAGAGGATGGGAATGGTCCCATGAAATCGATTCCCCAACAATCGAACACTTCAATCACCAAGATTGGATTAAGCGGCATCATGCTTTTTCTTGTAATCCCTCCTAACATTTGGCATCTCGGGCAAGATTTGCAATGTTGGTAGGCATCTTTGAACACTGTTGGCCAATAAAGGCCACTTTGCAAGATCTTGGCGGCCGTCTTTTTGGCCGAAAAATGTCCACCACAAGCTTTATTATGGCAAAAGCTTAGAACTCCTTCGAATTCGTCATTAGGAATACATTGTCGAATGATTTGATCCGCCCCATACTTGAACAAGTACGGGTCATCCCAATAGAAACGGTTGACCTCGGACAAGAATTTTCTTCGGTCTTGGGCATTCCAATGGATTGGCATCTTTTCAGTGACAAGAAAGTTCACAATATCGGCATACCATGGTGAGGAAGAGATTGTGAATAGTTGCTCATCTGGAAAAGAGTCTTTAATAGCACTCTCTTCAATGTGGTCGGTGAATGAAAGGCGAGATAAATGATCAGCTACCACATTTTCGACACCCTTCTTATCCTTTATGAAAAGATTGAATTCTTGTAGGAGAAGAATCCATCTTAGAAGCCTTGGCTTTGCATCTTTCTTTGTAAAAAGATACTTGAGGGCCGCATGATCGGTGAAAATGACAATAGGAGACCCAATAAGGTAGAATTGAAATTTGTCGAGGGCAAAGACAATAGCCAAGAGTTCTTTCTCGGTGGTGGTGTAGTTCATTTGAGCCTCATTGAGAGTTCGGCTAGCATAGTAAATGACCCCGGGCTTTTTGTCCTTTCTTTGGTCGAGGACCGCCCCCATGGCGTAATCGCTTGCAACGCACATGAGTTCGAATGGCAAACTCCAATCGGGGGTTTGCATGATGGGTGCGGCAGTGAGCATGTGCTTGAGTTTTACAAAGGCTTCTTCACATTCCTTTGTCCATTCAAATGGGGCATGTTTCAAGAGCAACTTGCACATGGGTTTAGCAATGGTGCTAAAATTTTGAATGAACCTTCGGTAGAATCCGGCATGCCCCAAGAATGAGCGAACATCCTTGATTGACTTGGGAGTGGGGAGCTTTGAGATAATTTCTATTTTTGCCTTGTCAACTTCGATTCCCTTCTCCGAAATAATGTGCCCTAAGACAATGCCCTTTGTCACCATGAAATGACATTTCTCCCAATTAAGAACAAGTTGTTTCTCAATGCACCTTTCTAAAACCTGCTCAACATTCAACAAACAATTATCGAATGACTTACCGTAAACGGTAAAGTCATCCATAAATACCTCTAAGGTCTTTTCCACCATGTCACTAAAGATACTTAGCATGCACCTTTGAAAGGTCGCTGGTGCATTGCACAACCCAAATGGCATCCTTCGATATGCAAAGGTACCAAAGGGGCATGTGAAGGTGGTTTTCTCTTGATCATTTAAATCAATCTCAATTTGGTTGTACCCGGAGAATCCATCTAAGAAGGCGTAAAATTCATGCCCGGCTACTCTTTCGAGTGTTTGGTCCAAAAATGGGAGCGAAAAATGATCTTTACGTGTTACTTCATTAAGCTTACAGTAGTCAATGCACACTCGCCACCCGGTGGTGACTCTTTGGGGTATTAATTCATTTTTTTCATTTTTTACTACTATAAGCCCGGATTTCTTTAGTACAACTTGGGTTGGACTAACCCATTTGCTATCGGAGATTGGATAAATGATTTTCACATCTAGCAATTTCAATACCTCATTTCTTACAACTTCTTGCATATTTGGGTTCAAACGGCGTTGAAATTGTCTAGATGGTTTAGCATTTTCCTCCAAGTGGATTTTGTGAGTGCAAATTACAGGATTAATCCCTTGGAGGTCAGCTAGTGTCCAACCAAAAGCTTTCTTATGTTTATTAAGCATACTTACCAACCTCACCTTTTGCTCTTTTGAGAGTTCGAAAGAGATTATCACAGGGTAGGTTCTGGAAGCACCTAGGAAAGCATACTTCAAGTTGCTTGGCAATGGCTTGAGCTCTTTTTGTCCCTCAAGCTTTAGTGTTGGATCGGATGTGCTCCCCTTTTGCTCCTTCGGATCTTGAACCTTATCATCAAGTAAGGAAAACACTTGCAAACACTCATCGAATTCATTGGAAGTGGTTAGATTCTCTTCCATTAAATCCAAATCGTAAGTATTATTAAAATGATCTTGGACTAATGACTCTATCATGTTCACATGTTCATTTTCTTCATCAAAATTATTTTGTTGTTTACTTAAAGAGAACACATTTAGCTCAAGAGTCATGTTTCCAAAAGTCAATTTAACAATTCCATTCTTGCAATTAATGATGGCATTAGATGTGGCAAGAAATGGTCTTCCTAAAATGACAGGAATTTCATTAGCGGGATTTGCAACCGGTTGCATATCAAGAACAATGAAATCAACGGAAAGTAAAATTTATCAATTTGCACAAGAACATCCTCTATTATCCTTCTTGGTATCTTAACGGAGCGATCCGCTAATTGAATCGTCACTTTGGTGGGTTTCAACTCTCCTAACCCCAATTGTTGGTACACCGAAAAAGGAAGCACATTAACACTAGCTCCCAAATCAAGTAAGGCATTCTTTATGCGACAATTGCCAATTAAACATGAAATGGTTGGGCAACCGGGATCTTTGAATTTTGGAATACGAGTGCCTTGCATGATAGAGCTCACTTGCTCTGTCATAAATGTTTTTTTCTTAACATTCAACCTTCTTTTTGTGGTACACAAATCTTTGAGAAATTTAGCATATGAAGGTATTTGCTTAACCGCGTCAAGTAATGGAATGTTGATCTTGACTTGCCTAAACACATCAAGAATTTCGGTGTTTTGATTTTCCTTAGGAGGTTGATTTAACCTTTCAGGAAAAAGGACTTTGATACTATTCTTGATTTTCTCTAAATCCTCTTTTCCAACTTTTTCGTCTTCCCTCATTCTCTCTTCTAAGGTGATCTTTTCAACTTGGCTTGACTCACATATGTCCACCGGCTTTTTGGCCTTAGGAACTATAGTTTTGTCAATCTCTTTCCCACTCCTAAGGATGGTGATGGATTTCAACTCCTCAACATTGCCACTAAATTCACCCTCATTAATCACTAAAACTTGGCCTCGGGGATTAGCTAAGGGTTGGGATGGAAACTTTCCTTTTTCTTGAGTAGACAATGCGGTTGTGAGTTTGGACATTTGGGTTTTCAAATCACTAACCTCTCTATTGGTCTTATCTATAAATTGCCGCAAAAGAGACTCCAAATTTGAATTTGGGTTTGGATTGGTTTGGCCAAAAGAGTTATTTTGAGGTGGAGGTGGTCTTTGTTGGTAGGAGTTTGGATTTGCATTTTGATTTCCCCCCCAACTAAAGTTAGGATGATTCCTCCACCCTTCATTGTACCTTTGAGAAAATGGATCATTGTGTGGTCTAGGATACGAGTTCATGGCATTGACTTGTGAGGGACTTTGAAGGACCTATTTGAAGGCAGGAATTGTGTGACACTCCTCCGTGGAATGTCCCACTTTCTCACATATGACACACAATTGACTTGATGACACTGCATTGACATCTCTAAGCTTGTTTGTCTCTAAGGCCTCTACCTTCTTAGACAATTGGAACAACCTTACCCCCATGTCATCATCATTGGATATTTGGTACAACCCACCCTTTCCCAGATGTTTGGCCTTAGGTTCCTCGGTATAGGTATTCCAATTTTGGGCACCTTCCGCCAATTCATCAAAATACAACAAGGCCTCCTCGAGACTTTTACTCAAAAATTGACCATTACACATGGTCTCTACAAATGTACGCATTTTGGGAGTAAGAGATTCGTAAAAATAGCTTACAAGGCTCCATGTTTCGTGGCCATGGTGAGGACATGCATTTAAAAGTTCTTTGTATCTTTCCCAACACTTGTAAAAACTTTCATTTTCTTTTGCCGAAAAATTGGATATCGCCCTTCTCAAAGCGTTGGTCCGATGGACAGGAAAGAATTTTTTCGAAAACTCCGATTGAAGTACTTGCCAAGACTGAATAGATTACGGTCTTAGAGAATTCAACCATAATTTTCCTTTATCTTTAAATGGGAAAGGAAAAAGTTTTAAACGCATTACTTCATCATCGGTGTTTGCCTCACGAAACGTGGAGCAAACTTCCTCGAAATCTTTGAAATGTAAGTACGGATTTTCGGATTCCATACCATGAAAAGAGGGGATATGTTGAAGAATACCTGGCTTGAAGGAGAATGTTCCCGCTTGTCCGGTGGGGAGAATGATGCAAGAATTAGACGTCGCCCGAGGTGGTTGAAGATAATCCCTCATTGTTCGAACCGGTTCAGGATGATTATCGTTCTCTCCGGTATTTGACTCATTGTCCTCGTTAGCCATTTCGGAAGGAGTAGGTGAAGCAGTAGGATGCCTTGGTAGTGGTTCGCCTCTTGGTGGACTTATGCGAAGATCAATGTACAAATTTTCGGGCATGAGCCCGGAAGGGTGATCTCGAATAAAATTTTCCACCTAAAAAAAAATAATAAGTAGGAAAAATAATTTACAAAAGGAGAGAATACTTACAAAGTGAATTTTTTATACAAAACCCGTAATCCGTCTTTCGCCGTATCCCTGGCAACGGCGCCAAAAACTTGACGCGCCGAAAATACTTCCGTGCTTAGGTACCCAAGTGCAGGTTGTCAAGTTATAATACTTGGTAAGTCCAAGTGTCGAACCACAAGGATAGTCGGAAAGACGATGTGGTGATTACGAGTCCAAGGCTTTGTTAAGAGAATTTAATTGGTTGATTTTAGTTGTTGATTTTAAATTCTTGCAATAAAAATTAAAATGATATAATAATAGATGAGAAAAGGCTAAGGCATTATAGAATTCATTTGTTTTGCAAAGTTAAGTAAAATCAATCTCATTCAAAGTTCTCAATGCAATTCCTAAGTGTTGAATATTTTACCCATTTCTAAGCAAAAGGGTGTGGAGCAAAAGTAACCCATTCCCATATAAATGCCATATAAAGAAAGGATGTAAGCAAATATCAACACAAGTGTATCTCTCATTTTTATCTTGTGACAAAGGGTGTGAAGCAAGTGCAACCCATTCCCATATAATATCAACCAAGATTCAAACTTAAAATACACAAAAAGAAAAGGCATAAATTTAAACTAGGCATTTAAGAACTCATTGTTAGTTTCCCCTAGGCAAATGACTTGATTATGAAAATGGCCAACTACAATGAGTTTAGCTCGATAAATCTTAACATTTCATTTGTCTAAGATTGGGAGGTCTAGGTGGAGGTCAAACCGTCCTATATAGACTTATTTGATAAGTACAAATTGAATCCTTAAAATGATTAATGAAGTTGTTTATGACATAAATTTAAAAGATCCTCTTTGGCAACACTTTAACTAAGAAAATGATGAGTCTCAAAATCACATAAAGTGTAGAAAGCACTCAACATATCATTAAAGTATTTAAAGATTAAAATCTCAAATTTATGGTGTTTCCATGAATATCAAAGACTAATCATGCTTGGCAATGAAAAGTATCTCATTCAAAGAAAAAATAGACATAGGCTAGTAAGAAATACACAAGTGTATCATCTCCTCATTAATGCTTGAGATCTATATATACAAGGCATACAAAGTCAAATCATCATATGAAAATTATCTTACTAGCTTATGAATGGTTGAAAAAATGGAGACGATGAAGGATTCAAAAAGTATTTAACAATACTAACAATGGAATGAGAATTGAACTTACATAATTAATGCATTGCAAACTTCATCTTTTAGCCTTAGCAAAGAAATTTACTCCATAATAAATGTAGAGACAAGAATTATCAAAGTGAACTCCATTTCTCTCTCTAGAAAAATAACTATTACAAACTCTCTATAAATTGAGAAATGAGAAGAAATAAAAGTATTCTCTCCAACACAACAATGAAGACTATAAATAGGAGAGTTGTGTTGGATGCTAAAATAATAAACAATGCTTTTTATTTTTATTTTTATTGTTTATTTTTGGTGGAGAATTCCACTTTCTTGGATGCTCTTTGGTCACATGGAGAATTCCACTTTCTTTCTTTAATCACATGGATATGGAGACTTTCTTTTTTGGATGCTCTTTAATCACATGGACATGGAGACTTTCTTTCTTGGATGCTCTTTAATCACATGGAGACTTCCACTTTCTTGAATTCTTTTTGTCCATGGAAAATTCCACTATCTTGAATTCTTTTTATCCATGGAAAATTACAATATTGTATTAAATACAATATTTCTTGAAATCTAAAGACACCAAAATAAATACAAAAATATACCTTTCCAAGCATTGTTAAATACAAAAGTGCTACGAGACTAATCGCGAAATAAGTCGGCAAACCGAGTAGTTTTAGAGAAATAAACGCGTCAAACAACTCCGAAAATGAGCAAATGAATGACAATATTAAGCGTTTATCAATTTTATTGGGTAGATTATATTAAACCCATTGTTATTACTAGGGTATGAGGATCGTCCCCTATCCTTTTTTACCTGATAGTATAGCCCCTCAAACTATCAACTCCAAAAAATTTGGTAACTCCGTCAATGGATACCATAAAAGACAAAAAGAACCTTTCAAAACAAACCAATCACAAATTGATTTTACAATTAAAAATTAACCTCAAAATAATTAAATATGATAGAAATATATATATATATATATATATATATTATTGTTTTTTGAAAACTCATCTTCTTCCTCTCCTCTGCTCCAATCACATAATGCTCACTGCTCCCCACTTCCCCTTCCTTTGCTCAACCCTTTATCTTTCTCACCAACTAAACAAACACCTCTTCATCTACATAATGGTAAACTATAAGTGCAGTAACAAAACTCTATTTACCACCAAATTCCTAGTTGTTAACACCTTCAAACATCATACCTAGCCACCCCTTAACTTTCCATTGGAATACTCCCCACTAAAACAACTATTGCAATCCCAATCTCCAAGAAACCCTTCCTGACCTTTGTCAGCGACGATTACTCTACCCTAAAATCCCAACCCATGCTCCCTGTAACCACCGAAAATAGCTCCAACACTAACACTACATCCTCCTCCTCTCTAATTATATATCAACAAAATGGTAACAATAAAGAAAGACAGAGCCACCAGAGGAGAGGAAGAGGGAAGGAGGGAAAGAGAGAGAGAGACAAAGACAGAGACCCGTTAAAGGGTTTACAATGATATATGAGTATGTGGATAAATAAATATGTGTTAGATGAAAGGGTATAGTGTCGGGTAAAAAAAATACAGGGGAGCAACCCGTAAACTCGACTAACCATAAGAAAATTTAATATAATTGGCCTATTTCATTTGAATTATGCTAAATAAACAATCAAGATTACTATTGCCACTTTGGTAGTACATATAACTTGTTTGGGTAGTACAATAGAAAAATATCACTTTATTTAAGGGGGCCGTTAATGACACACCCCACTTTATTCACTAATACTCCTTACCAAAAAGTGCAGTCACTTTACTAATAACACACCACTTTCTCTATTTTATCACCAATCATCAGCAATTAATAAGATGAATTAATTACTTCCTTAATAACTCATTTCATATTTATTACACACCCCACTTCATTAACACCCAGACTCTCCCACAAAATTCCAAAACCCACGTGCTCAAATCCCTAACCCAACATCCATCGAAGCAAGTATTCCATCTAACTGAGTAAATACGCTCTCTTTTTGTTCCATCCTCATTTCTATTTTCAAAGGTTGATGAAGATAAACAACTCATGAAGATTCATCTGAAGGGTATGTATACACAATGTGTATTGAGAGGAGTGTAGAGCGAGAGTATAAGATAGACAAAGTTCAAGACAAAATTGAAAGCAATGTAGAAAACAATGGAGAAAATGCGGAAAAAAAGATTTAAGTTACCAAAAAAAATTCTTGAATCATTTCATTTTTGTTCCTTATGTTTAAACAATATATAGAAAACCAGAAAATAGAGAAAAAAATTTAGTAGTTTGTAAGTGCACTTGGCCATATAAAACCGAGTTTGTCATGTTGTACTCGGCCACAAAAAAATGAGGTTCTATCATTGTACTCGGTATATAACAAATGATCACTTTTAAGTGGTTCGAAATTTTTTTATTGTTCACTCAGTTTACAATGGCCGAGTATAGTGCAAAGTCCTCAGTGTAAAGAAACTGAGTTTTTTAAACAAATCCGGTTGTATATAATGTAGTATTCACAAATATTTAGAACAGGTCCATTCGGCCCAAATCAACTGAGCTTTTGTTACGTACTCAGTTTACATAAACTGAGTATGTGTATTTTGGAACTATTGTCATTTGGCGGTACTATATATTTTTTTATTTTGTCTTCTGATTGTGGTGCATTTGTAGGATGGGAGGTCACTTGACTCCTCCATGCGGGCTAAATGTTTATTTATACAAGAAATTGATTTCACTACAATTAAAGCAAACGATACTCTAATATGCAATCTTGCTTACTAATTTATTGATCATATCATCGAGGAAGAGTCTCTTGTTAACCTCAATGGTGATGAGCAACATTGCAACTTAGAGCCTTTGGATGGTAAAATAAATTGTATTGACCTCAATGATAATGGTGGTGACCACAGAATGAACTTGAAGCCTCTTGTTCAAGAATATTCTTTTGACCTTAATGCTGAAGGTGGCGATGACGAAGTCAAATTAGAGCCTCTCAGTCAAGAAAATTGTGTTGACCTAAACTCTGACGGTGGTGAGAATCTATTTGGGTTGGCGAATGAAGGAGAGGCATTTAATCCCAATTGTGGCTCCCAATCTTTTGATAAACGCTTAATATTGTCATTCATACGCTCATTTTCGGAGTTGTTTGACGCGTTTATTTCTCTAAAACTACTCGGTTTGCCAACTTATTTCGCGATTAGTGTCGTAACACTTTTGTATTTAACAATGCTTGGAAAGGCACACTTTGTGTTTATTTTGGTGTCTTTAGATTTCAAGAAATACTGTATTTAAGACAATGGTGGAATTTCCCATGGGACAAAAAGGAATCCAAGAAAGTGGAAGTCTCCATGTGATTAAAGAGAGAAAGTGGAAGTCTCCATGTTATTGAAGAAAGAAAGTGAAATTTTCCATGTGATTAAAGAAAGAAAGTGGAATTATCCATGTGATTAAAGAGCATCCAAGATGGTGGATTTATCCACCAAAAATAAAATAAGTATTGTTTATTTCTTAACATCCAACACAGCTCTCCTATTTATAATCTTCATTGTTGCTTCGGAGAGGGGTCGTTTTATTACTTCTCATTTCTCAATTTATAGAGAGCTTGTAATAGTTTTTTCTAGAGAGAGAAATGGAGTTCAATTTTATAATTCTTGTCTCTACATTTCTTATGAAGTAAATTTCTTTGCTAAGGCTGAAAGATAAAATTTGCAATGCATTAATTATGTAAGTTCCATTCTCATTCCTTTATTAGTATTGTTAAATACTTTTTGAATCCTCCATCTTCTCTATTTTTTCTACCATTCATAAGCTAGTAAGATAATTTTCATATGATGATTTGACTTTATATGCTTTGTATACATAGATCTCAAGCAGTAATGAGAAAATGATACACTTGTGTATTTCTTACTAGCCTATGCCCATTCTTTCTTTGAATAAGATACTTTTCATTGCCAAGCATGATTAGTTTTTGAATATTCATAGAAACACCATAAATTTGAGATTTTAATCTTTAAATACTTTAATGATCTGTTGAGTGCTTTCTACACTTTATGTGATTTTAAGACTCATCATCTTCTTAGTTAAAGTGTTGACAAAGAGGATCTTTTAAAATTATGTCATAAACAAGTTCATTAATCATTTTAAGGATTCAATTTGTATTTATCAAATATGTCTATATAGGAGGGTTTGACTTCCACCTAGACCTCCCAATCTTAGACAAATGAAATGTTATGATTTATCGAGCTAAACTCCTTGTAGTTGGCCATTTTCATAACCAAGTCATTTGCCTAGGGGAAACTAACAATGAGTTCTTAAATGCCTAGTTTAAATTTATGCCTTTTCTTTTCCGTGTATTTTAAGTTTGAATCTTGGTTGACATTATATGGGAATGGGTTGCACTTGCTTCACACCTTTTGTCACAAGATAAGAATGAGAGATACACTTGTGTTGATATTTTCTTATAGCCTTTCTTTATATGGCATTTATATGGGAATGGGTTGCTCTTGCTCCACACCCTTTTGCTTAGAAATGGGTAAAATATTCAACACTTAGGAATTGCATTGAGAACTTTAAATGAGGTTGATTTTATTTAACTTTGAAAAACAAATGAATTCTATAATGCCTTAACCTTTTCTCATCTATTGTTACTGTGAGAATCCGGACCCGCGCGCGACCCGAGAGAAGAAGAGCGTCCTCGTTCTCGGTTTTAAAAAACGTGTTTTATAGAGTCGCCAGTTTGTTTTACGAGAAAACAAACAAAATATCGCACGAAGGACAATTCGAAAGTGAATTATCCTTCATACATTTGAAACCAGAGATTTCTTTTGAAAATTTACTTTGCTAAGGTTCGGGAACTACGTTACGAATTGGGAAGGTGTTAGGCACCCAATTCGCCCTTTCGGTCTCTTAATGGATCATGTATCTAATTCCTATTTTAGGTATCTTGCAAGTAGTTTGAATAGTTTTCAGAATAGTCTTTTCCAGATAAATTCAGTTTAAAACAGTATTTTGAAATCAGACTTGAGCTTTGCGAGCGCCTACGTATTCATTCGTAGAATGAAATCAGAGTCTCGTAATTCCTTTCTTTTGGAAACTGTTTTTGTATTTTTGTTTGTTTTGAAAACGTGTCAAAACGGATTTTTAGTTTTGTTGTAAAATTTAGAAAGGATTTATTTTGAAAGCAATGAACTTCTTTGCAAGTTATCTAATTTCTGTATTAAAAGTGAAATTAAATGCAGTATTGAAATCAAGGAGGGTTGAAAGACGTACCTGATGCGCCTGAAGAGGAATTAAGAGCCTGGCCTTGTTGCCTTCCTTGCTTCCTTCTTTCTTTAGAACTTTCTCTCTCTAAAAAATTCTCTCTCTAGAAATTCTCTCTCAGAATTTCTCTAAAATGACTCTCTAAAGATTTTGACAGAGTTTCTACTTACTAAAAACACTATTGAGTGTTGATGTCCCAAATGGGATCCCAAGGGTCCTATTTATAGCACAAATTCTGCCAAAAACGCTCCAAAGGAGGCCAACCGCAAGGGGTAGCCGCAGGGCGTGCGGCTGGGGCGTGCGGTTGGGTCGGCTGGGACCTGACCGGGCAGGTCGATCCCCGTCCTAGTAAGCGAAGAGGCAACAAAAGGTTATATCAAACTCCCAACGCGGCCGAAAATGGAGTTTTTCCTAACGGTCTTCTATATGCATGATGACTTAACATTTAATGCAAAATGCTTGTTTTAAGAAAACCAGTGTTCACACGAGAGTCGTGGATTGGGGTGTTCACAGACCCTCTCGTCCCGGGATTCTTGTTGGCAAGAATTCGGGGACGATAAGAAGACAACGATTCACGACTCTCGAGTGAATCTCCATGCGATGAAGATTGAATCAGAATGTACCTTTTCTGGCTTGTAGATCTTGTTGTGTTTCAAGGCGATGCAATTCACGACCGTCCCTTTCCTTTTGGCCGGGCGACACGATACGTCAATCTTTTCATCAGTCCACCCTCAGCGGTATGTTACCCTCAGCGGCACACCACCCTCAGTGTATAGGACTCCATGTGAGGAGTTTTGACAATTCGTTGAGTCCAAATGATCATAACGAGAAAGTGCTTCAAAGGTTTCCTATTTCTTAGGGAAGAGTGAAAGAGTGTTTATGGGTTTCAGATGTATCCCTTTGTGGGGATCCGGTGTAAGAAGAAATCAGTATCTTTTGGAGAAAACTTGAAAACTCCCATCGTGGGGAGTGTGGGGATAGAGTTATTCCCTTCGTGGGGAATGCACGGTAAAGGTTATTTCCCTTCGTGGGGAAAGGGGATCGGAAAAAAAATTCTCATCGTGGGGAATGCGAAGAATTCCTAATTCTAAGGAATCCAGGAAAAATTCCCTTCTTGGGGGAATAGGCGGTAAAGGTTATTTCCCTTCGTGGGGAAAGGGGATCGGAAGAAATTCCCATCGTGGGGAATGCGAAGAATTCCTAACTTTGAAGAATTCGAAAAAATTCCCTTCGTGGGGAACACGTGGAGTCGTTATTTCCCTTCGTGGGGAAAGGGGTTTCGAAAAAATTCCCATCGTGGGGAATGCGAAGAATTCTTACTTTGAAGAATTCGAAAAAATTCCCTTCGTGGGGAACACGTGGAGTCGTTATTTCCCTTCGTGGGGAAAGGGGTTTCGAAAAAATTCCCATCGTGGGGAATGCGAAGAATTCTTACTTTGAAGAATTCGGGAAATTCCCATCTTGGAGAACGTGCGGTAAGTGTTATTTCCCATCGTGGGGAAAGGGAAACGGATAAAATTCCCATCGTGGGGAATGCGAAGAATTCTTACTTTGAAGAATTTGGGAAATTCCCATCTTGGAGAACGTGCGGTAAGTGTTATTTCCCATCGTGGGGAAAGGGAAACGGATAAAATTCCCATCGTGGGAAATGCGAAGAATTCTTACTTTGAAGAATTCGGGAAATTTCCATCTTGGGGAACGTGCGGTAAGTGTTATTTCCCATTGTGGGGAAAGGGAAACGGATAAAATTCCCATCGTGGGGAATGCGAAGAATTCTTACTTTGAAGAATTCGGGAAATTCCCATCTACTATCTCGTTGCCATGGTTATTCAGACACTGCTTTGTTGATTATCAAAAATAATATGCTAGAGAGAACTGCTTCGCAAGTTGGAGTGCCTTTTCTTTCCCATTCCCTTCTACCCTCAGTTTTGACCTTTGGCGTTATCGGGAATCAAAAGTTTGAATCAACTTTTCCTAAAACCTTCGGACCGCTGTGCAGGCATTTTGGGATCTGACATTTCTCTACCCTCAGTCTTCCTCTCTTCGGTCGTGGGGATAGAATTTCGCTTGGATTTCCCAATCATCCTCAAGCTACCCTCTGATTTTTTCTACAGGGAAGATGCTGGTCCTGTATCATTTTTTGTTTTTCGATACCCTTATTGCTCCCTCTTTTGATTATCCGGCCCCTTTTATTTTTGGGCTTTCAGACTTTCTTTGCCTTTTTCATTCTTGGCTTTTTCCAAAACAGGAGCCTTACCCACCTAAGATGTAGCCCTCCGCCTTTTGGCATAGCTGTCACTCTTAGTGTGGCTCTCCCTGTCGATTTTCTTCATTTTTGTTTCTTACTGTTCTCACTTGGACCAACGGGATTTTACCCTTTTCTACTCTTTCAATTTTTTCTTGGTACCCGATTCCTCTTTTACACCTTCCCCGTTTATTAATCAGATTTGAGCCTTCCGGACAATGGATCCATCCTATTGAACTTCGGTTCCTCCACGGACTGTTAGAGTGTCAAACTTCGGGCATTGATTAATCATCTCGTGCGTGTGTGCGAGTCTTGGTCCTCTTGTATTGGAAATATTGGTGCAGAACTTGTCATTGTTCCCCTCACTTTTTTTTTTTTGGTCAAACTGGTCAAAAATGAGGGTAGCCGCACGGGGTAGCCGCACGAGCTGCGGCTAGGGCCATGCAGCCAACCGTACGGTTGGGGGCTAGCCGTACGGCTGGCTAGCCTGCGGCTGGCCTCCAAATCCTATAAATAAGCCGCTGTTTGGATCATTCTCGTCACTTCTTCTTGCAATCTCTCTCTCTAGCATATAAATATCTGTTTTTCAAAAGCATTTTGTGAGTATTTTACACGAGTGTGAGCGATGGCATTTGCGAGACTATTATCGATCTTCGTTTTCATGATGATAGGGGGCCCACCGGAGGGCGGGGAGGCGCCAGAGCTACTCCCTGGCGATGAGATGGATTCTATCACGGCGATGATGGACGGCCGACTAGTATGTGCGAGACACCACGACGACTAGGAGGGTGTTGCCTGGGAGGGGCCACTGGGGGCAGACGGGTCGCTACAGCGAGCGATGTATTGTGACGTGCCCTTGATCTCGCCAGGAGAGGGACGGGAGTTGCTACTGATGGAGCCTGCGGCACACGAGATCCGTCGCCGTACACGGGTATATGCTGATTTTTATGCTATATGTTATTTTAAAACATGCAATGCCATGATATGCATGAAATATGATAAATTTAATAATTACTTGCCATAATCAACATACTTAACATAGTTTATTTTTTAAAATATGCATTATCCAGTATTAATTTAAATAGTGAGTTCTAAATTTTATTAAAACATGTGATTGTTTCAGAGGATTGGACGTTGCCGCGGTATTACTCGTGCTGCACCGGAGCTACGAGATCAGCTACCCCCGTTGGTGAGGGCCTATTTGAGCGCGACCCCCTTCGGACGATTCATCGAGGTGCTACCCGGCGGAGAGTTCTAGAGATCGGTGAGTCTGCCGACAGTACTGGGAGAGAGATGGTGGGACACGACGCACACCTTCCATTGGAGTTGGGGCGAGATGACGCTGACCCCGGAGGACGTGTTCGTGCTGACGGGACTGCCATTTGGAGGAAAGGCTCTGGCGCCCAACCCCCAGTTGCGAGTTACATTAGATGGGATGGGTGCGGCACTAGGTTGGAGACCGAGCCGGATCGTGGCAGACGGGATACCCTACACTGCGATGGTGCATCACATCGAGGCGGAGAGCGAGAGGTTTGGGGACGGACCGATGACTCGGCAGGAGGTCCGGCAGCTGTCTCGGTGCTTTATATTGCTATTGATACACGACTTCTTTTATGCACGGGGCGGCGATAACTTACGGCTATGGTGGCTGCCTTACTTGCGGTTCTTCGACTAGCTGTACACATTTGCCTGGGGAGGTTATGTACTGGCAGTGCTGTATGAGTCGATGGACTTGGTGTGCCGGCACATAGAGCTCAACCATCGCGGACTGGTCACGCTTTGGGAGGTAATTATTTAAATTAAAAACTCAATCATCTTTTTATTTATAAGAAAAGCGTGTGATGATTAAATAAAAATTGACGGTTTTATAAATTGTGATAATTTGCAACAGATGTGGTTTATTGCACATACCCATCAGGGTATTGGTCAGATCCATCTGCACCCGACCTTTGCAGACGAGTTCCCGCTCTTTAGACGGTATTACAGCGGGAATATAGTTGGGGTGTATTGGTATCTGACCCCGGACGTCAGTGCGGGCGACGTTTCAGGTCTCCAGCTAGATCGGGTATGAGATTGACTTAACTGAGAGTTAAATTATATTTTGAAAAAGAAAGTTGAGTTATTCATTAGCGTATGTTTGATGTGGCAGGTGCAGTAGAGCCCATGGCCCACATTCGTGACGCAGCAGTGGGGGTATGCGGATGCGTTGGCGGCGGCTCGTTCGAGGCGACTATTCCTGCACGAGTATGGGGCAGCTTTCTACCTGGGGGAGCGCGTGGTGCTGCAGCACACTCCCGGGTTAGGCTTTAGGGTCCCGGCCTGGCCCCCAGTGGCAATGAGACGGCCGGGCATGCTATCTACAGAGGAGCGAGCTTCGTTCTTGGGAGGCGTCCCGATGGAGGGCTTGCTGGTGGAGGGAGAGTACGGGACTTTCGCGCACCGCTACCTGATGAGAGAGATGAGGGGGGTGCGCGGCAGGGTGATATACGCTAGATATGCTGCCATTGGAGGAGATCCATTATTCATCCGGGGGCAGCTGTACATCTCACAGAGGGTCCCACATCAGCCTGCTCCTGCGCCGAACCGGAGGGCGAAGGGGATTGCGGATTCGGACGACGAGGATCCGCATGGCGAGAGGGATGCGGAGCCGCAGCAGATGGAGGAGGAGGAGGATGAGGAAGGTGGGTCGGAGGAGGTGCCCTTAGGAGGATGCAATGGCGGAGGAGGGGGCGAGGGGCCGACTGCTGCGGTCTCGCCCGGACGAGGTAGGGCTACAAGGGGCGGGAGGAGTCCACTTGGAGGTAGGAGTCCCGTATCGAGGCCGCCCATTCCACCAGCGATAGGAGGGAGGACACCCCAGTTGTCTTCGGAGGATATGAGACAGGTGCTGGAGGCGGTGCAGACACCCGAGGGACGCGGGTCGATGTCAGGGTCATCACCTGTCCATGGGTCCGGCGATATGGATTGGGCTCAGCACGTATCCTTCTCGCCGTTGCTGCGCACACCTGTGGGGTCGCCAGGTGCTGGATCAGTGGGGTTGAGGCTATATTCCTTGTCTACCCCTTCCTCAGGAGCGGCTCGCGGCATAGTTTTTCGGGAGTTACGAGAGAGGGAGGTCCAGCTGGGAGTGGAGGCGGGTATCGGTCAGACCCCGGCCGGTGAGGGCGGTGACAAAGGGAAGGGGAAGGCGGTGGCGCCTGAGTCGGAGATGAGAGAAGATACCGGGGAGGATACACCCCCGGTGGGCGGCGCTGGTGGGGCTGGTCCGTCACAGGCTGGTGGGGCGTCGACGTCTTACTCGATCCCGGAGTACCCACGGGACATTCCTTATCTGGATCTTGGTCTACCGAAGAGCTACCGGATTCCTGATGTACCTGTGAGCGATGAGCGGATGGGGGCCCTGGCGCACTTCTCGGGCGAGGAGGTAAGATTTCTCTCTTCTAAAAAGTTTAGTGCATACATTGGTTTATGAATGTTACTGACTGGTAATTTGGTTTTGGCAGAGAGGTTCGTTCCTACTTCGCGAGGTAGCTGAGTTGCGGAAGAGCTACTTCAACATGTATGGACTGCTGACGTTTGCGGCTCCTTTTCCGACGGGGTACATGGGACGGTATAGCAGGCGCTTGGCAGGAGATACGACTGTTACCTATCATCCTTCTTGCTCGCCGTCTCGATCGGCGGCGCCGTCTCAGTCGGTCCAGCAGTCGAGGCGTACATCCCGTCTTGGTCCTTCTCCTCATGGCGAGGGTCGTACGATCTCGGAGAGTCCAGCGGAGGGCGCGGGAGAGACGGAAGCGAAGCGGCCGCGTACGATGGATCCTCCCCCTTCTCCTCAGCGTTGACGTTTTTGAGTGATGGTTTTGTATTACGAAAGACATTTTAGGCAGTTATGTTAAGTTATGTTTTGATTTTAATGAAAACTTTGTTTAATTTAGTGGTTAAATTAAATATGTTTATTTTGTTAGGAAAAGATGTTGGTTTATCAGTATGATCGGTTTTGTTTTATGAATACAAATATTTATGCCTTTTTAGAGAAAACATGTTTGCGTGTGATGTGAACGTTACAAATTAATTGTGAATGTGTTTGAAAGAAACGATTATATAACACAAGTTTGGCAAAATCATTATGAACTTGGTTAAAATGAATGATGATTATATATTGGCGAAATTATTAAATATATGCGAAAGAATCGTTAAGAGTGACTAAAGTTAATTACAAAAATGGTCAAGTACATCGTGTTGGCAAGTGATTATTAAATTTATATGTATGCAATGAATGGATCGTTCTTCCTGAATAGAGTCTGGCAACACTCATACCATGATGTATTATTGTGAAGTAGAATTTTGGAAAACAAAGATTTGAAAAAAACGGATATTTTTGGCCAAGGGGGAGAGCCAACCGCACGCCCTACCCGCAAGGGGTAGCCGTACGGTTGGGAGCCAGCCGTACGGTTGGTAGGCCAGTCGTACGGTTGGCAGCCAGCCGTGCGGTTAGCTTCTAGCCATGCGGTTGGCCTGTGCATTTTTGCTATAAATAGAGCACGAATTTGCCCCTTTTTCCAATCAAAAATCACTATTCACTCTACCCTTCTATCATAAAAGTAAATTGTCTTTCTTCTGCCAACATGTCTATCTTTCGTACCAATGCTGCATTTTCCCTCTTGTCCGATTTTCTGTCTTTGGCCGAGGCCGACTGCGGTCTCAACTGGGGCGAATTGAGTCACCTTCACCGTTGGTGCTCGCATGAGATCAACTATTCGTTCCTGCTTGGTTTCGCTGAGTTCTGGGACGCTGAGGATCATTGCTTCCGTATCGGGTTAGACGAGCTTTGCCCGACGATCGAGCAGTTTACCTTACTGATGCGCCAGGACCTCTCATGGCCGTTGGCGTCGTTGCGGGATTCTAGGAGCCCTCGGGTCATGCTAGCGGAGTTCTTGGGTTTACGGGAGAGTGAGTACCGGGACATGATTGTAGACGGGCAGCTCCACTTACGTCGCTTGTGTGACTTCTTCTTGCAGCATGGCGATGATCCGGCTTACTTTTCAGGTCAGACTGCTGCCTGTATGATCTTTACTTTTTCCCAGATGCTTTTAGTTACTGATGATGCGATTATGGTTGATCCTCTTATTATTCGGGTTGTATCTGAGGCTAGATGCGGCCATTTGGTGACTCCCATCTTACTGGCGGAGACACTGAATGGTCTGGATGCCGTGGTTCAGTGCCGACTTAGCCATTTTCGGGGTAGCCCATATCTGCTGTATATGTGGGTTACTGAGAGGTTTCGGTGTTTAGGGATCCGACTTCCCTGGCATTCCCGGCACTTCTTTCTTCGTCCCGACTACTCCCTAATCCATCGTTTGTCATCCTTCGACTGGGCTGTGCGTTTTTCTGAGTCTTCTTCGTCGATCCGTTGGGATATCCCATGGTGGCGCATGAGGACCATGATCATGAGTATGGGTGGGCTGAACTTTCTCCGATTCCGTGGTTTACGAGAGACATCTTTCTACATACCCAGCCGGTTGACTAGACAGTTCGGCCTTCCTCTGGGTATACCCCTCCTACTTAGAGATTTTTCTTCAGTTGCGCTGCCTATTACCCCGAGGTTGGAGACGACATTACGAGGTCTTTGGTCTACTCGTTTCGTTCGTCGATTCCATGGAGGAGAGCTCGGCATTACCCAGGTGACCCGGTCTGACGTTGTACTACATGTTTGGCGTCGAGTTCGTCAGACCATTGAGCACGAGCCTATGATGATGAGGTGGTTTAGGTTTGCGGATTCACGGGTGACGGAGGAGACAATACTTGCTTCATATCAGACTATGGATCGAGAGAGGATCTTGTACTCCGCTTCTGACTGATGTTTTTTGATGTTTAGGTTAGGTTTGGTTACACTGCTTCTTTATGAAAGCTTTTTTGTATGTAGGTAGGCGGGTCTGTAGGAAAAGTGTGTAGGAGCTTGGAATATGTAGGTTGTTTACATGGAAAGTATGTAGTAACTTGACTTTGATTATATATGGAAAATCTCTTTCTGTCTCCCTTTTTGCTTTCAAATGGATGGATATTATTATAATGAATAGACCGGGCCTGATTTCAGGTTGCCTACGTTTCCCCAGATAGTAACCCTTTTTTTTTTTTTTTTTTTTGGGGGGCTCAGGTCTTCGTAGTTCATGAATACAATCTTACTGGTAGTATTTCTTTAATCGATCAAGGTTGAATGGTAAGTTTAACTCTTGGCCATCAATGTCGGTAAGAAGCACGGCACCCCCAGATAGGATTTTGGTAACGATGTAAGGTCCTGTCCACTTTGGCGAAAATTTTCCTCGTGGGTCTCGGGCTAGTTCATGGATTTCTTTGAGTACTAAATCTCCAACTACAATGTTTCTGTCTCGGATCTTTTTATTAAAGGCTTTAGCAACACGTTTTTGATACCCTTGATGTTGATACGAAGCCCTCAGACGGTTTTCGTCAATCATTGCCAATTCCTCATATCGCGCCTTTATCCAATCACTTTCAGTGACTTGGTTTTCCAAAACAACCCGTTAAGAGGGTATTTCCATTTCCACTGGTAAGACTGCTTCCATTCCATAGGTAAGGGAGAAAGGTGTTGATCCCGTAGAAATCCTCTCAGTAGTTCGATATCCCCAAAGAGCATATGGGAGCTTCTCGGGCCAATCTCTGCCGGATCTGATCATCTTACTAATGATGTTCTTTAAATTTTTATTAGCAGCTTCAACAGCCCCATTAGTTTGCGGACGATATGGAGAAGATTTGTGGCGTTTGATGCCATATTCTTCCATGATTTCGTTGGCTTCTCCTTCAAAATGCGTCCCATTATTGGATATGATCTCATGTGGCACCCCGTATCGGCATATAATGCTGTGACGGATGAATCGAGCTACTTTTCGGGCATTCAAATCTTTGTAAGACTCAGCTTCAACCCACTTGGTAAAATAATCAATGGCTACCAGAATATATTCATGCCCGTTGCTTCCTTGTGGCGAGATCTTACCAATTATGTCGATACCCCAGATGGAAAATGGCCAGGGAGATGTCATAGGATACAACACTTTCGGTGGGAGTTTCTGCGCCTTGGCGTATATTTGACATTGGTGACATCCTTTGACGTAGTTAAAACAATCTTTTTGCATCGTTAACCAGTAATACCCTTGCCGCACTATTTTGCGTGCCAATGTATGACCACTCATATACGGACCACATTCCCCACTATGAATTTGTTCCATCATTGCTCGGGCTTTTTCTTCGTCAAGACATTGAAGGTGTATGCTATCGTCATTTCTTCGGTATAATTTCCCCGCACAGATGATAAATCGGGATGCGAGTCGGCGAAGTGTGACCCGAGTAATTTTGTCGGTATTGGGTGGGTATTGATTATGCTTGAGCAATTGCCAGATATCGTAATACCAAACATTCTCATCAATCTCATCTCCACTTTCAACGTTAAGTGATAGGCAAAATACCGGATTTATCCGCTTCTGAATCTGGATCTGAATTTCTTCCTTTTCCCCCGGAATTTCAATCATCGAGGCCAGTGTAGCTAAGGCATCAGCAAAGTTGTTCTGTGTTCTCGGGATATAGAAGAATTCAATACAGTCGAATTTTTCAGAAGTTTCTTCAAGTTGGGCTAAGAATGGGACAAGTTTTTCCTCCTTGATCTTCCATTTTTTCAAAATCTGATGAATAATGAGAGCGGAGTCTCTGAATACTTGAATTTTGCGAACCCCTTTCTGCAAAGCGATTTCCAATCCGACAGTGCAAGCCTCGTATTCCGCGATATTATTGGTACAAGGAAATTCCAGGCGAAAGGACATAGGGACATGGGTTTGATCCGGAGAAATTAGCAGGACCCCAATTCCATTCCCATTTCTATTGCAAGCCCCGTCAAAATACATTTTCCATTCATCATCTTTCGTAATTTCCATGATACCTTCGTCAGGAAATCCAAAGTCCTGTAAGTCGGTGTCAATAATAGGATTACCCGCTAAGTGGTCTGCTATGATTTGCCCTTTGACAGCCTTTTGAGTTACATAGGAAATGTCGAACTCTGAAAGTAGGAATACCCATTTAGCCATTCGATTAGTCAATACTGGCTTTTCGAACAAGTATCGCAAAGGATCCAGTCGGGAAATTAAGATCACTGAAAAGACCAACATATAATGCCGCAATTTCTGGGTGGCCCAAACCAACGAAGCACACGATTTCTCTAAAGCCGTATAATTTTGTTCCCCCGGAGAAAACTTTTTGCTGAGGTAGTATATTGCTTGTTCAGTTCTTGTTTTCAACAAATGTTGAGCTAACATTGCCCCAACTGATGAGTCGTTGACTGACATGTATAGTATCAATGGAGTGCCTACTTGGGGAGGCGCCAAGACTGGCGGTTTGGCCAAATATTGTTTAATCTTGTCGAATGCCTCTTGGCATTGCTCGTTCCACTGCCCATCCGAGCTCTTTTGGAGTAGCTTAAAAATTGGTTCACATGTTCGAGTCAACTATGAAATGAATCTGCTGATGAATTGTAGTCTCCCAAGGAAACCCCGTATTTCCTTTTCGGTTTTAGGGACTGGCATTTCTTGAATAGCTTTAACCTTTGCTGGATCCACCTCGATTCCCTTTCTGCTGACTATATACCCCAGCATCTTGCCTTTGGTGACCCCGAATACACATTTCTGAGGATTTAAACGCATTTGAAATTGCATAAGCCGTTCGAAGAAGACCCGAAGAGTTCCCACATGATTTGCCCGATCTAATGATTTGATGATCATGTCGTCGACGTACACTTCGACTTCCTTATGGATCATATCATGAAATAGAGTAGTTGCCGCTCGCTGATACGTGGCCCCGACATTTTTCAACCCGAATGGCATGACAGTATAACAATAAGTACCCCATGGCGTGATAAAAGCCGTCTTTTCCTGATGATCAGGATGCATTTTGATTTGATTATATCCGGCAAACCCATCAACGAATGATTTTAAAGCATGATTTGCAGTGTTGTCGACAATGAGATCAATGTTTGGTAGTGGAAAATCATCTTTTGGACATGCAGCGTTTAAATTGCGATAATCAACACAAACCCGTACTTTGCCATTAGCTTTTGGTACTGGCACTATGTTGGCCAACCAAGTAGGGTATTCAACGACCCGTATGAATCCGACATCCAGCTGTTTTGTGACTTCTTCTTTTACCTTAAGCGACCACTCAGGTATTAGTTTTCTTAGCTTTTGCTTGACAGGTTTACATTCAGGTTTAGTGTGAATTTCATGCATCACAATGTTGGCGTCTAAACCCGGCATATCAGCGTATGACCAAGCGAAAACATTAACAAACTCTTTCAACAAATTTTCTAAGTCTGTTTTTTCATCATGGCTTAATTCGGCCCCAATTTTTACCTCTTTTTTATCATCAGTTGTTCCCAAATTTACCGTGACCGTGTCCCCTTCAATAGGTTGTATTCTTTGTTCATCATTCAAATTTTCATTCATAACTTCAACATCACAAGAATCAAAGTAAGGGGAAAGATTGTCAATTTCATTGATAGAAACATCATTTGGCATAGATAGCATACATTCTAAATTTTGTACATTTCTATCTGTGAGAATCCGGACCCGCGACCCGAGATAAGAGAAAAGAGTCCTCGTTCTCGGTTTTATTTGAAAACACGTGTTTTGTAGAGTCGCCAGTTTGTTTTACGAGAAAACAAACAAAAGATCGTACGAAGGACAATTCGAAAACGAATTATCTTTCATACGTTTGAAACCAGAGATTTATTTTGAAAATTGACTTTGTTAGGGTTCGGGAACTACGTTACAAATTGGGAAGGAGCTAGGCACCCAATTCGCCCTTTCGGACTCTTAATGGATCATGTATTTAATTCCTATTTTAGATATCTTGCAAGTAGTTCGAATGGTTTTCAGAATAGTCCTTTCCGGATAAGTTTAGTTTGAAACAATATTTTGAAATCAGACTCGAGCTTTGCGAGCGCCTACGTATTCATTCGTAGAATGAAATCAGAGTCTCGTAGTTCCTTTCTTTTGGAAACTGTTTTTGTATTTGGCTTTGTTTTGAAAACGTGTCAAAACGGATTTTAGTTTTCTTGTAAAGTTTAGAAAGGATTTATTTTGAAAGCAGTGAACTTCTTTGCAAGTTATCTAATTTCTGTATTAAAAATGAAATTAAATGCAGTATTGAAATTAAGGAGGGTTGTAGAAAGACGTACCTGATGCGCTTGAAGAAGAAATAAGAACCTTGCCTTGATTGCTCATTTCTCTCTCTAGAACTTTCTCTCTCTAGATTTTCTTTCTCTAAAACTTTCTCTCTCTAGAAATTCTCTTTCAGAATTTCTCTAAAATGACTCTAAAGATTTTTGACAGAGTTCCTACTTACTAAAAACACTATTGAGTGTTGATGTCCCAAAATGAGAGCCCAAAGGTCCTATTTATAGGGAAAAATCCGCCAAAAACGCTCCAAAAGAGGCCAACCGCAGGGGGTAGCCGCAGGGCGTGCGACTGGGGCGTGCGACAGGGGGTAGCCGCAGGGCGTGCGGCTAGGTCGTGCGGTTGGGGCGTGCGGCTGGGGGGTAGCCGTACGGTTAGGGGCGTGCGGTTGGCTCACCAAAAATGTAAAAAAATCTAGTAAGCGAAGTGGCAACAAGGTTGTGGTAGGTTCCTACTTCCATGTAAATTTCGAGGACGAAATTTCTTAAGGAGGGGACCGTGTAATGCCCCGTGTTCCTTTTCCTGCGTTGACCTTCTCTTAAGCCCGGTATGGCTTAATCTCCGTCAGAGAGCGAGCATTGGGTTTCGAGTCCTTCGTACTCGACCCGATAGTTCTATTATGTCATGCTAGTTATATTTAGTTTGAGGGAGTGATCGTTCAGTTATTCGGGTGGTTCGAGTTGAAACCGAAGCGTAAATCGCGTGTTTCGACTTTTCGCGATTTGTAGATTTCTGGCCAACTTTGAGAGGTCATAACTTCTTCATCCGATATCCAAACGACTCTCTGTTTTCGGCCACGTCTTCATTTCTTTTCCCTCTACAACTTTCGTGTTTGGGCCAAGTCAAGATTCGGCCATTTCGAGGTCTGTTTGGGGCTCAGAAAGTCAATTGCTGTTGCAGTGACTTCCATGATCGATCATGGAAGGCCATGATCGATCATGGTCCTCCAGAGAATTCCAGAACGCTTCATGATCGATCATGGGGGACCCATGATCGATCATGGTTCACCTGTAAGTCAGTTTTGAGCGTTTTTAACCCATTTTTACGTCATTTAACACCCCCACAACCCCATTTTCGAGCATCCAACTTAGAGAGAGAATAAGGAAGGATCTAGAGAGATCTAGAGAGAGAGAGAAGAGATCATACACATCTCTCATCTCCCATCCAAGATTTGAGGCCCGAATTGCTTTCTCCTTCACTATTCATCATCTTTCTCGCCTTCTTCCTTCGTTGGAGCTTGCGCTGGAGCTAGGGCTTGGGCGGTACAACTTCTGCGCTTCATCGAGTTGTGGATTCGGCTTGTCTAAGGTGGGGACACTAGTACTAAAACTTGTTTTCCAAAGTTTGATGGATGAATTAGAGTCTTGCACTACAAATTGGGGATTTTGATCTATATCATGTGTTGTGTGCATCTCTTGGGGTTTGGGCTAGATAATTCTTAGATTAATGATAGATATTGATAGATTATCACTCCTACAGCGTGATTGATTATCTAGTTCCACGATTTAGCATGCGTAGCTAGAGGTTCATGTGAAACCAACTCCGTAGCTATCCGTAAGACTTATAAATTGTGGTTTTTAGGTCTTGTGCGTATAGATGGATGATTATGGGTTATTAATGATAGAGATACACATCTATACCACTAGATACGACCGAAGGGTATTATTTATGGTATGTGTGGTGAGAATCCACTACGGTAGAGCGATATGCCTTGACGTACGAGTCTAGTGGCTTGCGTAGAGTGTGCTAGGCACTCGTAACGAGAGTTTAGTCTCGATACTCCTTAGAACACATGAAATATAGTTGTTAGGGCACGGATTGCCCCTGCTCATGGACACGGACACCTAGGCGAGTTGTATTGGTATGCCGGATTAGCTAGATTCATAACAACCAATACATGGCTTGATAGGATGACGTGAGTATCATCATAGAACACGTAATGAGACATATGATGTTAATAATGAATACTTGGCTTAACGATATAGCTAGTGAATCATTATGGAACACATACGGCCTTAGTTGAATACACGTATCATATGATGAGTTGTATAACGCGATTACTGAATCAACTGGCCTTATTATGAGAATGATCATGTGATGATAAACGTATGAAGTATATGAGTAATGAATACTCTTGTAAAAATGATTGACGATGATGTCAATGATGATAAATGGATGAGTGGGCGCTTGTATGATTATATATGTGATGCTTAGCCATATGTGTGATGTATGATTGATGATGATGATGATATTCATTGTGGGAAATGAATGAATGTGATGTATGTTACTGTGATCACACATATGGGCTGGATATGATGATATACCGAGCACCGGGTAGCTCCCCGTGACTCGAAGGAGGGCCGCCTATTGCCGCCCATGGGTGAACAAGCCCTAAACCGTGCACGGGGAAAATGAAGACGGTGACTCCGCCGGTGGTTGTGTTGCCCACAAAGGAGAGCCCACTCTAGGTATCTTGCCTTCCAACTAGACTATGTGTCCTTGGTTAGATGAGTTTCCCCGGCAAGCGGAGCAGGTCCCGTGTGCCACTACTTACCCAAAGGGTGAGTCCCCGGGAAGTAGTTGGGCTACTAATGGTCATCACCCACTAGGGTATCGCCTGGTGTAGTTTCTCCAGAGTGTCGATGTGGTTTGTATGTGGTGTTCTCCTCGTTAACTATTCGGGGTGTTGTCCCCGGGAAAGTGACTGTCGCGTGGGTTATCATCGAATGACCTACTTGGAGAACCAAATCCCTGAACCACTCCCCACCTGGAGGAGACATGGACAAGAGCTTGGGATCCTTCGGGACTCGCTGGATTCTCTGTTCTGGGCCTGGACTGACCGCGGGGTGAAACTGAGGCACTATACTGGAGATATGATACGGATTGTTGTGTTGTGGATGTGAATTGTTTATATTACCATTATTATTGTATTGTATCATATCTTGTATGGCATGGTTTGTGACGCCCCGAAATCCCGTTTAGAGGATTTCACCCCCGGGACCCGGTTAGCCACGGAGTCGTACGCGACGACGGGTGATCAGGTGTAAAACTTAGAATTTATACCACAAACATGATCAAGTGATAAAATCATTATAAAAGAAACTCTGGCATGTGGAGCTTATTTATCAAGCCATACCAAAACCTGTTAAAATATATATATACAGTCCATATTCAATAGATACTCCACATTTGAGAAAATGTCATATATACAAAGCCTCCAATGAGGTCCCAATCTCAATAAACTTTATTTCAGAATACAACACTATAATACATAATCATATGCTAACTAATCAACTAGTATATAAGTCGTTTCCCAACGACTCAGGGTTCATCAGAGCTATCTAGACTTGTACTCGTACCATTCTCGCGAACACCTGCAAAACCTGGTTTGGAAAATGGGAGTGAGCCAAACGGGCTCAGTGGGAACTATAAGGGTTGTATAAGAAAATAAGTTGGGAATCATGCATGCCATGCCATGTATTATAATGAAAGTAATTTATATGCTGCTTCTCTATAATAAACCCTATCTGGGTAGAAATGTGTGTATACGAATGTAAACACATATATGTATATAATACAATTAAGAAGCAGCCAATGCACAGAAAACCTTTCGTCAAATATATGTATGATGTCCCCAACCCAAAGTACGAGAAAAGCAATGTAAGTATACATATACGTCATCGTACAGTATATGCCACAACACCGCGACTAGATCTATCACATCAATCACATATATCAACTCACGTCTAGGATTTTCATATATCTACTGTACAGAGATAGCCGGCACTCGGTTTCTTCTGCCCAAGGCAGGGACCACCTACCAGGTCCACCTAGACGCTACCTCACGCAGCCACACAGGCATACGCTACCTCACGCAGCCACACAGGCATACGCTACCTCACGCCGCCATAAAGGCGCACGCTACAATAATACTCACGTAGCCACCAAGGCTATACGCTACAGGTAATCACCATCTATCTAGTACGAACGGTGTGGCCATCCGATATAAAATCACAATAATCATCTCATCAAATGAATGAAATCACAAGAATATAGAATCCAACATATATAGATATGAATATACATGCATTCCATATGTATTCATAAAACTTGTATATATGTATATATCCATTGATGATATGAGTAAATATACATACTGCAAAACCTGTAGTGGTATTGTTGTAGAGATTAAACAATATAAGCCAAGTCCGTCAGTTAATAGAGCAAACCAGAAAATCATCAGTTTGGGAGTTTTCATATGTTTTCATCAATTGGCCCCAAGCCAAGTCTAATATACTCAAACAATGTATATAAGTTCCCAAATAGCCTCCCATTATGATTTAAAGACCTCATTTATTCAAAACATATTTGTATATTTGACCAGCATACTTACGGACTGGCTAGGTAAGTAGAAAATCTCATAAACGTGGTTTTATAACTTAAACATAACAACAATACCACTAATATATGTAACTTTGTCCAAAATATAGTTTAAATCCCATATATGACATCATACATAAGCGTATCAAAGCTTAGCGTATATACTCATATGCGTACTTGAAGGTTATATACCAAACTTTATCATAAATCATATATAATTGGGGCTTTTTGTATAAAATCGTTATTAGTATCATATATGAAGCAAATCCATCAAAAATATCCAAAGAAATTAACCCAAACCCCATGCATATGCAACTTTGAGTAGAAAACCTAGGTTTAGTTTGATTTGGTGTAAATATGTTATAATTACTTGAAAAGAAGTGTAAATACTATTGTCCCCACCTTAAGAGGGTCAATCCCTCGAAGTATTGCGGAAGAATCGAGCCGAAACCGCGTAGATGCGAAAATCCCCAATTTGAGCTCAAAAACCCTAGCTATGGTGGATGGAGGTGAAGGAGGAGATGAAGATGATGATGGAGATGATGATAATGTTGATGATTTAGTGGGGATAATAAGCCTAGAGTATTCTCACAATATCCCCAAGGATAGCCCCTCAATCTCTCTCTAAGAGCTCTCCAATGGCTTGGTGAAATGAGGAAGAAAGGAGAAGAAGAAATTTATAAAAAACCTGTCCAGCACGATGGAGCCGACTCCCTACTGTTCATGGAGTCGACTCCCTAGGCCTGGAAGTGCCCCTTTCAGCTTTTGGTCAATAGCTCAACTTCGCATGCACTTTTGGGCCTCAAGGAGTTGGAATTGGGTCTCGGCCAAAACACGAAAGTTGTAGAGGGCATTGAAATGAAGGCGTGGCCGAAAACGGGGACTCATTTGGAGTTCGGATGAGGATGTTATGGTCATCCAAAGTTGGGTAAAAATAACTTATCGCGTAGGATCGAAACTTGTGATTTTCGACCCGATTTTCGTCCGAGCCACCCGAAATAACTTATAGTCGTTATAACACACATAAATATATTAATATGACTTGTTGGAGGTTTCCAAACCATTCCAACCTTTCCAGAACCCAATTTGGCTGCCCGGAGCCAAATTCAGTCTCATACGCGATATGGGTCGCGATTCGCATGTGATAAGGAAACCGGGTGTTACAATCTCCCCTCCTTAATAAATTTCGTCCTCGAAATTCCCATAGGATAGTTATCATCCCAATGTACAAGTGGTTCTGACTTCTACATAGCTGTCTTTCCTTAAAAGAGAAAACTCCAATAGCTATTGAAAAATGATTCCGAACTCAAATATTACAACAACGGGAATAATCGTATCAAAAGATAAAGAAGGAGGGTCACATGACCAAAGTTACCTAATTCATTCTCTCTCAAAAGCCACAACCTTTCTAAAAGGTTCAATGGAAAGAGGCATTTACCAAACATGAATGCTTTCAACCAGCCGATATACATAAACGAAGTAGTGGAAGATAGAACTTTACTTATACACCCTCTTTCTCTCTTCCAACTTAGCAAACAATGCAACGATTTTGTCTTCACCACCCCAATGTCAAACCGATATGTTCTTCAACTCAATATAGGCACTATGCTCAAGATTCTCCTTGTAATGGCTTTAGGAGTTTCCAACTCAAGAAACTTGGACTGATCAGTTCATAATACGGGTGATTGAAGTTCCATCTAGGGTTATCCTCAAACAGATCCTTAGATGACACTAAGTTTCAGATATAGAAGGGTTTTCAGTGTCTCATTTCTCACGGAAAGGTATCATCCCCAAAGAATCAAAGAATGACTGAAGGATCCAAAATGAAGTGTCAAGTCTACTCTACGGTATATCGATAGCCTGAATCCAATTTCCATATACTCGGGAGAAAAGAGTATAAGCCAATTTCCCAAAAGTTAAATAAAATTGGTTCTCAATTCGGTTGTGATAACTAGAGTGTTATCTAGCCCGTAGACAAATAGTTCCACAAAAATATAGTGACACCGAACCAAAATCGTTACTGTTTGATTATGGAACCCAAATTCCATATCCTACTTAAAAATACGAACTGGATTTTAACCCCATCCAATCGAAACAAGCAGATAAGAAGAAATGCATGGATCGATCTCCAAAATGAATCAGAATAACTTACATAATTTCAAAATTCAAATTCTTAGGAGGTCCTTTCGAAATACAAGCGGTAGTCATACTAACAAATGCATTCTTTGCCCTGAATGTCTTCTCTTAGCCTAGACGAATTCCTGAACCAAGAACGGAATTTCAATGGACATCACGTAAACTTTAGACAAAGAAAATAGGCTCACTGAGAGCTCACTAAATTATAGGGAATGTTTGAAGTCCTCTCATCTGAATACATGATCCTGTGATCACTTCGTAATCATGACCCCAACTATTCCACTAATAATCCAAGAGGTGGAGTATCGCACTCACAGTCACGAATTGACTGACAAAGTATAAATACTGCATATCCAACTATAAGGATTTTCTCATAATGCATCTGTCATGCATAGCATTTCCAATAAAAGAATTTATAGGATTTTACCTTGTCTTCCCCTTAACAAGCAATAAACACATATCTCTGGAAAATCTGTTGGGGATTCCGCTATATAAAAAGAGCAAAAGTGATACACGTATAGTATGCTAGCATGATCTTAGGAGAGTTCATACTCCTTCAAAGGATGTAACTCATACGCAATAGAATAATTCAGACTGTTCTTCCCCGAGCCAGAACAAGCTTTAACACACCCAAACATATATATAGTTGTATGACTGAAAGGGAATAGCGGCAGAAATGAGGTCTACTTACCTCAATCGTGTGTTGACTCCCCTCCTTAAAGGGTTTGCCCGCGATTGGTATCAATAAGGCTTGAATCTGGAGTACCTCTTCAAATCCCAAACTAGAATCAAGAAGGGAATAGGAAGGTCTCAAGCTTGAAATGCTTACCTCAACAACATCTGGATTCTTGATACAAGGTAGGAAAAATTTCACCAGGAAAGTCATCCTAAATTGAAAGTACGATTCTCCGTTCCATATTTCTCCTTTAGCAAAAACTTGCTTTATAGCTAGCATACACATCACTCTAACTGGATGTCTACATAGGAGGATGGGAATGACTTCTTGAAAATGCTCATCTCGTCAAGGCCAACTCAATAAGGTTCAAGCAATGGTACACCTCGTGTCTCAGAGGTATTACACCTTTCTAGCATGAGGAGAGTTCAAATCCTTAGTTCACTAAACCACAATTGATACAGCATCATGCAATTATTGAGTAATTCGAACCAATCTCCTCTATCAGGGTAAATGAAATCATAATCAACTTGAATGTGTACCCAAAACTCCACTTGAAAACAACAAAGGAAATGAAATAGAAGAGCATAGAGTTCTACTAAGGGTTCCATTCTCTTTTGCCATGAGACATAACCGTTAAACAAACATTCTCCTTCAAGATTTACCAAGGGAGTTCACTTCTAGTCCCTTTACAATCCAAATTCTCAAAGTCCCAATGCAGTATACTTAACAAAGGTGAAAGGCTTACAAAAGAAATAGTCACCCTAGCCTCAATTCAACAAGTCCACAAGCTTTCGCTGCGTTACTCTGATAGGTCCCTCTAATAAAAATGGAAAAGAATTGTGCTTCAGAAGAATTCGTTATGGGTTCCTTATTGCGAAGGAACTATGAGTCTGCAGCTAGTATGAATGAGAAATCTTGCAAATTTCATGAAATATTCTCTCCTATCATTTTAGGGAATGAAGCATAACACATCTTTACTGGAGACAAGGTTCATTAAATGGGTTCTCGTTCCCAATTAAACTTACATGACAAACAAAATGAGGCTTCAATTCCGAAATAAGCATATTCAATGCTTTTCCTGAGGCAGGAATACTTATAACTGATCATTCTTAAAAGAAAATACACATAAAGCATGTCTCACCACTGTCATATGCCTTTTTATTCCAAGGAATAGCACACCCCAGGCACAAACGAGGCATCGGCGTCCATAAGAAAATCCAGTCATACATCCACATCGAATCCAAACTCATGAGGTATGATACACATATATACATGACCAAACTTGGTCATTCTCATACATTCCATGTGGGTTTTCAAGAAAATTTTGCTTACCATACCACCATAAAATAGTCATCTTGCCAAGGAGATCTCGCCAGCCAAATAATTTTTAGAACAATATAAAAGTTTACTCGTAACAGGGTAGTCAATCTGAATATAATCCACATATTCCCTCTCTCGTAACTAGACTTCCAAGTTCGAACACGGCTCTATGGTTACAGAGGACCAATCATCCATGCACTAGGTTCACCCCGCAAGAAATCGAAGAAGAAGCAATGGGGGTAAACACTGGGAATAGGACTTTAGCAGCCACTCTCCTACGAGTATGCCACGTTCTAACCTCAGTCAGCAGTAGTGGACTGGTGGTTTATCAGATAGTCAACCGTTGGCCGGCGGATGACTATGACATAATCCATCAGTCGCCTTTTGCTCACTTAGTGGCAGAACTAATCCTGAACACAAATCTCATATGTAAAACAAAAGATATATGAGCCAATGACAGAGATAATTTACGAAAGAGGTCAAAAAGAATTAATCAAGAACTTTGTGAATGGACGTAGCCAAGACAAGCCACATCTCCTTTCACAATTCTCCCATTTTCCAAATATCCTAACGGTAGAATCCTATCGCAAGAGAATGTATATCAATCTTCCGAGGAATACTATAACTGCTCGCACCACTAATCTCGGATCTACCCATGGATCCCCAGAGAAAAACGTCAAACCTATAGCTCTGATACCAACTTGTGACGCCCCGAAATCCCATTTAGAGGATTTCACCTCCGGGACCCGGTTAGCCACGGAGTCGTACGCGACGACGGGTGATCAGGTGTAAAACTTAGAATTTATACCACAAACATGATCAAGTGATAAAATCATTATAAAAGAAACTCTGGCATGTGGAGTTTATTTATCAAGCCATACCAAAACCTGTTAAAATATATATATACAGTCCATATTCAATAGATACTCCACATTTGAGAAAATGTCATATATACAAAGCCTCCAATGAGGTCCCAATCTCAATAAACTTTATTTCAGAATACAACACTATAATACATAATCATATGCTAACTAATCAACTAGTATAAAAGTCGTTTCCCAACGACTCAGGGTTCATCAGAGCTATCTAGACTTGTACTCGTACCATTCCCGCGAACACCTGCAAAACCTGGTTTGGAAAATGGGAGTGAGCCAAACGGGCTCAGTGGGAACTATAAGGGTTGTATAAGAAAATAAGTTGGGAATCATGCATGCCATGCCATGTATTATAATGAAAGTAATTTATATGCTGCTTCTCTATAATAAACCCTATCTGGGTAGAAATGTGTGTATACGAATGTAAACACATATATGTATATAATACAATTAAGAAGCAGCCAATGCACAGAAAACCTTTCGTCAAATATATGTATGATGTCCCCAACCCAAAGTACGAGAAAAGCAATGTAAGTATACATATACGTCATCGTACAGTATATGCCACAACACCGCGACTAGATCTATCACATCAATCACATATATCAACTCACGTCTAGGATTTTCATATATCTACTGTACAGAGATAGCCGGCACTCGGTTTCTTCTGCCCAAGGCAGGGACCACCTACCAGGTCCACCTAGACGCTACCTCACGCAGCCACACAGGCATACGCTACCTCACGCAGCCACACAGGCATACGCTACCTCACGCCGCCATAAAGGCGCACGCTACAATAATACTCACGTAGCCACCAAGGCTATACGCTACAGGTAATCACCATCTATCTAGTACGAACGGTGTGGCCATCCGATATAAAATCACAATAATCATCTCATCAAATGAATGAAATCACAAGAATATAGAATCCAACATATATAGATATGAATATACATGCATTCCATATGTATTCATAAAACTTGTATATATGTATATATCCATTGATGATATGAGTAAATATACATACTGCAAAACCTGTAGTGGTATTGTTGTAGAGATTAAACAATATAAGCCAAGTCCGTCAGTTAATAGAGCAAACCAGAAAATCATCAGTTTGGGAGTTTTCATATGTTTTCATCAATTGGCCACAAGCCAAGTCTAATATACTCAAACAATGTATATAAGTTCCCAAATAGCCTCCCATTATGATTTAAAGACCTCATTTATTCAAAACATATTTGTATATTTGACCAGCATACTTACGGACTGGCTAGGTAAGTAGAAAATCTCATAAACGTGGTTTTATAACTTAAACATAACAACAATACCACTAATATATGTAACTTTGTCCAAAATATAGTTTAAATCCCATATATGACATCATACATAAGCGTATCAAAGCTTAGCGTATATACTCATATGCGTACTTGAAGGTTATATACCAAACTTTATCATAAATCATATATAATTGGGGCTTTTTGTATAAAATCGTTATTGGTATCATATATGAAGCAAATCCATCAAAAATATCCAAAGAAATTAACCCAAACCCCATGCATATGCAACTTTGAGTAGAAAACCTAGGTTTAGTTTGATTTGGTGTAAATATGTTATAATTACTTGAAAAGAAGTGTAAATACTATTGTCCCCACCTTAAGAGGGTCAATCCCTCGAAGTATTGCGGAAGAATCGAGCCGAAACCGCGTAGATGCGAAAATCCCCAATTTGAGCTCAAAAACCCTAGCTATGGTGGATGGAGGTGAAGGAGGAGATGAAGATGATGATGGAGATGATGATAATGTTGATGATTTAGTGGGGGATAATAAGCCTAGAGTATTCTCACAATATCCCCAAGGATAGCCCCTCAATCTCTCTCTAAGAGCTCTCCAATGGATTGGTGAAATGAGGAAGAAAGGAGAAGAAGAAATTTATAAAAAACCTGTCCAGCACGATGGAGCCGACTCCCTACTGTTCATGGAGTCGACTCCCTAGGCCTGGAAGTGCCCCTTTCAGCTTTTGGTCAATAGCTCGACTTCGCATGCACTTTTGGGCCTCAAGGAGTTGGAATTGGGTCTCGGCCAAAACACGAAAGTTGTAGAGGGCATTGAAATGAAGGCGTGGTCGAAAACGGGTACTCATTTGGAGTTCGGATGAGGAAGTTATGGTCATCCAAAGTTGGGTAAAAATAACTTATCGCGTAGGATCGAAACTTGTGATTTTCGACCCGATTTTCGTCCGAGCCACCCAAAATAACTTATAGTCATTATAACACACATAAATATATTAATATGACTTGTTGGAGGTTTCCAAACCATTCCAACCTTTCCAGAACCCAATTTGGCTGCCCGGAGCCAAATTCAGTCTCATACGCGATATGGGTCGCGATTCGCAAGTGATAAGGAAACTGGGTGTTACATGGTTGGTGATATGTTACCTCGAGCGAGTGTGCCTTTGGTAAGAACAATGATATAGACACGATCGTAAAGGAACATAATATACACAGGAAAGCGTTGGCCAATCATAATGTATTAACAGATAAAGTGAAAAGCATTGATAGCTAAATGCCATAGAAACCTGATATACAAGTGTGAGTACGTGGCTTGGTTGTGAGAACGAAGTAGGGATAAGGCCTTATAGGTGGCCAAGTATGGAATTCATAATGTACTATAACTAAAGAGAAAATAATAGATACTTGGCCAACTGTCACAACATACGATATATGTACTGGATGGCATAGTATAGCCTTGAGTTACACTTGAGAATGTATTAAGTAGGTTTATATCCTCGATTCCCTAGTAATGTGAGAATTGGCTTAAGGTATTCCATGGGAGGTCTACAGATGGGATAGGTTGATTGAATAGTCAGCTTCCTGGTTACTAGGATGGGATTCCTAGTGGGTTTTGAACACACGGGTGTGTGATTTGCATTGCACTGCATGGTTTTCAAACTACTGCGTTGATGTAAAACAACTATTTTCTATATAAAACCTATATAGTTCCCACTGAGCCCGGATTTGGCTCACCCCGTTTTCTAATCAGTTTTGCAGGTCAAGCATTGGGGATTGGCGCGTGGTCTACGAGTCTAGTAGCCTCTGATGTCCTATATCTCTTGTAGTCCTTAAACTAAGGACTCGGTTGTATATAACATTTCGTTGTACTGAACTCCTTGTTATTATGTATGGACTTTATAATTATTTGGATAACGGACTATAGATATGTATAAATGGCTTTTATATAGATGTGGAGTTAGATATGATGGTGTTTGTGTGAATGTGCTTTATAAACTCATAGGTTTGGTTTTATTTAAATAAACTCCACATACCGAGCATTTGTAAAACTGGACATTTTATTGAAGAAAAGTTTTCAAAAGCCCTGAATTTTATATTTTAAACCCGCCGTCACGCACGGCATCCGTGATTAACCGGGTCCCGGAGGTGAAAATCTCAGAACGGGATTCGGGGCGTCACAGACCGGGTGGTTCGAGTTTCATCAACACATAGTCCCAATAAGGTTTCATCTTCGGTATCTTTGACGATTTTCTGGGACTTTGGGGGAAGGCATTTGGTGACTGTGGGTGAAGGCTTTAAACAGCCAAATTTCAATACTTCAACATTGTCTGTATTCACGGCAGGTCTAATCAGGAATACAGGATCTGGAAATTCTAAATCCTCCTCGATAGCGTTGATTCGGTGATTAGGAAGGGGATTCCTGGCAACATTTGGGACTGACGGATCTGGGATTCTCTTGCTATCGATCAGGTTTTGGATAGCATGCCGTAGAGCCATACAGCTATCAGTAGTGTGCCCAAACCCTTGGTGATATTCGCACCGCTCATTCATGTTCCAATGAGGCGGTATCTGTTGCGGTAGAGGTCTCGGATTCATGGGATACATGATCCCAGCTTCTTTCAGTTGCTCATAAACTTTCCCCAACGGTCCCGGTAATTGTGAAAAATGTCGATCCCGTGAGCGGTTCTGATCAAACGTCCGGGGGTTGTTATTATTGTTGTTGCGATACCCCTGTGTAAGATAATCCCCAATGTTTTTCATAGAGCTTTGACTATAAGGGTTGTTGGAGTATCCTCTTCCATAGGACCCATAGGACGTTACTTGATTGACAGCGGATGTAGAAGTCTTTTTGTATTGAGAGGCAGACTTCTTGATTTCGGCCTGTTTGGCCAGGTCCTCCTCGATTTCATTACCCACGTGGAGCAGAGCCTTGAACCTGCTAAAAAACTGATGACCCATTTGAGCCCGAATTTCGGGTTTCAAATTTTTCACTATCATTCCCAACTGTTCTTCTTCATCTAGGCGTTCCACCATTTGGGCAGCCAATTCTCTCCACCTCGTAACGAATTCGCTAATGCTTTCATTCTCTTTTTGTTTAGCCATTTCCAAATATTTTCTTGTGACTTTAAGCTCTTCATTGGTTTTGTACTGTGCCACAAACTCTTGGACGATGGCTGGCCACGATCTAACCCGATGTTTCTCAAGGTTCAAAAACCAACTTTGGGCTGGTCCAGCTAGCGTAAGATGGAACGAATTAGCCAATTCAGCTTCCCCGACATCATAAATTCTCATTGAACGGACGTATGATTTTAGGTGGAGTTCCGGCGGTGTAGTCCCCGTAAACTTTGGAATTGAAGGCATCTTAAAACCCACTGGATAATGAGCCTCTGGGTATAAATTGTAACTCTGCAACTGGGTTAAATCATTTGAACTTTCGGCGACCTTCTGGGTAAGGGCTTTCAGTTGTTCCTTGAGTTCAGATAAGTCTTTGTCCCCCCGGTAACCTTCCACTGGTGAGGGACCCTCCCCTTGGATACTCATGGGCCTCTTCATCGGTTCATAGTATGGATCGTGATAAGGTTCGTGAGCCGGTTGCAATTGGGGAGGGGCTTGATTGATAAGATCTTGGTGTAACCAATTACCAACTGGGTCATGCATGTGTTTGGGTTCGTTCAATTGTTCAAACGGCAGTGGGGCTTCTGTATGAACTGAGAGTGCCGGAGGTGGTGGAGGAATAATCGGAGTTTCCCTCGGAGGTTCTGTCAGGCGGCCTTTAGCCAATTCGTCCAGCTTGGCACGAGTGTTTTGATTGTCACTTAGCAACATGGCCATGCTTTGGTTCAGGTTCATTAACATCTGATACATGTCCTCAGGATTTGGTAACGGAGCGTTCATGTTTCCGCTTGTACTAGGCAAGTTTGGATCGGCATTGAGAGATGAGGTGTGATGCAGTGGCTGACCCCCAGCGGTATTGTTCTGTGGCATTCCCGGGTTTGGGTAAAACGGACCGGGCGGCGGATCCGCTGCACTATTGTATTGGTTGTTCCCACTTCAATTCGGAGTATTCTGATCCATATTGTCAACTGAGTCTGGTCTGCTGAGTCTACCGGTGCTATCTCTTCCGGCCCACGCAGAGGCCAGTGTGAATGTCTGATTCGGAAAAAAGGACAAATTCGATAGCGCACATTCCCCCGGAAAACAACAATATATCAATTAGAACTTGCCGGACTCTATCCAGAAATACATCGATCGGGACAGAAGATAAACACACGAAAGCTTTTCTTTATGTGAGATCAAAAACAGACCGACGGCAACAACTTGAGAGTCCTGTATAGAGATAGGGTAGGAAAAGAATTCCATGGGTTCCCTGATCATCTATAGTTTTGAAAACCATTTCAAAAAAGAGCTTTTAGAAAAAAATCATTTGAAGACTACGGGAGGCTCTCTCTTCATGAGTTGTTTTATTCATGTAATCAGCATTAGGAAAATTACGAAGATTCAGTCCTCGTGAATTTTTACGGCGAAGGTCGGACAGCCTCCGGCCGTACCTGTCGAAACCATCATAGTATAAATGGCAGGGCCTTGGCTGGTTTAGATTCTCACGACTGTCGGTCATTAAAACGACGCTAATATCTTTGTGTTCTAGGCTGACTCCCCTATATGCAAGCGTGGTTGAAGAGGGTAAGGTTTAAGGCTCCCTCCTATTTGGCAGGTCTTACGATATACCTCAAGAGCACAGGTATGTGCAAGGACCTTTTGATATACATCCTGGGTACGTGAGTGTTCTCGTCACTCTATATACCTCGGTAAGTACTTGGCCAAGGAGAGTGGTTCCAGGCGCTTTTGGCTAGTGCAGACCCGCAAGTCCATGGCCTAGTCACGACTCTGGTCCCGAGGTTGATAGGGTAAATTCACACTCGCGAAAATGCATGATAAGACATGAGTGTGTGCAAAATAACAATCTGGCGGTTAATTATTGATAAATGCTTTAGGATTTGTTACAGTATTTTACCTAATTTTAATTATGAAAAAGATTTTTCCTCACATAAATAACAAATAAAGGCATCAGGGCATCCACCTAGATCGCTTCTATGTTATCCTAAAACTAAGGCTTACAAACCTATATCTAATAAATAATAGGAATTAAATATATGATCCATTATATTAGAGCTTAGTTCTCGACATTCCCCAGCAGAGTCGCCACTGTGGGAATCCGGACCCCCGACCCGAGAAGAAGAGGAGAGGAAGTCCTCGTTCTCGGTTTTCTTTAAAAAAAACGTGTTTTGTAGAGTCGCCAGTTTGTTTTACGAGAAAACAAACAAAAGATCGTACGAAGGACAATTCGAAAACGAATTATCTTTCATACGTTTGAAACCAGAGATTTATTTTGAAAATTGACTTTGTTAGGGTTCGGGAACTACGTTACGAATTGGGAAGGTGTTAGGCACCCAATTCGCCCTTTCGGTCTCTTAATGGATCATGCATCTAATTCCTATTTTAGATATCTTGCAAGTAGTTTGAATTGTTTTCAGAATAGTCCTTTCCGGATAAATTCAGTTTAAAATAATATTTTGAAATCAGACTCGAGCTTTGCGAGCGCCTACGTATTCATTCGTAGAATGAAATCAGAGTCTCGTAGTTCCTTTCTTTGGAAACTATTTTTTTGTATTTTTATTTGTTTTGAAAACGTGTCAAAACGGATTTTAGTTTTCTTGTAAAACTTAGAAAGGATTTATTTGAAAGCAGTGAACATCTTTGCAAGTTATCTAATTTACTGAATTAAAAAGTGAAATTAAATGCAGTGCTGAAATTAAGGATTTGGTAGAAAGACGTACCTGATGCGCCTGAAGAAGAAATAAGAGGCTTGCCTTGTTGCCTTGCTTGCTTCCTTCTCTCTCTCTAAAACTTTCTCTCTCTAGAAATTCTCTTTCAGAATTTCTCTAAAATGACTCTCTAAAGATTTTGACAGAGTTTCTACTTACTAAAAACACTCTTGAGTGTTGATGTCCCCAAATGAGAGCCCAAGGGTCCTATTTATAGCAAAAATCTCGCCAAAAACGCTCCAAAAGAGGCCAACCGCAGGGGGTAGCCGCAGGGGGTGCGACTGGGGCGTGCGACAGGGGGTAGCCGCAGGGCGTGAGGCTAGGTCGTGCGGTTGGGGCGTGCGGCTGGGTCGTGCGGCTGGGGTCTGCGACAAGGGGGGCCAACCGTACGGCTGGCAGGTAGCCGTACGGTTAGGGGCGTGCGGCTGGCTCACCAAAAGATGTAAAAAAACTAACGGGGCGCTGCCCCGCACCCCGCGACCTGACCAGGCAGGTCGATCCCCGTCCTAGTAAGCGAAGAGGCAACCAAGGTTATATCAGACTCCCAATGCGGCCGAAAATGGAGTCTTTCCTATCGGTCTTCTATATGCATGATAACTCAACACAAAAACGCAAGATGCTTGTTTTAAGAAAACCAGTGTTCACACGAGAGTCGTGGATTGGGGTGTTCACAATGAGATGGCGCGGTGTTACATTTTGGCTTCGATGTCAAATGTGCTGCAACATCAGCATGAGTCTTTAGCCACCGCCTACGACATAATGCTGAACCTCAAAGATATGTTTGGGGATCAGGATCGTGCCGCAAGGCAGGTTGCGGTGAAGGACCTCATGAACACAACAATGGCTGAAGGAACTCAAGTCAGGGATCATGTTCTGAAGATGATTGGTCTTCTGAATGAACTAGAGATCCTTGGAGTTGAAATCGATGGGGAAACTCAGGTTGATATCATTCTCCAGTCGTTGCCAGATTCATTTAAGGGATTTCTACTGAATTACAACATGAATAAGTTTAAATACTCGTTGTCGGAACTTCTTAAAGAACTCTAAGCAGCTGAGGGACTCCTTGGTAAGTCATCTAGTGCTCTGGTGGCTGAGAAAGCTTCTACTTCTAAGCCTAAAAGCAAGAAAAAGAAGAAGAAGAATAACGCACAAGCTACAGTCCCACAAGAAGCAGCACGTGCAGCAGTCGCTGGACCTCAAGGAGGAGTGAAAAAGCCTATAGGCAAGTGTTTTCACTGTAAGCAGAAAGATCACTAGAAGAAGGATTGTCCCCGTTTCCTAAACCGCCAGAACAAATAAGGTAAATTTCATTTATTGGTTGTTGAAATTTGTTTAGCGGTCCGATCTACCAGTACCTGGTGTGTAGATTCGGGAGCCACTAATCATGTCTGTAATACTTTGCAGGGGTTCCAGGAAACTAGACAACTTAGGAATGGAGAAATTTATCTACACATGGGTAATGCTACGAAGGTGGCAGCAGTTGCAGTAAGAGATGTTTATCTTCAGTTTAGTCAGGATAGGAATTTAGTTATTAAGGATTGTCTATATGTACCTTCCATTAGAAGGAATTTAATTTATGTTTATAGATTGGTTGAGGACAAATATTTTGTTCATTTTAATGATAAATCAGTTATTATTAGAAAAAATAAACAGTTTATTTGTTCTGGTACATTGGTGAATGATCTTTATATAATAAATCCTAACTTGTCTACATTGCAACTATACAAATTGAATAGCACTAATAGTTTACCAATTAAGAGAAAGGAACCTTCAAAGATGAATCAAACATATCTTTGGCACTTACGCCTTGGTCATATTAATCTAAAAAGAATTCAAAGACTGGTCGAAAATGGGCCATTAGGTTCATTGGAAGTGGAGGCACTTCTAGTATGTGAATCCTGTTTAGAAGGTAAAATGACTAAGAGACCATTCTCGGCAAAAGGCTATAGGGCTAAAGAACAGTTAGAACTGGTTCATTCTGATTTGTGTGGTCCCATAACTATCCAGGCTAGAGGTGGGTTTGAGTACTTCATCACATTCACTGATGATTACTCAAGGTATGGATACATTTACTTAATGCGACGAAAGTCTGAAGCCTTTGAGAAATTCAAAGTATTCAAGGCAGAAACGGAGAATCGTCTAGGAAAATGTATCAAAACACTACGATCAGATCGTGGTGGTGAATATCTCTTAGGAGAGTTTAGGGAATACTTGTTAGAGAATGGGATTACATCCCAGTTGTCCGCACCAGGTATGCCACAGCAGAATGGTGTAGCAGAAAGAAGGAATAGAACTCTTATGGAAATGGTAAGATCTATGATGAGTTATTCAGACCTACATGATTCCTTTTGGGGATATGATTTAGAAACAACAGCATATATTCTTAACTTGGTGCCATCAAAGTCAATACCTACTATACCCATAGAATTGTGGACTGGGCGTAAGCCTAGTTTACGGCATATTCAGATATAGGGTAGTCTAGTACAAGTGCTGAAAGGTAATGCGGATAAATTGGAGTCAAGAACAGAAGTGTGTTTCTTTGTTGGATATCCTAAAGGAACCAAGGGTGGCCTATTTTATAATCCTCGAGAACGAAAGGTAATTGTTAGCACCAATGCCAAATTCTTAGAAAAGGATTATATCATAGACCACAAGCCCAGAAGTAGAGTTGTTCTAGAGGAAATAAGAGGAGAAAAAATAGGGCACAATTTGTCTGTACCTTCAGTACAAGAGGAAGTACCATAAGAGATAGATATTATCCCATTATCTCGTCGTAGTGGGAGAATTACTGATGCTCGTGCACGTCCTGAATGAACCACTAACACGCAGGTTTCAAAACCAGCACAGGTTTCTGAACCAACGCAGATTCCCAAACCAGCACAGTGTATGGATAGTGAGTTGGGAAGTTTAGTACCTGCACAAGCTACACAAACACAAGTAGTGCTTCGTCGTAGTGGGAGGGTTGTACGTAAACCCGACCGTTTTATTTTCTTGGGAGAGTCTTATGACAACGTCCCTGATGAACACGAAATGGATCCCTTTAACTACAATGAAGCACTTCAGGATAAAGATGCAGAAAAATGGCAAACGGCTATGAAATCTGAAATGGAGTCCATGTACTCTAAGAAAGTCTGGGATCTTGTAGAACCACCTGAAGGGATAAAACCCATCGGATGCAAGTGGGTATATAAGAGAAAGAGAGGAGCAGACGGGAAGGTGGAAACCTTTAAAGCAAGGCTTGTTGCAAAAGGGTTCACTCAGAAAGAAGGAATCGATTATGATGAAACTTTTTCACCGGTTGCCATGCTAAAGTCTATTCGGATTCTCTTATCCATTGCGGCTCATCTTGATTACGAGATTTGGCAAATGCATGTCAAGACAGCTTTCCATAATGGAAGTCTTGATGAAAGCATCTATATGATGCAGCCGAATGGATTCATAGCAAAGGGTCAGGAGCACATGTTGTGCAAGCTTAAGAAGTCTATTTATGGGCTTAAGCAAGCGTCTAGATCTTGGAACATCCGTTTTGATCAGGCAATCAAGTCTTTTGGTTTTGATCAATGTCCGGAGGAGTCTTGTGTGTACAAAAGGTGCAATGGAAACGCAGTGGTATTTCTGGTATTGTACGTAGATGATATCTTACTTATTGGGAACGATATGTGGTTATTATCTTCAGTGAGGGTATGGTTTTCAAGTAAATTCGATATGAAGAACTTGGGAGAAGCTAGTCACATCCTTGGTATTAAGCTTATGCGAGATCGAAAAAATAGGGTGTTGGGCTTATCACAAGCTACTTATATTGATACAATTCTTTCCAGATTTAGCATGCAGGATTCCAAGAAAGGGTTTCTGGCATTTCAGGCATGGAATCACTCTATCCAAGGATCAGTGTCCTAAGACACCTGATGAGATAGAGAAAATGAAGGCAGTTCCTTATGCCTCGGTAGTAGGAAGCCTCATGTATGGTATGCTGTGTACAAGAACAGACATCTGCTTTGCTGTTGGTATGGTAAGCAGATATCAGTCTAATCCAGGGCAAGAACACTGGATTGCGGTAAAACATATACTCAAGTTCCTTAAAAGGACTTGAGATCTTATGTTGGTTTATCAGGCAGATATTTTAGTGCCCATTGGGTACACAGACTCAGATTTTCAGTCAGATAGGGATTCAAGAAAGTCAACTTCAGGATATGTGTTTACTCTAGGAGGTGGGGCCATTAGTTGGAGGAGTATTAAGCAGTCTTGTATTGCTGACTCCACCATGAAAGCTGAATATGTGGCTGCTTCAGAAGCAGCTAAGGAGGTAGTTTGGCTCAGGAACTTTCTTATGGATCTAGATGTGGTACCTTCAGTACATTCAACTATTACACTTTATTGTGATAACAGTGGAGCAGTTGCAAATTCGAAGGAGCCAAGGACTCATAAGAAGGGAAAACACATAGAGCGCAAGTATCATCTAATCAGAGATATTGTGCAGAGAGGCGATGTCATAGTCACTAAGATTGCATCAGGAGACAACCTAGCTGATCCTTTTACGAAGAGTTTACCGGCCAAGACTTTTGATAGTCACGTTGAGAGAATGGGGGTGAGGTGCATAGCTGCATGACTTTGAGTCTAAGTGGGAGATTGTTAGAGTGATATACTAAAAGCCATGATTTTATTATTATTGGTTTTGATATGTTATATAGACTCGGTTTTGCTATTTAAATGAGAATCTTTATGGGCAATAGTTGCATTATATTATCTATTTAAATATTGTGCAAGTGTGTCTTTTATTCCATATAGTAGATGATTTGGTGTGTAGAATATAGCTTACACACAGAGGATCATATCATCGGTTCTTATGGAATATAAGTTTATTGGTTCACGGTCTTAGATGGAATTGCACAACCATCAGTAGGATTGTAGCACAAGTTTTAGTAATTTATCTTGACTACAGGAAATGGTACAGTTTTAACTCGTTGTGCTAATACACTTTGTGTGTATTGAACAGGACCAGTTTGGGTTATTTATTTTTATACTGACTATATAAAATAATTTAAAATCCCATGGTTATTAAGATAACTTATGCTCTTAATCTTGAAATAATTAATAGACATATATATATGTAGTGTTTGTTGTTTTGACTCATTAAGAGTGAGATTCATTTATGGATCAATAATCTTCGTGAATTGGATGGCGACACTATATGTATGATGAATATTAATTATTGACGGAATTCACGTCCCGGTATAGGGATTGATGATAACCCCTTGAGAAGCTTTTAAGTTTTGATCATGTCAAACCCTGCAGGTGGATTATGTTAATCCGACATGTTAAATAAGTTAAGTGGTATGCTCAAGGATTAAGAAGTCATTTAAATATGATTGTCAGTAATTTAATTTAAATGATGGTTATCTAAAATCTTAACGTGGGGAGAATAATAAGTATTTAATAACAAGGAGCTCGAAATATAATTTTTGAGATAAGGATGGGAGTGCAATTATAATTCTTTAGTGGTGTGAATTATAATTTATGGAAGGAATCAATTCTTAATCGAATTAGGATTCCAGTTTTTCATAGTAAGCCCAAACACTTATTTCTCCTTAGGGTCCCTATCGTAGCCTTGTGTATATGCTAGCCGTGCCTCTTGTCTCGACACAATAATTCTCACGAATTTAGGGTTTATGCCGTAGAGAGTAGAGAATGAGATCTTGGTGATACCGCAGCCCACATTGGGTACAGGATTGGACGGCGAAAGGAATACGATAGAAGATCTTGAGGTTCTATTGAGCCCGTGTTCTCGATTCGTCTCCACCAATTCCTGTTCATGTTGAGACGAGATCAAACCAGAGAGATCTCGAAGGTAAAATCCGATTCCGCACTAGGGTTTTACATAAAATTTTTTGTTCGGTCTATATACAATATTAAACGATTCTGGAACTAAGTTTCCATCAACCACGCCATCTCATCAGCCTTTTTCCACCTCCGGCAAGCCTGGGTTTCCTCATCGGTCGCCCCCTTACCAGGTTCTGCTGGACAAGACTCAGTGAGCACAAACTTGTACTCTTTAACAGTAAGCACAATGTTCAAGTACATTTTTTCAATCAATATAATTAGGTCCAATCAATTTATTTTAGTTGAGAATAATTAAAAGTGGATCGAAAGAGTTTGCCATTTTAAAACTTGAGAATCACATACAAATTAGAGTAAACAGCCCATTTGGCCACTGAACTTTTAGTTTTGTACCATTTTACCCACTCAACTTTAAAACGAACCATTTTAACCATCAAACTTTTTTGTGAGTACCATTTGGCCCATTCCGTCCAAATGAGGTGTTAAAAGTGACGGAATGAAGCCATGTGCCTAGCACATGACTTCATTTAAGGGCAAAATGGTCATTTTCACACCAAGCTTCTTCTTCACCTTCTTCCCTCCATAAATTCTCTCCTAAAAATGAAAACCCATAGGTTTTATAACATAGAAACAGTGCACAAAACTGAAGCCAAAAATTTAATATCACATTTTCATTTTCGCCCCAATATTCCCATTTTCGCAAATTCCATCATTTTCATCCAAATTCACCACTTTCGGCACCGTCACCACTAACTCGCCGTCTCCATAAATCGCGCTAGCAAGCTCCGGCGAGGTGAACTCCGGTAGCCGGAACCGCCACACATCAAAGTCCAACTCATGAATCGACAAATCGAAAACGTTATTTCCTCTAATCACAATTTTGGTAACCCCAGGGTAGATCTCAACAGTGTGAGCCCTACTTTCATCCCCAATCTCGTCGGTAGGGACAATGAATCTGAGAGAGTCGAAGGTTTCTTCGATGAATACATCGACGTCGGAGTGGAAGGGAAGTTCGAGGACTTTGGTGAAGATGTGAGGGAGTCGACGGAGAATTTTTTTCCCGCGGTTGGACTGAGAAAGGGAGGAAGCAACTGTTGATGTCAGATGGGAAAAAAAATTGGACCAGTAATGAGACCAGACCAATAATAAAATTTTGTTTTATTGAGGGATCCATTTTTCTCCTTTTCTTCCCTCGTTTTTCTCTCTTTTTGGCTTTACTTTTGTGCTATGTTTCTGTTTTATATATAACCTGTGGGTTTTCATTTTGGGCAAAAATTTATGGAGGGAAAAAGGAGAAGAAGAAGCTTGGTGTGAAAATGACCATTTTGCCCTTAAATGAAGTCATGTGCTAGGCACATGGCTTCATTCCGTCACTTTTAACACCTCATTTGGACGGAATGGGCCAAATGGTACTCGCCAAAAAGTTTGATGGTTAAAATGGTTCGTTTTAAAGTTGAGTGGGTAAAATGGTACAAAACTAAAAGTTCAGTGGCCAAATGGGCTGTTTACTCTACAAATTATGATGGACAATAATAACTTTCAACATATATTTTAAATATGGTACCCTCTACCATTTCAAAAAGCGTTCGCTAGCAGCCTAAGACTTTGAATAACATGCCCCGTTAATGAGGTCGTCTATTATTCATTATTTCTTAGACAGATGTAAACCTATTAAATTTTACTATCTAAACAATCCTTTATCGTCAAGCAATACATACTATCTAGACAATCTTTTATTGTCATGTAAAATATACTATCTAGACAATCCTTTATTGTCAAGTAAAATTTAAATAGCCGACTTCCTTTAGTCCTACAAATAATAGTAGAGACCCAGTTGGAGAGCATACTATTATTTATGTCTAAGTGTATACCATCATTTAATTTAGTTCAATAATTCTGCAATTTATTCTCTCCAATATGGATGTGAGCACTAAAACAGACACGAAAAATAAATCACATCATTTAAAATTATCAGTAAATGAAATTTGTACAATGATTCCGCAATTTATTCTTTCTGATATGGAGGTGAGCACTATAACACACACGAAGAATAAATTACATCATCTGCAAACCAATGATGGAGACCGTGAAATTTTTATGTAAAAAATCCCTCACCCACTTAGTATTTAAAACATTGTTTTCTGAGGGTTAAGAAAATTTTATATTAAATTCTATTCAACTAAAATACAAGGGTATGAAATATAAAAGACATGTGCAATAAAATAATCTTTATGCTTTTTTAAAAAAAAAACTTATATTTTTCAATTACGCAAAATTTATATTTATATACCCTTTTTTAATTTGACAAGAACTAAATATAAAATAAAAGGTGATCCAGGTAAGGTCATGTATTCATGTTGTCCAAAATTATAAGTAAACCTAATAATTAAACACATATGACCAACACACAATCACACAAAGCATTAAACCATTCAATAATAAGAATAATTAAATCCCTACTATTATGGTTCAAGCTTCATCATCCCTAGTCCGTTGAAAACCTGTAACGACCTATTTTGCCACTTCATTGGCTATGTCGGGAATCAACCTTGGTGGAAACGCCTTCTTCAACGTTCTTCGTTAAAGAAACTGCAATCTTAGATACAAAGGTCCTATGCCTCCATTTAAGAAGTTCACACATAAACTATTATATCTAAACTGTACATAAAATTGCATAGATCCTATGCATCCTTTTAAGGAGTTCACAAAAAACTTTTGCTAAAATCCTATAAGAATAAAGGGATTTCACCTTTGTGGATCATGTAAAGGATCCATATGAGGAGACTAGGGTTTGAAAGCATAAGATTGCGATTTGGTCAGATTTTTTAATTCTCGCTGGGCTGCGAAAATCGATTGTTTTCTCCATCGAAAAGACTTCTGATCGTCCTGTTTTCTTCGCCTAAATTATTAGCTTCGCGTTGCAAACAACATCTCCAAAAATCAGCCCGATCCAACGGTGCGATCAAAAGTTACGATTGATTTAAGACTGCTGTGCTGAAAACCTAAAGATCTCCTATCGTATTCCTTCCGCCATCAAATCTTGCACTGAGTGTGGGCTACGGTATCACCAAGATTTCCTCCTCTCTCAATAGAACAAACCCTAACTCATGAGAATTATTGTTATGATGAGAAGAGACAAGGCTGGCGTATATATAAGGCTACGATAGGGACCTTAAGGAGAATTAATAAGTGTTTGGGCTTTCTATGGAAAGTTGGAATCCAAATTCCACTATGAATTAGTTCTTTCCATAAATTATAATTCACACCACTAAAGAATTATAATTGCACTCACGTCCTTATCTCAAAATTATATTTCTAGTTCCTTATTATTAAATACTTATTATTCTCCCCACGTTAAGATTACAGATAACCGTCATTTAAATTAAATTACTAACAATTATATTTAAATGACTTCTTAATCCTTGAGCCTACCACTTAACTTATTTGACATGTCGGATTAACATAATCCACCTGCAGGGTTTGACATGATCAAAACTTATAAGCTTCTCAAGGGGCTATCATCAATCCCTATACCGGGACGTGAATTCCGTCAATAATTAATATTCATCATACATATAGTGTCGTCATCCAATTCACGAAGATTATTGATCCATAAATGAATCTCACTCTTAATGAGTCAAAACAACTAACACTACATATATATGTTTATTAATTATTTCAAGATTAAGAGCATAAGTAATCATAATAGCCATGGGATTTTAAATTATTTTATATAGTCAATATAAAAACAATTAACCCAAACTGGTCCTATTCAATACACACAAAGTGTAATAGCACAACGAGTTAAAACTATACCATTTTCTGTAGTTAAGATAAACTATTAAAACTTGTGCTACAATCCTACCGATGGGTGTCCAATTCCATCTAGGACTGTGAACCATTAGACTTATATTCCACAAGAATCGATGATATGATCTTCTGTGTGTAAGTTATACTCTACACACCAAATCATCTACTATATGGAATAAAAGATACACACATGCACAATATTTAAATAAATAATATAATGCAAACATTGCCTATAAAGATTCTCATTAAAATAGTAAAACTGAGTTTCTAACATATCCAAACCAACAATAAAATTATGGCTTTTAGTATATCACTCTATAAATCTAAACCATCAAAAATTGATTATTGGTAATTAGAGATTGAAGATTTGTAATCAGTGATTGAGAATTTGAAAATAGTTATTCAAGATTTATCACTTGTAAATCATGAACTACGGAGACCTGAGCCCCATGAGCAAAGGCAAAAGTAAAAGGATCTCTAATGTACTATTTGGGGAAACGTAGGCAACCCGAATAGGACATTCAGGCCCGGTCTATTCCTTATAATAATATTCATTCGTTTGAGGCAAAAGGGGCAAAAAGAGATTTTCCATATATATAACCAAAGTTTTTTACATCCTTTCCTACACAATTTCCCTATATTTTTCAATTACCTAACTTCATCAAACCTAATCAGCAACCATCAACCATCAATCAGTTGTAGCATACAAGATCCTCTCTCGCTCCAGGGCATGATATGAAGCAAGAACTATCTCATCTGTCACTCGTGTATCCGCAAACCAAAACCATCTCATCATCATAGGCTCATGCTCAACTGCCTGTCGAACACGACGCCAAATATGCAACACGATATAAGAACGAGTCGCCTGGGTAATACCAACCTCTGCCTTATGAAATTGTCGGGTATAGCGGGTGGACCACAAACCTTGTAGAGTCGTCTCTAACCTTGGGGTAATGGGAAGAGCCACTGAAGAGAAATCTCTCAATGGAAAGGGTACACTTAAGGGAACGCCGAACTGTCTTGTCAATTGCCCAGGTATATAGAATGATGTCTCCCTCAAGCCACGAAATCGAAGGTAGTTCTTCCCACCCATACTTACTATCATAGTCCTCATACGCCACCAGGGAATCTCCCAACGAATCGAAGAAGAGGACTCAAAAAAATGGACGGCCCAATCAAATGACGACAAGCGATGAATCAGAGCATAATGAGGACGAAGAAAGAAATCTCGAGAATCCCAAGGGAGACGAGGTTCTAGGTAGCGGAATCTCTCAGTCACCCACATATATAGCAGATAAGGACTACCTCGAAAATACTTTACTCGAGACTGAACCAAGGCATCCAAACCATTTAGTGTCTCCTCCAACAAAATGGGAGTCACTAAATGACCGCGTCTAGCCTCAGCTACAACCCGGATAATCAGGGGGTCTACGAGAATAGCATCTCCAGTAACCAGGAGCATCTGAGAAAAAGTAAAAATCAAGCAAACAAAAGTCCGACCTGAATAATAAGCAGGATCATCACCATGATGAATGCAAAAGTCCGCCAGGCAACGCAGATCAAGCCGCCCATCTACTATTATAGGCCGGCACTCACTCTCCCTCAAACCTAGTAACTCAGATAGCATAACTCGAGAACTCCTAACATCTCGCAGAGACGCCAGTGGCCATGCAACATCCTGGAGCATCAACAGTGTGAACTCCTCAATCGTAGGGCATAGCTCATCCAACCCGATGCGAAAATAGTGATCCTCTAGATCCCAAAACTCAGCAACACTAAGGAGAAAAGACCAGTTGATCTCATGAGAACATCAGCGATGGAGATGGCTCAGGTCACCCCAGTTCAGGCCATAATCAGCCTCGGCTAAAGACACAAAATCGGACAAAAGGGAGAAAGCTGCACTGGTGCAAAAGGTAGACATGATGACCAAGAAAAAAGAGGTATTTTAGGCCAGAAAGATGGAATGGATATTGAACACAATGAGGAAAAAAGGACAAATTCGCGCTCTATTTATAGCAAAAAGGTACAGGCTAACCGCACGGCTGGTTACCAACCGTACGGCTGCCTGCCAACCGTACGGCTGCCTGCCAACTGTGCGGCTGGCTCCCAACCGTACAGCTACCCCCTGTGGGTAGGACCTGCAGTTGGCCCCTCTCCTAGGTAAAAAATTCTCATTTTTTCCAAACTTTTTTCACAGTATATCAAGATACGAATATTGCCAGACTTTATTCAGGAAGAACGATCCCTCATTGCATGCATTTAGATTTGATAATTACTTACCAACATATGTACTTAACCATTTTCACAATCAAATTTGTAATAATATTCACTTAACCATTTTTCTTTCATGAATTCGTAGTAATTTTGCCAACATATGTTAAGTAATCATTTTTTCAAACACATTCATTATAATTTTTTGAACATTCTCATACTTCAAAAACACATCACACACAAACATGTTTTCTTCAAAAAACATAAATATTTCATTAATAATTAAAAAACCAGTCGCACTAATAACTTAAAATAACCAACTATTCATAAAACAAACACATCTAAATCAACCACTAAATTAAGAACCATCATCTCTCACGCTGAGGGGAAGGAGGAGGATCCATCGTACGCGGGCGCGTCGCCTCTGTTTTGCCAACACCCTCCGCTGGACTCTCCGAAGCTGTAAGACCACGACCCTGAGGAGGAGGAGCGAGCCTAGAGGTACAACCCAACTGCTGAACGGACTGAGAAGGCTCCGCTGATCTGGACCGCGAGCGAGATGGGTGGTAGGTAGCTATCGTATCTCCCACCAAACGTCTATTGTACCTTCCCATGTACTCCGTCAGGAAGGGAGCCGCGAATGTCAACAACCCATAGGCATTGAAATAACTCCTCAATAACTCAGCCACTTCCTGAAGTCGAAACAGACCCATCTGTCAAAACAATCAAGAAACCCATCACTATTTATAAACACTGCACATATACCAAACTTTTTACACTTATTTAAAATCATACCTCCTCATCCGAGATGTGTGCCAAGGCTACCATCTGCTCGTCGTCCACAGGTACGTCAGGAATCCGATACTGCTTCAGCAGGCCGAAATCCATATACGGAATGTCCCGCGGATACTCAGGGACCAAATAAAACGTCGACGCACCCCCAGCCTGTGACGGACCAGCCTCAGCTCCACTAACCCCTACACCCGCCGGGGCGACATCCTCCTCAGACTCCTCTATCCTCTCCGACTCTAGGGCCACCTCCTTCCCCTTCCCCTTATCACCTCCCTCACCTGCCGGAGCCTGCCCTATGCCCGCCTCCGCCCCCAGTTGAGATGCCATCTCTCCTATCTCTCTGAAAATAATCCCACGAGCAGCACTCGATGATGGCGTAGACAATGAGTAGGGCCTCAAGCCGACAGACCCAGCACCAGGAGACCCAACGGGAGTACACTGTAATGGAGAGAATGAAACGTGTTGAGCTCAATCCATATCCCCCGGCCTGTACATAGGCGATGAGCCCGACACAGACCCGCGACCCGAAGACCCTCTCCCCTCCGGCGTCTGTAACTACTCGATCACCTACACTACTGCCTCCGCGGACATCTGAGGTGTCCTCCTCGACATGGCTAGTGGGATGAGCGGGCTCGATACCGGACTCCTCCCCCCTCTCGGGCCCCTACCTCCTCTCACCCCTCTACCCCGACTGGGTGATACAACCGCTGCCGCAGGTCCTCTCTCAGCCACTCCAGGATCCATAGGCGCGACCCCACCATTTCCATTCCCCAACGGCACCTCTTCTGATGCCTCCTCATCCTCCTACTCCTCCGCCGGCTGCGGCTCTACCTCCCTCTCCCTATTCGGATTCTCATCGTCTGAATCCGTAATTGTGATGCCTCAAATCCTGTTCTGAGATTTTCACCTCCGGGACCCGATTAATCACGGATGCCGTGCGCGACGGCGGGTTTAAAATATAAAAATCACAACTTTTAAAAACTTTTCTCAAATAAAATGGTGATCCTGTTAAAATGCCCATTTTACAAAATCACGGCATGTGGAGTTAGTTCGGATAATAAATCAACTTGTAACATTTAAAATCATTTTTCCATACAAATGGAATCAAACCAAACCATACTTAAATCAACTCCACATATATAAAACCATTTATACAACTTCACAATACAAATTATTTATCAAATCATAGCCCATATACAATTAAATGGAAACCACAATGTTTATACAACACAGTCCTTTCTCGAAGAAGGACTTGACACAGACTGTGAACATCAGAGGCCTCTATACACGTACATCATACTCCACCCGAGATGCTATGCCTGCAAAACTGTTAGAAAACGGGATGAGCTAAATTCGGGCTCAGTGATAACTATATAGGTTTTGTAGAGAAAATACTTTACTTTAATGTAATAGTTTGAAAACGTGCAATGCAATGCAATGCAACCCTTATTGCATGCAACCCCACTAGGACCTCTATCCTAACTACCCGGAAGCCATTTATCCAACTATCCGATCTCTCCTCTAACCATCCATAAGATAAAACCCCAAGGAATTCCACAACTCGAGGAGATCGCTAGTCCAAAGTCGCCTCATAACAAACTCTAGCATCCTAAGGCTCGATATACTACGGACTATCCTCTTTCAACAATAAGTCCACATTATACTATGCTATCCGTCGCCTACACCATAAGTCGTAACTATAGGCCAAGTGTTCATTATTATCACTTTAATTATAATTCATTATGAATATTATACTTGGCCACCTAATAGGCATCGCCCAAGATCTTTAGCCTAATCCGTTATATTACGGTGTACTCTCATTAAGCTATCTCGTTATCTACGATTTCCTTTTTAACTATGAGTATATTGTATGCATTATGATCCTGCTCGTTATTCCGTAATCCGTACGCGTTCGTATACTCTTACATCATTTCTAAGTTCAATAATTATTATCTCTTTCCACTTTATATAGATACATTATGAAAGGCTCGACGGTTCTCTACGTGTACCCTGTTCTATCTTGGTGTGTCCTCATAAGTATTTATATCAATTACATCATAGCCGAGGAAACATATGAAAATCAATACGAGACATGATACGATATAATAATAATCATAGCACAATCACAATCTCATAATAACTCTCGTATCACGTCTCCAGTATAATGCCTCAGTTTTATCCAGCGGTCAGCCAGGCCCAGAACAACGGATCTCGAAAGGTCCAAGGTTCTTATTTCATGTCTCCTCCAAGTGGGGAGTGGCTCAGGGACTTGTTTTCTAAGTAATTCATTCGGAGATAACTGTGCAGGACATTTTCCCCGGAATAAACTCCGAATAGTTAACGAAGAGAACACCTCATACAAGCCATCTCGACACTCTGGAAGGAACTACACCAGGCGATACCCTAGCAGGGTAATGACCATTAGTAGTCCAACTACTTCTCGGAAAACTCACCATTTAGAAAGTAGTGGCACACGAGACCTGCTCCGCTGCCAGGGAAACTCGTTTAACCGAGAACACATAGTCCTGTCAGAAGGAAAGATACCTAGAGTGGGCTCTCCTTTGTGGGAACACACAACCACCGGTGGAGTCACCGACTTCATTTTCCCCGTGGACGGTTTAGGGCCTTTTCACCCATGGGCGGGAATAAGCGACCCTCCTTTGAGTCACGGGGAGCTACCCGGTGCTCGGTAAATCATCATATCCAGCCCATACGTTTGATCGCAACAACAGGAATATATCAATTCCGCATTCAACAATATAGGTATAATCATCAATCATCCATCACACATATGGCCAACAACAAATGTATACAATCACATAATCGTCATCATTATGATCATCGTTCATTCATCATTAGTCACATCATCATTATTATCGATCCAATTATCCGGGACTTTATCATTTAATCAATAATTCCCATTATTCGGTCGATTGATTCGTTATCAATATATTACATCTCATCACGTTTTATAAGCATTTTATGTTAATTCTCAAGCCACGTTGTCGAGCTAAGCCTTAACTAGTGTGGTTCTCGCTTAATCAGAAGTTTCATGATGACTCAACCTCGCCTTACCTAGAACCACACAATCTATAAGCCACCAAACCAAGGTAGTAATATCTCTAAGGTGTATAGGGTTGTATACCCTCGCTTGTACTAACCATAGTCTCTAAAAAGCACAACACACATGGATAGAGTTCAACACCCTCAACTATATATGTAGACATGCATATCTAATCCATAAAATCCATAATCAACCATGATTTAAGCAAAAATCCCGAAATCCTCTCTAGCCTAGTTCATTCCATTAGTCTCAATTTGGAGACGATGTGTAGGTGAGAGAACAAGGCTCACAACATGGTAATAAGTGATGATAAATGATATCTAAGAGATAATCTATCCATATGCATAACCAATATCAGATTTACCTCACCTAAACCCCATGAGATGCAACAACATGTAGTTTTGATGAAAATCCCCAATTTGAGTTCAAAACTCTAATTCAACAAGTAGTAATTTGAAAACAAGGATTTAGTACTAGTGTTCCCACCTTAGACAAGCCAAATCCGTAAGTTAATGAAGCGTAGAAGCTGTACGCCAAAGCCCTAGCTCCAACGCGAGCTCAAATAGAGGAAGAAGATGAGAAAGATGATGAATAGCAAAGGCGGAAGTGATTTGAGGCTCAAATCTTGTAGGAGGATGAAGAAGTGACAAGAATCTCCCTCTCTCTCTCTAGAACTCTCTAGAGAGTGGTGGATGTATGTGGCTCGAAAATGAGGAGTGATGGGTGATAAATGGGTTAAAAACGCTTAAAACCGACATTTAGGTGAACCATGATCGATCATGGGTCCCCCATGATCGATCATGAAGCATTTTGGAACTCCTTTAGGGGACCATGATCAATCATGGAAGTCACTGCATCAGCAAATGACTTTTTGAGCTCGAAACGGACCTCGAAATGGCTGAATCTCGACTTGGCCCGAACACGAAAGTTGTAGAGGGAAAAGAAATGAAGATGTGACTGCAAACAGAGAGTCGTTTGGACATCGGATGAAGAAGTTATGGCCTCTTAAAGTTGGCCAAAAATTGACGAATCACAAAAAATCGAAACACGCGATTATTGCCTCGGTTTTAACCCGAATCACTCGAATAACAAAACGATCACTCCCTCAAACTTAATATACCTAACAAGACATACTAGAACTATCGGGTTGAGTATGAATGGCTCAAAACCCAATGCTCACTCTCTAACAGAGATTAGGCCATATCGGGCTTAAGAGAAGGTCACTCAGAAAAAGCAACACGGGGTATTACAGCAATGCCCTTCGCCCGCCTGTTCAGAGCCGACACAGGCTGATGCGGCACCCGCTGAGATATATATAGCTACAGCTATCCCTGGATGAATAGCGGATCCCCTCCAAGCGCTGCATACCTCGCATAAAATACCTGTCCACACACCCCCTTTATCTCCCTCATCAAGTACTGCTGCACGAACACCTCGTAATCCCCCTCCACCAAAAAACCCTCGCACGGGACTCCAGCCATGAAAGCCACCCTCTCCTCTATCAACAGTAAGCTCGGCCGCCTCATCACAGCTAGAGGCCACGTCAGTACCATCGCTCCTAATGCTGGGGTATGCTGTCGGATCACCCGCTCTCCCAAATAGAACGCAACTCCATACTCATGTGCGAACAATCATCTCGAACGCGCCACCGCCAACGTGTCTGCATAACCCCACTGCTGAGCAACGAATGCGGGCCATGGGCTCCACTGTACCTATTTTGTAATAATACAATAAGTTAAGTTTTTTATAAATGTCACTAAACCTAATTTAATTTGATCACACATAATTTTCTCATACCTGCTCAAACTGAAGCCCAGACACGTCACCAGCGCTTAGATCCAGTGTTAAGTACCGGTATACTCCAACAACGTTCCCACTGTAAAATCTTCGGAATAGTGGGAACTCATCAGCATGAGCGGCGTGCAACTGAATCTGCCCTATACCCTGCTAGGTATGAGCTATGAACCACATCTGTCACAAACCATCACATTTTTATTAAAAACCACATATTTTTTATTCATAAAGGTAAAATGCAGATATAATTTAATTAATTACCTCCCAAAGTGTGACAAGTCCACGATGATTGAGCTCCATGTGCCGACACACCAAATTCATCGACTCATACAGCATCGCCAACACGTATCCTCCCCACGCAAATGTATACAGCTGGTCAAAGAACCTAAGGTATGGCAACCACCACAACCGCAAGTTGTCTCCAACACGTGCATAGAAGAAGTCGTGCAACACCAATAATAGAAAGCACCGAGACATCTGCCGAACCTCCTGGCGTGTCATCGGCCCATCCCAAACCTCTCACTCTCTGCCTCAATATGATGAACCATCGCCGTGTGGGGTATCCAATCCGCCACTATCTGACCGGGCCTCCACCCTAAAGTCGCTCCCATACCATCTAGCGTAATCCGCACCCGCGAGTTGGGTGCCAATGCCTCTCCACCGAATGGTAACCCTGTCAACGCGAAAACATCCTCCGAGGTCAATGTCATCTCTCCCCAACTCCAGTGAAATGTGTGTGTTGTGTCCCACCATCTCTCTCCAAAAATCGTCGGCAAACTCACCGAACGCTGAAACTCTCTGCCTGGCAAAACCTCTATAAATCGCCCGAACGGGGTCGCACTAAGATAAGCCCTTACCAATGGGGGGTAACTGATCTCGGAGCTTAGGATTAGCACGTGTGATACCACGGCAACGACCAATCCACTGTTACATCGCAGATTTTAAATAAATTATATGGTTCATGCTTTAACAATTTTTGAACTAATACCACTTAATATTTATTTTGAAAAATACACTATGTTAAGTACATCTATCATGGCAAGTAATTATTAAATCTATCGCATTTCATGTCATTGCATTTTTGCTAAAAAATCACTTAAATAAGTGTAGTATTGAGAATCAAAGCATACCCGAATCCGGGGACGAATCTCGTGTGCAGCGGGATCCATCAGTAGCCACTCTCGGCAAGATCAATGACACGTCACGGTACATCGCTCGCTGTAGTGACCTGTCTGCCCCAGTGGCCCCTCCCATGCCACACCGTCCCAGTCGTCATGATATCGAGTGCAAATCAGACGCACATCCATCGTCGCAGTAATAGCCTCCACCTCGTCCCCCGGGAGAAGCTCTGGCGCCTCCCTGCCCTCGGGTAGGCCCCCATCATCATGTACACAAATATCGATAAAAGTCTTGCCAATGCCATTGCTCACGTTACTAGAAAACACTCGCTAAATATTTTTGAAAGTCAAAAATTTGTATGCTAGAGAGAGAAACTGCAAGTGAAAGTGAAGAGAATGAGCAAAACATGCCTCTATTTATAGGAAACAGGAGCCAGTCGCAGGCTAGCCAACCGTACGGCTAGCCCCCAACTGTACGGTTGGCTGCCAGCCGTACGGCTGGGGGGGGGGGTAATACCCTGCTACTACGCCCTCAATTTTGACCACATTTGCATAAAAAAAGGGGGAAATGACAGACTACGAATCAACTTCTCCCGATATAAAAGGACTAAGATTCACACACACGCACGAGATGGCTGATGAAAACCCTAAGTTTGACACTTTAGAGTTTGTGGAGGAACTGAAATTCAAAAGGATAGATCTATTTTTCGAAAAGCTCAAATCTGATTGATAAACAGGGGAGATGTAAAAGAGGAATCGAGTACCAGATGAAATTAAAAGAGTAGAAAAGGGGAAAATCCCGTTGGTCCAAGTGAGGAAAAAGTGAGAAAAAAACATAAATGAAGGAAGAAAATCGACAGGGAGAGCCACACTAAGAGTGACAGCTGTGCCAAAAGGCGAAGGGCTACATCTTAGGTGAGTAAGGCTCCTGTTTTGGAAAAAGCAAAGAAAGAAAAGATCAAGAAAAATTCGAAAGCCCAAAATAAAAGGCCAAATAAACAAAAGAGGGAGCAATAAGTGTATTGAAAAACAGAAAATGATACAGGACCAGCATCTTCCCTGTGAAAAACCAGAGGGTAGCTCAAGGATGATTGAGAAATCCAAGCAAAATTCTATCCCCATGACCAAAGAGAGGACAATTGAGGGTGGAGAGATGCCAAATCCCAAAAATCCATGCACGACGGTCCGAAAGCTTCTAAGAAAAACTGATTCAAAAGTCTGATTCCCGGTAACGCCTAAAGTCAAAATTAAGGGTGAAAAGAAATGGAGAAGAAAAAGCACTTCAACTTGCAAGCAATTCTCTCTAACATATCAAAATTTGAAAATTAATAAAGCAGTGTTCAGTCTCAGTGGAATTTTTCCGAAATCACTTTCCCCACGAAGGGAAATAACGACTCCTTGTGTTCCCCACGAAGGGAATTTTCCCAATTCCTCAAGGTAGGAATTCTTCGCATTCTCCACGATGGGAATTTATTCGAAATCACTTTCCCCACGCAGGAAAATAACGACTCCACGTGTTCCCCACGAAGGGAATTTTTTGAATTTCTCAAGGTAGGAATTCTTCGCATTCTCCACGATGGGAATTTCTCCGAAATCACATTCCCCATGAAAGGAATTTTTTGAATTCCTCAGAGATAGAAATTCTTCGCATTCTCCACGATGGGAATTTTCTCCGATCCCCTTTCCCCACTGTTAGAGTGATATACTAAAAGCCATGATTTTATTATTATTGGTTTTGATATGTTATATAGACTCGATTTTTAAATGAGAATCTTTATGGGCAATGGTTGCATTATATTATCTATTTAAATATTGTGCATGTGCGTCTGTTATTCCATATAGTAGATAATTTAGTGTGTAGAATATAACTTACACAAAAAGGATCATATCATCGGTTCTTATGGAATATAAGTTATTGGTTCACGGTTTTAGATGGAATTGGACAACCATCGGTAGGATTGTAGCACAAGTTTTAGTAGTTTATCTTGACTACAGGAAACAGTACAGTTTTAACTCGTTGTGCTAGTACACTTTGTGTGTATTGAACAGGACCAGTTTGGGTTAATTGTTTTTATACTGACTATATAAAATAATTTAAAATCCCATGGTTATTATGATTACTTATGCTCTTAATCTTGAAATAATTAAAAGGCATATATATATGTAGTGTTTGTTGTTTTGACTCATGAAGAGTGATATTCATTTATGGATCAATAATCTTCGTGAATTGAATGGGGACACTATATGTATGATGAATATTAATTATTGACGGAATTCACGTCCCAGTATAGGGATTAATGATAACCCCTTGAGAAGCTTATAAGTTTTGATCATGTAAAACCCTGCAGGTGGATTATGTTAATCCGACATGTCAAATAAGTTAAGTGGTACGCTCAAGGATTAAGAAGTCATTTAAATATAATTGTCAGTAATTTAATTTAAATTACTGTTATCTGAAATCTTAACGTGGGGAGAATAATAAGTATTTAATAACAAGGAGCTCGAAATATAATTTTTGAGATAAGGACGGGAGTGCAATTATAATTCTTTAGTGGTATGAATTATAATTTATGGAAGGAAACAATTCTTAATCGAATTAGGATTCCAGTTTTCCATAGTAAGCCCAAACACTTATTTCTCCTTAGGGTCCCTATCGTAGCCTTATATATATGCCAGCCTTGCCTCTTCTCTCAACACAATAATTTTCACGAATTTAGGGTTTGTGCCGTAGAGAGTAGAGAAGGAGATCTTGGTGATACCGCATCCCACACTCGGTACAGGATTGCACGGCGAAAGGGATATGATAGAACATCTTGAGGTTCTATCGAGCCCGTATTCAAGATTCGTCTCCACCAATCCTTGTTCGTACTGAGACGAGATCAAACCAGAGAGATCTCAAAGATAAAATCCGATTCTGCACTAGGGATTTACATAAAAAAATTTGTTCGGTCTATACACAATATTAAATGATTCAGGAACTAAGTTTCCATCACCCACGAAGGGAAATAACACTTTCCACGTATTCCCCACGAAGGGAATTTTTTGAATTCCTCAGAGATAGGAATTTTTCGCATTTCCCGTGATGGGAATTTTCTCCGATCCCCTTTCCTCACGAAGGGAAATAACACTTTTCACGTGTTCCCCACGAAGGAAATTTTTCGAATTCCTCAGAGATAGGAATTCTTCGCATTCCCTACGATGGGAATTTTCTCTGATCCCCTTTCCACACGAAGGGAAATAACACTTTTCACGTGTTTCCCACAGAGGGAATTTTTGGAATTCCTCAGAGATAGGAATTCTTCGCATTCTCCACGATGGAAATTTTCTCCGATCCCCTTACCCCACGAAAGGAAATAACACTTTCCATGTGTTCCCCACCAAGGGAATTTTCCTAATTCCTCAAAGAAGGAATTCTTCGCATTCCCCACGATGGGAATTTTTTCTGATCCCCTTTTTCCACGAAGAGAAATAAGCTTTACCGCACATTCCCCACGATGGGAATTACTTTGTCCACATATTCCCCACGAATGGAATCTTTTTCACATTTTTAGCACAAATCCCCACGAAGGGAAGCACCTAGAGATAAAAATTGTTTTCACTTCTCCCTAGAAGATAGGAAACCTTTGAAACACTTTTTCGCAATAATCATCTAAATTCAGCGAAAATGTCAAAAATCCTTGTATGAATAGTTAAAAATGCAATACACCGATAGTAGAGATGCGCCACTGAGGGTAGCCAGAAGAAAAGACCGATGTATCGTGTTGCCTAGGCAAGAGGAAAGGGGCGATCGTGGATTGTATCGCCTGAGACACAATGAAATTCCTATGCCAAAAAGGTATGAGTTGATTCAAATATCGATAAGTTGAGATTCAAGCGAGAGTCGTGAATCGTTGTCTTCTTATCGTCCCAGAATTCTTGCGGACTAGAATCCTGGGTCGAGAGGGTCTGTGAACACCCCAATCCACGACTCTCGTGCTAATACTGGTTTTCTCATAAAATGAGTATCTTGCATTTTACCCTGAGTCATCATGCATATAGAAGACTATTAGGAAAGACTCCAATTTCGGATCGCTGGGAGTCTGATATGACCTTTGTTGCCTCTTCGCTTATTAGAAATTTTGTACTTTTTCTGGTATTTCTGTGCATTTTTAGAGAGCCAGCCGCAGCCCTCCAACCGTACGACTAGCTACCAACCGTACGGTTGGCACCTAGCCTCAACCCGCAACCACATGCCCCAGCCGCACGTACCAACCGCATGCCCCAATCGCACGTACCAACTGCACGCCCCAACCGCAGGCCCTAGCCGCACCCCCTACGGCTGGCCTCTTTTGAAGCGTTTTTGGAAGAATTTTGCTATAATAGGACCATTGGACTCTCATTTGGGGGCATCAACACTCAATAGAGTTTTTAGCAAAGAGAAACTCTGTCAAAATTATTAAAGAGTCTTTTTAGAGAAATTCTGAGAGAGAATTCTTACAAAGAGAAAGTTTTAGAGAGAGAAAATCCTAGAAAGAGAAAGTCTAGAGAGAGAAAGTTCTAGAGAGAGAAAGAAGCAAGCAAGCAATCCTCGTTCTTCTTTAAGCGCATCAGGTATATTTTTCTACAACTCTCCTGAATTTCAATACTGCATTTAAATACGAGTTTTAATGCAGAAAGTTAGATAACTTGCAAAGAAGTCCGTTGCTTTCAAAATAAATCCTTTTTAAATTTTATAAGAAAACTAAAATCTGTTTTGACACGTTTTCAAAATAAAACAAAAATATAAAAAATGGTTTCCAAAGACATGGAACTACAAGACTCTGATTTCATTCCAGGAATGAATACGTAGGCGCTCGCAAAGCTCGAGTCTGATTTTAAAAATACTATTTTAAACTAAATTTATCCGAAAGGACTATTCTGAAAACTATTCAAACTACTTGCAAGATATTTAAAATAGGAATTAAATACATGATCAATTAAGAGACCGAAAGGGCGAATTGGGTGCCTAACACCTTCCCAATTCGTAAAGTAGTTCCCGAACCCTAGTAAAGTATATTTTAAACTCTAGTTTCAAACTTATGAAAGATAGTTTGTTTTCAAACTATCCTTCGTACGATCTTTTGTGTGTTTTGCTGTAAAACAAACTGGCAACTCTACAAAACACGTTTTCCTTCAAAACTAAAAAAACAGAGAATGAGGACACCTCTCGGGTTGGGGGTCCGGATTCCCACACTTATATGGGTTTCAAGGAATCCCCCACTTTCTGATGTGGGATGCCTTCTTTGAGCTACACTTCCTCCCCCCAAGGGAGTACTCATCACTCGCAGGGCGTCACATGTAGGGAATTAGGGCAGTAATCATGCATCGCATACATATATTTACGCACTAATCTGTAAACCCTAGGATCCATGCTGTTCAATAAAATCGACAGAAGACATACCTTATATGCGATTTGGTGTTAATGAAACGAACAGAGTGGATCGGATCATTCTGTTGTTGTCGTCCTTAGCGTAGAAACTACGACGCCTCTACGGTATGCACACACGAACGGAGTGAGATCCTTGCTTGGTGTACTAGCGCCTTCTAGGGTTCTCTCTATTAATTCGACTATCTGGCCTCTCTTAGTTTTCTTGACGGCCAAGATGAATAAAGGTTCCATTTTATAAGGGAACCCTAGTGAGAACCCTAAGCAACAAACGAACTGGGCCCAAGTCCAACTTGGCCCGTTTTAATTCGTTTTGATCCAACTCGTTTTGGTGTGCGACCCTGTAGGTTTTACACTCTTTGGCAGTATAATTAAAAGCCCGTTTTATTATATGAATAGTAAGCGGTCTCTAGTAAAACATTACTACTATCCAAAGGGTATAAAGGTCAAAACGACACAACCTTAAATTGATACACCACAAATATTAACTCCTTTTGTCAATCGATATCTAGATTGAACACAAGACTAGGCAAGTGTCATTCTTGTATAGTTCAATCTTTATTTCTTGATCTCTAAGTATAATTAATCTAAAACAAATGACATCTCATTTGTGCATGGCCATGCAAATATTAATTACACTTATCAAGGGGCCCAACGATATCTCTCTCAATATATGAGAGTGACAAATCCCATCTTGATCAACCACATACCTCTAAATAGTTCATAGTATGCTCGATCATCATCTTTATAATTACTCGATCAAGAGCAACGTTTGATAATGCTTGACATGCTAATTCCTATGTTGGTAACCATGGCGATCTCAGGTCTGAGGATAATACGATATCATAAATGGGGATCATCACTGATGACATTATGTAACACTCCTCGCAGTGTCCCCAAAGCGGGTCAGTCCAATACTTTGTTCCCTAACAAGTATCAGTATGTTCAGCTTGATATTTCCATATCCATGACTTGTGGAACATAATCATCAGCTGACCCATACTCTAATCATTATATCAATGTGATCCTAGGTTATTGAAACATGATTAGGGACATCTAAATAATATTATTATAACATTACTAGCATCCCACAATCAAGTCACGTACTTGATGAACTAGTATTAATATATATTATTCACAAGAGAATATAAACTATAATAAATAAACTTTATTAATAACAATAAGCATAAAATATCCAAGTACAAATCATAATCTATGAATAGTCCTAGGACATATCTCTTTCATCACATTCTACGAGTGTACAATACAATGGAATATTTAGATCTTTTTTAATGGTTTGTCTATTGGAGTGCATATGAATGATAGAGAGCTAATAGAGGAAAAACAAATTCCAATGGATTGATTGCCTATCACCTTGTGTATATGACATGGGTCACATTGCAAAGTATTTTTATTTTTTTAGTGAAAGATGAAGAAGAAAACACAAACAACAACACAAAACAAAAACTAATATCCTCTTGGGTAAGAAAACCAAATCATATCAACAATCAAACCCTCCACCACATCGTCCAGTGATGAGCACACGGACTAGCTGCTCTCGTTGTGACCCTCCAAGTTCTGCCATCTTATCAGCATATCGGTTTTGCTTCTCTCGAGGTTTGTCTAATTTTAGCTTTAACTTCTCCCTTTAGGTTGCAACTATCTTCAATTAAAGCACGATGTGTGATTCTCCACTTCATCTGCACTGTTGATTGGATTAACTGCATTTAAAGAGTCACTTTCAAATTCAAATCCTTCCCAGCCTCTTTCTCTACTTTTAGTCGTTGCTTGAGATTGCACAAATCTGCACCTAGCACCGTAGCTCCAATATGCCCACAAAAGCCTTCAATCCAACGACCTTTTTCTATCCTTGCAAACTTTCCATAGCTTGCAAATCCAAAGTCCATCTTGCTTCCATCCATATTAATTTTAACTAGGCATGCAGAAGGAAACATCTAATTGACGAGCTTATCTTGATATTTATTCTCTTTATGAAATTTGGTATGAAACACATCAATGACTCCATGGGCCATATTGTTGTTTTTCATGCCAATATGATAGTGGTTAGCATTTGTGTTCCTAAAAATAAACTTGTTTATGTTAAGCTAAATGCACCAAATTGTAATTGCAAATTTAAAATTACTAAAATTGCTCACTCCCTACTTATTTATTTCATCTTTGAGGTTGATGTCCATCCCTCTTCTTAGGGACGTATTGTAACACCCCCGCCTTAATCTATAGGATAACACCCGTAACTTAAGACCTGGAGTGTTACTAACCCATCTTAGCTTGACTAAAATGGGTGTCTAAGTTTAAATAATATTAATACCACATGCATGCATAATATCTAAAACATGAAGTGTATGAACTTGTATATATATATATATATGTATAGCATATTTAGCTTTCATATGTATGCAACAATTATACAAAATCAAAAACATATAAGTGTCCAAAAAGATATAAAATATTCGGGTTAGCCGTGGCTCCCCGAGAAAAGAAACATTTTTGTCACAAAAATAATCCTCATATCAGAGCCTCTATTTCGCCCCAGGTCCTGCCATATCCTTGCCTTCATTAGACTCCTCATTACCTGAATTATTTTAAGGAAAAGGGGTGAGCTATACACTCAGTAGGGGTGAGAAATAACCAAAGTATCACGTATAAAACACATTTTAGTTTAAACCCACATGTTCAATAAACAATGCATGCATATGCTAATGCAAGTTACCCCCCTTGTGTCAACCTTAGAGCCACGTAGCCAGAATGCATCAATACTGATCCAGCGTATAACCTGGGCCAAACCGCTTGGGAGAATAATCCGATGGTGGTCATACATTGGCCCATCGGCCTCAGGGAATGTCATAAGATCATAATTGAGTCGGAGCACAAGTCCACCAATAATATCATAACAACATAATCATCAGTGCCTTGCTGTTGTCTAGATTTTTTGGGCTACTCACCGCTGGCTCTAGACAGCCGTCGCTTTGTTGGCCCCTAGAGGTTTAAGGATTTTCAACCCAAGGGCACCAGGCCCTACTTATTTTCATACCGATAGGCACCAAATAAATACATAATCCCTTTACCATAGAATCATAGCCAGATCCATATTAGGATCATATCACAATCAGAACGATATCATGATCAATACGAGCTTCCATCATCATAAATAAGAGATCTATGCCCAAGGTGATGGCCATAAGAATAATCCAATTATGCCGAGAGTTCTCCAAGCGTTTGATTGACATAATAATGATGTGTATGGTTTGTTAATGAATTGTTTATACCAAGGGATATGAAAATGAGATTTGTTCAAATGTGTATGACATAAATTGCTTTACATATTTAGGGTTCAGGGTAACGCCCCATATCTATCTATTTTTCGGATTCGCGATACAAGTCGCGCGTAAGGCAGAAGTGGACTTCGAATAGACATATTTTTCTTCGAAAGAATCTAAATTGTTTGAAGACTTCCAACGAATTACATTAATATATTTAAGCATGTTAGAATATTCATAAGTCACTTGGGGTGGTTCGAGTTGAAATGGGATGTAGATTGCAAGTTTTCAATTTACTCGACTTCATAATTTTGGATAACTTGGAGGAAGCGTAACTCCTTCGTTCCTTGCCAAATTGAGTTTCCATTTGTGAAAGTGACTATATTTTTATGCCATCTACAACTTTAGTGTTTTGACCGAAAGCCAATTCTGGCTCCTACTTGGTCAAAATTGAGCGCGAAATAAGCCAATCGCTAATAATTGTTCATTCGATAACATTAACGCGCTGGCTTTAACGCATTTCTGGGAATAATCCATCAAGAATTTGGAAAAGCTTCCTTCTAAGAAGTTGTAGAGCTTTGAATAAGTTTTTCGTGGACATAAAGATGATCTCAATTGGATATTTGAGCGATAAGTTATGGTCATTCAAAGTTCAGTGCTGCAGGTTCCAAATAGTGACACGCGTGAACAGTAAACCCCAAAATTGGAAGGCAGTTTATTTATATACATTTATCTCCATTCCTTCCTCATTTCACCACCAACATCTAAGAGCTCTTATAGAGAGAAAGGAGGGCGATTTGGGGATTTTGCGCATGATTCAAGATCACGACCTAAGCTCTTCCTTCTCCGTCATCGTCGAGCACTATTCATCGTCATCTCCATCACCTTCACTTTCTCCCATGGCTGTAGATGGAGAAAGCTCGCGATTCGTTCGGTCTGGTTCGATTCAGTCATGATTCTTTAAGGGATTAACCCTTAATAGGTGGGAATCACGACTGAATCGAGTCGGACCGAACGAATCACATTAGGTAAGTTGTTAATTTACTATAACATTAGGTAAGTTGTTAATTTGATTATGCGTGTAGTCAAAAATTAAAAATGAGAAAGTATAAAAGCAACCGTGAAAGCATAGCTTTAAAATAAACATAAACATAAATATAAGTATACATACACCCAAAGGGTGACTTCCTTCGATCCTACGATAGAGTGGGTTGAAACGCTACAAAACTTCGAACCATAGCATGCAATTTCCCCCTCTTACTGTGCTTCTTTCGTCCTCCCACTAAAACTAGGCTTTCCTTGTAATTGAAAATCGGAAGTGAATACCTATAATAGTAGGGGTTAGGATCATATCGGATGCCAAGGTGAGAAATTTCGTCAGTATCACTGTTGTACAAAACAAGCTTTTTAGTTTTAGTTGTGAAGAAAATCTCATTATAGTTCTTCCAAAACCCAAGCGGATTTTTTAATTGTAAATGTGGCCCAAGTCCAAGAGTGAAAAGTCTGGTCCAGCACCCCCCCTCCTCATGTTTCATAACCCAAATCTCAATTGATTCCACTACGTAATCTCTAATATAATCAGTTACTAACAGGGCAATAAAATCGTCATTGTGCAACACAAGTCTAATATCTTGGGAAAAGATCTCTAAATTGGAAACATTATCTGGAATTGGTATGTTGTGAAACACATCACTACCCATATCAAATAAAGCAATGTTAATATTCTGAATATGCTTACCGTTTATTGATTGTACATGATTAGACAGCCAATAACATGCTCCATTTAAGTACGTCAGATTAGAATGGAAAATCTCGTGGATATGAGGCAAAGCAACATTAAAAGGTCTCCATGAATTGGTAGTAAGGCTATACACTGCAACGTTTGGAGGTTCAGGCATTTCATCTGGAGGGATCCATTATTTTTTAGGGATCTAGACTACCTTGTACATGTTTGTCAAAGGGTCTACAACAAATCCAAATACATATACACAATGCGGTCCTGGACGCGAAAAATTAAAGTCGGGTAAAGGGAGGAGTCTCAATTCTGTTGTAGCAGGGTTCCATAAAGCCAATTTATTATAATATAGCATACCCTCGTAACCATTGTGGAGTAGAAACAATCCATCAACTGGTCCAATAATATTGTGCCAATAATAAATACGACCGAATATTTGTGTAATATCAATAATATCCTCGTATGGGGGGGGCGGGGGTTGGCCTCTACGGATATCATCATTGTGGAACATGGCCGATGCAAATTCCTTAGAGCTAACCGAATCTAGGTTTATCCCATCTGAGTTTATCGCATGCAGCCCATTCAAGGATTTTGGGTATATTCTAACAGAATTATTGGATGTAGTACTATTAGCTTTATTGGAAGTAATGTCCGGGCTAAATTCATCGTCGCTACCACTGATATTGGTAATCGAAGTGAAGCGATTAGAATTAGTGACATTGTAAAGTTCGTCTAGAGTCTAAGGTCTAGGGGTTAGGGGTTAGGGTTTAGGGGGTAGGTTTTAGGGCTTAGGATTTAAGGTTTACGGTTTACGGTTTAGGGGTTAGGGTTTAGGTTTTAAGGGGTTAAGGTTTTTTTTTTTTAAATCTCTAAGCCCAAGAGAGCTTTAGAGAGCTACATTAATAAATAAAAATGGAGGGAGATACAAGGAGGCCATTTTCAAAGCCTGAAGTACAAAAACACAACATCAAAAGTGTAAGTAAAATTGGTTAATGGACTTATTAAGAGGCCAAAAAGTCCACTAGCCAATTCAAAACGTCTCCTTAACAAAAAGAACAAAGCCTTACAGCATAAAAAATTAAGCCAAAACATGTAGGCTTTGAAATGCAACAAATTATGATCTATGAACATAAATTCTGCATAAAAATGCAGTGAAGATTGGCAGCACATCTGAAGCATGTAGCAGTTAACACAGGGAAAATTTGGGCAGCCAAAGTGCATGTGCAGATTAACTCTGTGATAGAGGGACCAGCAAGCATAGTTCAACAGAAAATTGAGGCAGCAGATGGTCCAGCTGTGAGGTAAAGAACAACTAAATAGCAGCAGAAAAATGAGTTGATAATTCCTTAGAGAGTAGGGAGGAATATCACTTGAATCTTGACTAGTAAACTTGTGAAGAAACTTCATGCCTTTACTGGCAGCACAACACTGAAAGTTCCTTTTAAACCTATTGCTTTTAAGAAGGAGAATGCAGCAGATCTAAGAGGAAACTGCCCTGCTAAGTGAATCTGTACACGGGGAGTTGATTTTGGTCATGAGAGATCCATTGGGAGACATCTTAGGGGTGAGCATTCCACCACTTTAAATTAACATGGCTTAGCCCCACTTTAGAGAGCTTGTCAGCTGCCATGTTTCCTTCTCTATAAATATGAGAGATGTGAATGATCATTTTAGCCATTTTAAACTTGCAGTTTCTCCATAAAGTATAAATACTCCAAGGTGGAGAGAAGTTAGGATCCTGGAAGCTTTGAACTGTTGAAAGAGAATCAGATTCTATCCATAGCTTATGCCATCCCTTTGACCAAGCCAGATCCACTACTTGAATGACTGCATACAGCTCTGCTAGGAAAGCAAACTGAATGCCAATGTTTTTACAGTAACAACCCAAAGTGAAGCCTATATAGTTCCTAAAAACTCCTCCAATAGATGCCCTCCCAGGGCAGCCTAGAGCCATCCCATCAGTACTGAATTTTGTCCACATAAAATGAGGGGGTAGCCAAGTAACTTCAAAGATTTGAGGACACTTTCTGCCGATGCCTGTAATGTTCAGGTTATGCAAAATGGATAGGTCATCCATTTGATTGTGCATGTGACCTTTCAGAAGAGGGGACAAGTCTTTGATCCAGCTTTTGAGGTGATGAACAACTCTAGATGGGACTGGTCTAATGTTGTGGAAGATGGCCTTATTCCTAGAATCCCATATGATGTGAAAACACATCATGCAAGCAACTAACCAAACATTCTTGACTTGGGGGCTGATGTTCTTGGAAGTTATGAATTTCCACATAACATGAATGTCATTAGGGAGCTGATCTTGAATGTGGAAAGAGTCCCAAAGCCAATTCCAGAGCAGATAAGCAAAATGACAGTCAAAGAAAACATGCTGCAAGTTCTCTTTGTCTCTTCTGCAGATTTCACATCTGGACACAATGTGGAACCCTCTTTGAATGAGCTTATAATGGGAGGGCATCTTGTGATATAACATTCTCCAAACTAGCATAGACACTCTAGGAGGGACCATAGAGTTCCAAAGTAATTTAGTCCAACTTTGCTCTATATGGGGAGAGTAGTGCCTATATGCATCCTGGAAATTCAAATTTCCTTTAGTGGAGTAGGGCCAGATGAGGAGATCCTGAGTACAGGTTGGCAAGGAAGATCAATATCAGAGATAGCCTTAGCATGAGCTAGAAATTTCTGTTGAAACCAATCTGGAATATGCCAATTGCCATTACATATAAAAGAGGCTACATTGCTTAGCTTAGAGGCACAATTAAAAGGGCATTCTATAGGAGATAGAGGCATCCACATAGAGTGCCAAATATTTAATTGCTTTCCATGGCCCACAATCCACTTGGCATTATCATTGATTTCCTTAAGAGCAAGACTTAAACCTTTCCACAAAGAGGAAACTTTGTAAGTTTTGGAGGCTTGAGTGTTAAGAACCTGAAACCTGGTTTTGACAAAGTTACTCCACTGAGAACTGGTGTGTAGGAGATCCCACATATGTTTTAGCAGAGCAGCCTGATTTAGTTTCCCTATCTGTCTAAGCCCAAGGCCTCCAGCAATTTTGGGGGAGCACACGAGGCTCCAAGCCACTGTAACAGGTTTTTTCTTGAGAATGTCACCAGTCCACAAGAAATTTCTCATACATTTTTGAATCAAGTGCAGCAAAAAAGGAAGCCATTTGTATATCATAAATGAGTGCAGGAGCATAGGGCATACCACAGCTTTAAGAAGTTCACATCTGCCTACCATTGAGAGAAATTTGCCTTGCCATCCCACCATTTTAGTTCTAATTCGATCAGCTATGGGCTGGAGATGCACTATTTTTGGACTGCATTTAAAAATAGGAACTCCCAGGTAGTTAAAGGGAGTGGAGCCCTCATACATATGCAGAGTGTTGAGGATTTGATGTCTTTTATCCATTGCTCCTTTACCAATGTAAACTTTGCTTTTGGAGAAGTTCATAACTTGGCCTGATATATTGCCATATTCATTGAGAATTTGCAGGATAGCCTTCAAATTGTCATTGTCCCTAGCACAAAAGATCATAATATCATCTGCATAAAGAGAATGGGTGGGCATAGAGAGGCCTCTAGGCCCTTTCATGAGTTTGAGATTTCCAGAGCTAGCTGCAGAGATAATGCTTATATTAAGAACTTTTTCTGCAATGCAGAAAAGAATGGTGCTGAGGGGATCCCCTTGTCTCACCCCTATTTTGCAATTGAAGTAGCCACGTGGGACACTATTAATTTGGATAGCTTAGCAGAATTAAGAAGGGTTTTGCACCCAGTTAATAAATTGAGATCTGAAACCAATGGCCTTTAAAACCTGAATCAAGAAATTCCAATCAAGAGTGTCAAAAGCCTTAGCAATGTCAATTTTGAGGGCCACATTTCCTCCCTTGGTGTTGTTGTCCAGCAGATTGAAGCACTCTGAAGCAATACCAATATAGTGATGTATATGTCTGCATGTAATAAAGCCATTTTGATAGGGATAAATGATCTTTGGAACCATAGTTGCCAGCCTATCACACAAAATCTTAGGTATGACTTTAAAAATGAAATTAGCAAGAGCAATAGGCCTGAAATCTTTGATTGAGCAAGCATTGGGGTGTTTTGGGATAAGGGCTATGAAATTGGAGTTGAGCCCAGGAAGGATCCAGTCTTTGATGAAAAAGGAATAGACAGCATTGCAAACATTAGATTCCACAATATCCCATCAAGTTTGATAGAATTTTCCACTGAATCCATCAGGTCCATGAGCTAAAGAAGGGTTAAGACTGTGCACAGCTTTTTTAATCTCTTCATGAGTTGGAATAGCACATAGCAGGTCATTGTCATGATTATTAATCAACTGTGGTATGACATTGTTAATGAGATTGCTAGAGCAAGTGGAATTTGGAGTAGAATAAAGCTCTACATAGAAGTTTGTCACATGGTTTTTGATGGCCTGAGGATCATCAGTTAAGTTGCCATCAATAATCAAATGAGAGATTTTGCTAGAGGCTACTCTCTGCCTAGCCATTTTGTGGAAGAAGGAAGTATTCTTATCACCATCTTTGAGCCATTTTATTATGGCTTTGTCCTTCCAGAAGCTTTCCTCTTTAGCCAGAGCCTGCTGCAGCTCCAGCTGAGCTATTTCTTCCTCCTTATCTCGACTTGATGAATGACCCAACTGGTCTATCTCAAATTGAATTGTGGCCAGTCTAGTGGTTTCTCTTCTCACTTCTTGGTGTATGTTGCCAAATTTCTCATGATTTCACAGCTTAAGGTACTTTTTAAGTCTCTTGAGTTTAAGTTGCATGTAACACTCCGTGTTTTAAACTTTTGAAGACTTTAATTTAAAACCTTAAAATTTGTATTGAGCACTAACTTTTATCTCGATTATTCTAGAACCCCGAATTAAGTTTCGTCTTTTACGAGAAGTCATTTATATTTATTAGACTAATTTTGAAAAGTACTATTATACTAAACTTTAATGTTAAAGGGGAAAATTGTGTAATTAATCCAAGAATTGTACTGTAGGTAAACTTTATAAGTATTTAAGCATGTGATAATATATTATCTAGTGGGTAACATTATTAAGATCACGTGGGATACACTTGTTGATTTTATAAATATTGCCCTGAGCATAACTGCTACCTAATGGTATGTTGATTATATTGAGATTGTTGGAACCAGATAAGCACCGGTATAGAAATGCTTGAGTTATATTATTGCACAAACCCACGGTAAAGATGGGGTGGGTGCCAAAAATCTGGTTACTTGTGCACAGGCCCACGGTAAGGTGGGGTGCGTTTATGAGCGTATTATTCCGTCTAGTACTGGTATTACGTCGAGGAGGAGCAGGAGGAGGAGGTGGATGGACGTGTATACAGTTATCATGTGTGTTACACGTGGATAATGATTGACATATATTACGGTATAATAAACGAATTTTTCCTTATTAATTAATGTAATTTTGGAAATTCTTGTTAATGAATTTAAGGTAAATAAAAAAATTTATATTGTGATATGTCCATGCATTGCATTTCCCTTTCCCTATAGTTCCCACTGGGCCAGTCGTGGCTCATTCCCTCATTTTCCTTTCAGGTACACCTCGTGTGAGGTCGTGGTTCAGGTCCGAGTTCTTCTTAGAGTCTTCTCTGATGCCTCTATGGATTTAGTTGCCATTTTATCTTAATTTGTGGTACTTGTAATATTGAATATAGTTTGGGTACTTTGTACTACCTATGGATGTATTAATTCATATTATTGTCAGACTTGGATTTGTGTTTGGATTTTAGCATGTTGGAAGGTTATGCTTGAATTATTGTATTAGAATATTTCGTATTTTGATTGAAATCCAGTTGAAAAGTGTGACGCCCCAAAATCCCTTTTAGAGGATTATACCTCCGGGACCCGGTTAGCCACGGAGTCGTACGCGACGACGGGTATGAAATGATAAAACTTGGAATTTTTATACGACGAATATGCTCAAGTAATAAAATCATTTTAAAAGAAATTCTGGCATGTGGAGTTTATTTATAAAGCAATACCAAAACCTGTTAGAATTTACATACAATTCATTTTCAGCAGATACTCCACATTTAAAGAAAATCATTTATACAAAGCCTCCATTGAGGTCTCAATACAGAGTAAAATAGTTTTACAACACTGTTTCAACAATACAACAATCAATAAGATGTGCGACTTATTATCAATACAAGAAGGGGTATAATACTAGTCGTTTCCAAACGACTCTGGTAATCAAAGTCCATCAGAGCTACTAGACTCCATAAGCGTACCATCCCCGGGAACACCTGCAAGACCTGATTTGGAAAATGGGAGTGAGCCAAACGGGCTCAGTGGGAACTATAAGAGTTTGTATAAAAAAAATATATTATAAACCATGCATGCCATGCTATGCAATTAAGGAAAGTAAATTTAGTTTATAGGTTGCTTCTCAGCAATAAATCACATTTCTCTTTGTATATACAAATATAAATACATATACACATTTGAAGCAGCTAATGCATAGAAACCTTTCGTGAAATGTATATATAATGTGCCCGACCCAAAGTACAAGAAAGGCAATATATATATATATATCATCATATTGTACCTGCCACAACACCGCGACTAGATCTATCGCATCAATCACATATATCAAACTCACGTCTAGGATTTTCATAAATCTACTGTGCACAGAGATAGCCGGCAACTCGGTTTCTTCTGCCCAAGGCAGGGACCACCTACCAGGTCCACCTAGACGCTACCTCACGCAGCCACACAAGCATACGCTACCTCACGCCGCCATAAAGGCACACGCTACAATAATACTCACGTAGCCACCAAGGCTATACGCTACCGGTAATCACCATCTATCTAGTACGAACGGTGTGGCCATCCGATAATATATCCAAATAATAATAAACTCATCAAATCCATGAAATCATAAGAATACATAATTCAACAGATATATAGATATGAATATGCATACATTCCATATGTATTCGTATAACTCATAGATATGTATCCGTTCTAGATATGAGTACATATACATATTGTAAAACATGTAGTGGTATTGTTGAGATTGAATAAGATCCGCCAAGTCCGTCAGTTAAGAAAAGAAACCATAAAAATCCTTAGTTTGGGAGGTTTCACATGCTTTCATCAAATTGGCCCCAAGCCAAGTCTAATATAATCAAACAATGTATATAAGTTCCCAATTAGCCTCCCAATATGATTTAAAGACTTCATTTATTCAAAACATATTTATATATTTGACCAGCATACTTACGGACTGGCTAGGTAAGTAGAAAATCTCATAAATTTGGTTTATAACTCAAAACACAATAACAATACCACTAATATATATATCTTTGTCCAAAATATGGTTTAAATCCCATATATGACATCATACGTAAGTGTATCAAGGTCTAGCGTATATAATCGTATACGTACTTAAAGGAAATATACCAAACTTTCTTATAAATCATTTATAAATCCCAAGCCCCATGCATATTCAACTTTTAGTAGAAAACCTAGGTTTAATTTGATTTGGTGTAAATAGGTTGTAATAACTTGAAAAGAAGTTTAAATACTATTGTTCCCACCTTAAGAGGGTCAATCCCTCGAAGTATTGCGGAAGAATCGAGCCGGAGAAGCACGGATACGAAAAACCCTAGCTATGGTGGATTTGGATGGAGGAGGAGATGAAGATGATGATGAACATGATGATAATGGTGAGAATCTTGTGTGGAAGATGCACCCTCAAATAATCCCTTAAAATCCCCCAAATTCGCTCCTCTTTTTCTCTCTAAAGGCTCTCCAAATGAATGTGTTAAATGGGGAACAAAGAAGGTGAAAATATATGAAATTCTCGCCCAGGTCGATGTAGTCGACTCCCCCATTGTTCATGTAGTCGACTACATGAGGTAATTTCTGCCTCATTCAGTTTTTGGTCAATAGCTCGACTTCACACGCACTTTTGGGCATCAAGGAGTTGGAATTAGGTCTCGTCCAAAACACGAAAGTTGTAGATGGAATTTAAATGAAGACGTGTCCGAAAACGGGGACTCATTTGGAGTTCGGATGAGGAAGTTATGGTCTTCCAAAGTTGGGTAAAAATCATTAATCGCGTAGGATCGAAATTTGTGATTTTCGAACCGATTTCCGTCCGAGCCACCCGAAACAACTTAAGGTCATCATAACACACTTAAATATATTAATGTGACTTGTTGGAGGTTTCCAAACCATGCTAACCTTTTCAAAACCCAAATTTGGCTACCCGGAGCCAAATTCTGCCTTATACGCGATATGGGTCGTGATTTGCAAGCAATGAGGAAACCGGGTGTTACAAAAAGTATTCTATGTAATTGTTATGTTTGTCAACAGAATGGTTTTCCTCGTGTTACGAATACTTCATGCCAAATTTTCGTTGGATTTCTTTACCTTTGATTAGATCATTGATTGTATACTTTTATTTATCTACTGCTAATTAAATGCAGCATCTGTTAACACCTGATCAATTCGGCGGGTTGTTACATTGCATGACTGTTATAGGACAGTTGGCATGCGCAGATTGCTGCCAGGAAAAAGTCACAATGTCTTGAAATTCTGGGTGGGAGGTCCAGGCAGTGAGGAATTTAAATTGTTTAGGGCCTTCAAACTGATTTTCCATGGAAGAGAACAATAGGGGAGTATGACTAGATTCACTTTTGGGAAGGGTGACATAAGAGATACTGTGCTTGTAATGCCCCATTCATTGCATTACCGCAATTACCTTAATTTGTTCTTCAATTTCATCTCGGGTGGTGAATTATAGATTTATGGACAATCTTATTGTTCTAGCATTTCATTTTAGTTGTAATGGTATACTTACATTTGTGTAAGTGGTTGTTTCGCAATTCGGATGGTTCGAATTGCTATCGGGTTGTGAATCGTGCGTTTTGGCTTTACGCGATTCATCGATTTTAGCCCACTTTGAGGTGCCGTAACTTTTCCGTTCCTTGCCTAATTAAGCTCCCGTTTACGCTTGTATTTATACTTTGATCCAACCTACAACTTTTATGTTTTGTCCGGAAGCTAATTCATGCTTTTCGTTGGTCAAAAAAGTGTGTGAAGTAAGCAAGGCGCAAAAATATGTTCTTTTGGTAGCGCTTCGGGAGAGGGCTGTCTTTGACGAATTTTTGGGATTTATTCATCCATAATTTAAGGATACTTCCTCTTATGAAGTTGTAAAGCTTTTAATTAGCTTTCTGTGAACATAAAGATCACCTCAATCGGAGTTCCGATTTAGAAGTTATGACCAAAATACGAACACTGCTCCAGATCCAAAATGCATGTGCCGGCAGTGGACTCCATGATCGATCATGGGGAGACCATGATCGATCATGGTACAACAGTAAGTCAGTTTTGGCCATTTTATTCCCCCTCCTACCCCATTTTTGAGCCACAACTTTAAGAGGGAGTTAGAGAGAGTTGAGAGGTCATTTCTAAGGGGTTTCAGAGAGGTTTTCATCTATATTTCAACCCATAAACAAACCTCCATCTTCATCTTCTTCATCCTCTCTTCCTCCATGGCTAGGGCTCAAACCAAGGAATTGGGGATTTTGAAATTCAACGGCTCGTGGCTCGATTCAGCCTTCCAAACTCGAGGATTAAGCTTCATAGTGGTGGGAATCTAATTCTAAAACTTGTTTTCCAACTTATTACTACTCGATTATGATTTTACCTCTTGATTATATATAAACCTAACATGTCAAAAAAGGGTTTTCGATTATATGTTGAAATTGATATTTATATGAACTAAATTGCCTATTTATGGTTTAAATCACATGATTCAACGAGGAATTAAGGCCATTAACATGATTTATACAAAAACCCACTTGGAACCCACTTTATTGTTGAATATCCTTACTATAAGCTAAGTGTCTACTCTTGAGGGTTCAAGTGGTGGTTTTTATATTGCAAAACACACGTTTATGAGTTATTAAAGTATTCGGAATGATTGATATGATATAACTCCCGTCAGCTACATATTGATGTTGTGTTTGAGTAATGAAAAGTAGTTACATGGCACAATTATTTCTCATATGAGCCTGTCAGTGTTATTGAGACATACATTATCATTAGTCCATTATCGGTCCAAGGTTTGGTCTCTAACGATTGGGGCCATAAGTTGGGACAGAGCACCCCTGGGTGAAAGACCCAAAACCGTGCTCGAAAAATAACAAGAGGCCCTGCTGCCGCGTGGTTGAATGGCCACGAAATGCAGACCTGGTTGTACGCTTGGATAATGGCGAGATTTATGAGATACGGCTCGGGGTTTATGTAATGATTGTACGTTAATTGTGCCATAGGATTACTTGATGTCGGTTATACATTGTCCGTGGATTTTAAAGATACTTTAACAAAATGGAAACAAGGTTTTTCCTTAAATGTTATATATATATATATGTATGAAGGATTTATTTCATATCATCATGTAAAAGGATTTCTCTTGATTTAATAAAAAGGATTTCTAGGTATTGTTTTCACACAAAATCTATTATATGATTCCCACTGAGTCCTTTTGACTCACCCAATTACTTTCCATACAGATTCTTCCGCAGGTTCTTCTGGGAAAGAAAAGAGGGAGGATGTAGCATCATAGATTGCCTCACTACCACAACCTAAGCGTGGGTCCATTTACGATAGAAGGACCATCGCTCCTTACGTAATACCCCTGTTCCTTTTCCCGCTTTGACATTCTCTTAAGCCTGGTATGGCTTAATTTTCGTTAGAGAGCGAGCATTGGGTTTTGAGTCCTTTGTATTCAACCTGATAGTTCTAGTATGTCATATTAGGTATATTTAGTTTGAGGGAGCAATCGTTTCATTGTCTAAGTGGTTCAGGTTGAAACCGAGGCGATAATCGCGTGTTTCGACTTTTCACAATTCGTCGATTTGTAGCCAACTTTTAGAGGCCATAACTTCTTCATTCGATGTCCAAACGACTCTTCATTTGAGGCCATATCTTCATTTCTTTTTTCTCTACAACTTTCGTGTTTGGGCCGAGTCGAGATTCAGTCATTTCGAGGTCCGTTTCTAGCTCAAAAAGTCATTTGCTGTTGTAGTGACTTCCATGATCGATCATGGTCCTCCAGAGGAATTCCAAAAGGGTTCATGATCGATCATGGGGTACCCATGATCGATCATGGTTCACCTGAATGTCGGTTTTGAGCTTTTTTAACACTTTTTTTACCCATTTATCACCCATCACTCCTCATTTTTGAGCCACAAACCTCCACCACTCTCTAGAGAGTTCTAGAGAGAGATAGGGGGAGATTATTGTAACTTCTTCATCCTCTTACAAGATTTGAGTCCTGAATCGCTTCCTCCTTCGCTATTCATCATTGTTCTCACCTTCATCCTCCACTAGAGCTCGTGTTGGAGCTAGTGTTTTGGCGAGACGGCTTCTACGCTTCCTCAACTCCTCGGTCTTGCTTCTCTAAGGTGGGAACACTAGTACTTAACCCTCTATTTCAAATTATTACTCGTTGAATTAGAGTTTTGAAACCGAATTGGGGATTTTCATCAAAAGTACATGTTTTTTGCATCTCACGGGGTTTGGGCGAGGTAAACCTTAGATTAGTGATGTATATGGATATTTTATCACTTAGATATCATGTATTATCACTTCTTACCACACTATGAGCCTTGTTCTCTCACCTACACATCATACCCACATTGTAGTAAGGGTATGAACTAGGCCTAAAGGGATTTCGAGATTTGTGCTTTGATTGGGATTAGTTATGTGATATAAATAGTGGATAAGTGTACTTATGCCATTAAGTTTAAGTATTAGAGCCAACCCTCATGTTGTGTACCAAAATCCACTTAGGCGGATAACGCGTGTTAATATTAAAGCTTACAGGCTTATGAACACTATTGTGGGGTGGTTAATTAATAGTTGTGGCTTGGATAAGACCACATATGAGTGTAGGAACACACGTAGGACTTTATTGGTGATCATAAGACACGCCTTTGAACGTCAGTGGCCGATAACCTTAAAAGTGGACATAATACGCACATGGCAAATAATGATGAGATGTAAGAACACTATAATGGTATAATTTACTAATAATGGAAGGCTTAATTGTAATGATACTAATGATTATGAGTAATGGGAAATGGTATGATATTGTACACATAATTGTGAGGATTACCATATTATGTGAAAATGACCAAACGATGAGAATACGGATTATAAGCGTGATGACGACGCTTATGTTAACGATGATAATGATGATGTGATTAATAATGAATGAATGATGGTTATAATAATGATGATGATTGTGTGATTGTATATATATGTTGTTGGCCATACGTGTGATGGATGATTGATGATTATACGTATAGTGTTGAATGCAGAATCGATATATTCCTGTTGTTGCGATCACACGTATGGGTTGGATATGATGATTTACGGAGCACCGGGTAGCTCCCCATGACTCGAAGGAGGGCCGCCTATTGCTGCCCGTGGGTGAAAAGGCCCTAAACCGTGCATGGGAAAATGAAGTCTGTGACTCCGCCGGTGGTTGTGTGTGCCCACAAAGGAGAGCCCACTCTAGGTATCTTGCCTTCCGACAGGACTATGTGTTCTCGGTTAGACGAGTTTCCGTGGCAGCGGAGCAGGTCTCGTGTGCCACTACTTTCCAAATGGTGAGTTTCCCGAGAAGTAGTGGGCTACTAATGGTCATTACCCTGCTAGGGTATTGCCTGGTGTAATTCCTTCCAGAGTGTCGAGATGGCTTGTATGAGGTGTTCTCTTCGTTAACTATTCGGAGTTTATTCCTGGGAAAATGTCCTGCACGGTTATCTCCGAATGAATTACTTAGAAAACAAGTCCCTAAGCCACTCCCCACTTGGAGGAGACATGAAATAAGAACCTTTGACCTTTCGAGATCCTCTGTTCTGGGCCTGGACTGACCGCGGGGTGGAACTGAGGCATTATACTAGAGACGTGATACGAGAGTTGTTGTGAGATTCTGATTGTGCTGTGATTATTATTGTATCGTATCATGTCTCATGTTGATTTATATGTGTTGCCTCGGCTATGGTGTAATTGATGTAAAGACTTATGCAGACACATCTAACAGAACAGGATACACGTAGAGAACTGTTGAGCCTTTCATATATATATATTAATATATAAAGTGGAAAGAGATAATGATTATTGAACTTAGAAATGATGTAAGAGTATACAAACGTGTATGGATTACGGAGTAGCGAGCCGGATCATAATGCATATAATATACTCATAGTTAAAAGGGAAATCGTAGCTAATGAGATCACTTAATGAGAGTACACCGTAATATAACGGATTAGGCTAAAGATCTTGGGGCGAAGCCTATTAGGTGGTCAAGTATAAGATTCATAATGAATTATAATTAAAGTGATAACAATGAACACTTGGCCTATAGTTACGACTTATGGTGTAGGCGACGGATAGCATAGTATAATGTGGACTTATTGTTGAAAGAGGATAGTCCGTAGTATATCGAGCCTTAGGATGCTAGAGTTTGTTATGAGGCGACTTTGGACTAGCGATCTCCTCGAGTTGTGGAATTCCTTGGGGTTTTATCTTATGGATGGTTGGAGGAGAGAAAGGATAGTTGGATAAATGGCTTCCAGGTAGCTAGGATAGAAGTCCTAGTGGGGTTGCATGCACTTCGGATTGCATGGCATTGCATTGCACGTTTTCAAACTATACATTAAAGTAAAGTATTTTCTATATAAAACCTATATAGTTCCCACTGAGCCCGGATTTGGCTCATCATGTTTTCTAACAATTTTGCAGACATAGCATCTCGGGTGGAGTATGATGTACATGTATAGAGGCCTCTAATGTCCACAATCTGTGTCAAGTCCTTCTTCGAGAAAGGACTGTGTTGTATAAACATTTTGATTTCCATTTAATTGTATATGGGCTATGATTTGATAAACAATATGTATTGTGAAGTTGTATAAATGGTTTTATATATGTGGAGTTGATTTAAATATGGTTTGATGTGATTCCATTTGTATGGAAAAATGATTTTAAATGTTACAGGTTGATTTATTACCCGAACTAACTCCACATGCTGTGATTTTAGAAAATAAGCTTTTCAACAGGATCACCATTTTATTTGAGAAAAGTTTTTAAAAGTTGTGGATTTTATATTTAAAACCCGCCATCGTGCACGGCATCTGTGATTAACCGGGTCCCGGAGGTGAAAATCTCAGAATGGGATTTGGAGCGTCACACCTTAACACCATAAAATGTTATATGTGTACTGTAATTATGCTTGAACTTACGTACATGTTGTGTAAACCATACATTTTGTACTCGGGACCTCATTGGAGGCTAGTTGTTTATTTATATTAAATCATTTTCTTTGTGGACAAATTTACAGAATGTATCATGTCTTTGCTATTTAGAATGTAAATTTTTAAGTGTTCCACATGAAACTAAGTTTTGTTAACCCGCCATTGCGTACGGCACCGTGATTAACCGGGTTCCGGAGGATAAATACTCCTAACGGGATTCGGGGCGTCACAATGCCAAATAGTCAGCCAATCTATTGAGCAAAGAACTCTGTCAAGTCTGGTGTCCATGAGAGGGTAGCCATTTTTGAACCATGTGTAAAGGGACCCAGTAGCATCAATATGATTCAGCTCACAAGTATCAGTCCAAGCTTGAAATTCCTCACATGACAGAGCATGAGGGAAGGGGGGGCCTCTCTTTTCATGAGCACCAAGAGAGCAATTAAAATCACCAATGACCATCCAGGGAGCATCACGTCTGGATTTGAAGTCTGTTAGATCCAACCAAAGGTTTCTCCTTTGATTAATGTTGTTGCTGGCATACACAGTGGTGATGAAGTAAGGGTTAGGATTGTTTGTGAAATGGATGGTAATGTGTTGGCGGGAAGTTTGGGAAATAGAAGGGGAAGGCATGTGAATGGAGTGAAACAGCCACATGTTGGGGGTTTGATCATGTCTATCATTGGTAGCAAGAAGTTGCATACCCAAGGAGACCAAAATTGAGAGGGGATTTGGTTGAAAGTAACCATGGGCTCAGCAATACAAAGGAGGTCAGGATGATGATTGGTACAGTGGTTTTTTAGAGCTCTTTGAGTGTTGGCATTGCCAATCCCCCTAAGGTTCCAGTACATGATAATCATTATTGGGGGTTATGGGGTTATTGAAGGGTTGATTCTCAATGTTTGTTGCCTGTTTGGCCTGAGCCAATTCTCTTTGCTTTATAGCCAGATACTAATTGATGGCATAAGGGGTAAGACCAGCTTTTCTAACTCCCTTCTTTCTTGATATTGTCTAGCTTCCATTTTTTGATCTTTTTGTTGCTAAGAGGCCTGTTAACTGGGAGATAATTTGTTTCTTTCAACTTGCCAGCGTCAGCTTCCTCAAAGGAGGAAGGTATATATTCAGAGTCTGAGCATTGATCATAAAAATTGTTATGAGCTTCTGACTTCTCTGTGCTTTCTACTAAGGTAGAATTTTGGGTGTGGCTGGGTGACCCAAGAATTGAAGAACCTCTATCTTGTTTAGCTTCAATACATAGGACATTGGTACTTGAGGTTTGAAGAAATTGGATATCAGCATTGGTCTCCCTGTGTTCAATAGGCTCTTCATCCTCATGATCCCCCCCAGAAGGTGCCTGAGAGGGGGACAAATTTGTTTGCTGTGAGAGTGGCATTTTCTGTAGAAGAAGCCAAATGACTTTGTTTTGAGTGAGATTTTTGTGTAAGATTCAGCTTTGTGGGGATGCTATCATTTGACTCAGGCACCACAGTGTCCTGACTATCAATAATATGTGGATGTTGGGCTGATGAAGGGGGAGAGAATTAGCATTTGATGTTTTGGGGCTGGCATTATGGCTGAGAGGTTTATGGGTAACAGGATGGCAATCATGAGCTTTGAGGGTAAGCGTGGGTTCCGCATAACTAAAATCAGCTTCAGCAAGATTACAACCTGCCACACCACCATTGTCATCACTGTAATGCTTGTTAGCCTCCTCAAAAGATCGTTGTTGATCTTGGTCCAAAGTAGGACTTGATATAGCATTTAAACTAGTCTTATGGGAAGAGTTAGCTTTAGGCATCGTGGTTTTATGGGCTTTTGATTTTTGACTTTCTTTGGCTGATACATTGAGAGAGTGAGTGTGCTTCACCTTCTTAACGATTCTACATTCTGCTACCAGATGCCCTATTACAGAGCAATGAGTACAGAAATGAGGCAATTCTTCTTATGTGACAGGAAGTTCAAAGCTCATTCCTTCTCTTTCCACAAAAATCCTTTAAGGCAGTTCTGAATTGAGATCAATGTTCACAAAGACTCTAGCAAAATGTAACAACCCACCTAATTAAGTAGGTGTTAACGGATGTTATATCTAATTAAAAGCAAATAGACAAATAAACATAACCGATAAATTAAACAAGGTAGAGCAATCTAATAAAATTTCGACATGAAGTATTCGTAAATACTAAGAAATTCATCCTGTTTAATAAACAACACGGAATTATAGAATACTTCTCAAATCCATTACAATCCAAATTCGATAAATACAACTAGTACATCCATAGATACTACAAGTACTCAAACTTAATTTGAAGTAACAACTACTACAAATAGGATAAAACAACAACTAATTTCGTAGGGGCATCAGAGAAGACTCTAAGATGAATTTGGACCTGCTCCATGACCTCACCCAAAACACGATGTGTATCTGAAAGGAAAATGAGGGAATGAACCACAAATGGCCCAGTATGAACTATAGGGAAAGGGAAAATGCAATGCATGATCATACTACAGTATGAGAGAGTTCACAATTTTAATTATTGACAAAATTCCTGATTTATACCAATTTATAGGAAAACTATTCATAAAGCATCAATATAATTTTATTAATTATCAATACGTATCTCACACGATAGCTGTTTAAACATCCATCCATCCACCTCATCCTCCTCCTCCTCGACCTAATACCGGTACTAGACGGAATATACTACTAACAAATGACCCCATCTTACCATGGGTCAGTGCACTGGTAACCAGATTTATCGGCACCCCATCTTTACCATGGGCCTGTGCAATAATAAAATACAAGCATTTCTATATCGGTGCATATCCGGTTCCAACAATCTTAATATAATCGACAAACCACTAGGTAGTAGTTGTGCTCAGGGCAATATTTATAATATCAACATTTCAATCCATGTGTTTTAAAATTTCAAGAACAATAAAAATAGTCTTTGTTGCTTTAACACTAAATAATTTTGTAGAATATCACTTTTCTTTTTTATAACCTATTATTATACCGACAATGGCCAACAATAAAACCATCAATAATAATAAACATAATCCAAAATCTCATATTTCTCCATGAATCACACTTGTACTAACCAAATTTCTTAATTCCAAACATTTAGTGAAGACTCATAAGAGGAGTAATACTAGACTTGCTGGTAATATCATCAAACACCTCATGCATGTTTAACCATGAGTTTAAAATATTATTTGAAGTTGATTAATATTCTAAAATTTGGTAAATTTTGATGAAAATTCTGCTATTAAACATGCATGTGACGATTCTAGCTATTTCGGTACCAAAATCTCAAAACAACCCATGTATACCAACATGCATTAGGACCAGCTCTCATATTCATCACATAGGGCTCATATAACATCAAACTCAATGCTCAGATCATGTAAATCAAGTTCAAACCATTTGCATGCAAAGGAAAGTATGGTTTTGGTACCGAAAATATATGTTTCTAGCGATTTCGGTGCCAAAATCTCAAAATAACCCATAAATACTAATATGCTCTATGATCAGCCTTTAATTCCATCATCGACAACTCATATAATAATTATCAGCATGCTCATATTATATATATCAAGCATAAACCACATGCATGCAAAGAAAAGTAAGATTTTGGTACCGAAAATCTAGTATTAGTACTCATACAACAATCTCCAAGCAAAGAATGAAGAAATGAAGGGAAGTTCCCACCTTAATCACTTCTGGATAGAAATGGAGAGCCCCAAAGAAACCACCTACAACCTCTGTTTTGAGAAAACCAAGCTAGGAAATGGACTCGCCACGTCAAAAACTTGAGAAATCCACAATTTCAGAATGAAAATCATTGACTTGGTCAAACCCGGATTGACCAAATGTGTTACAGTGCACCGTTCGTATTTTGGCCATAACTCTTTGCTCGGAACTCCGATTGGTATGATCTTTATATCAACGGAAAGCTAATTCAAAACTCTACAACTTTACAAGAGGAAGTTTAATTTGGTTGAAGACAGTGCTCTGTCGAAATTCAGCAGAATCTGATTTTTGCTAATGGGCTTACATCGCACTCTATTTTGACCATTAAAGAGCGTGAACTAGCTTTCAGTCAAAACACAAAAGTTGTAGACAAATAAAAGATGAAACTACAGGAGTTAGCAGAGTGGTATTTAGATAAAGGATGAGAAAGTTACGAGTCTCTAAAATTGACTAATCTAAAATGTTGAGCAAATATTCCCGATTTGATTCCACTAAATTCGGAGGTCTGAATGTTCCAGAATCACAAACGAGAATTGGAGGAATCGTTAATGTTAAAAAAAAGAATTCGATTCCACTAAATACTTAAAAATGATTGAATGAAGTCCGAATCTAATGAAACTTTATAAGATGGTTTAATAACTATAATATGGTGTGTCGGAAAACACAAACCTCAATTCGGACCTTCCGAGGTCAATAAACTGAACATAAGAAAAGTAGGAAAAATTGAAAATTCAAGAACACACCAAATTACTCAAACTAATTCTGAATTAAATCAAATGTTTTAGATTTTATCCATAACACCAAAGTGATGTGTAGGAACATTTGGACTTGTCTAAGTCCACGAATGAATCGGACAAATAGCGAACTTAATAAATGAAAATACACCTATCGAAACACAGAGTGTTACAAAAATTTCCCAGTGCTTTGGTTTTGATGTGGGGATCAACATGTAAAGGATTTCCTATAGCACCAGCAATGTAGAGAACTGCTGCTTCATCCAAATATTCCCATGACAACTCATGAATTCGAACCCATACATGGGCATTGGACTGTTTCTGCTTGCTGGGAACAAAGTCAGGAACCCACTGAGAGAGTTTGAAAATGCCATTTGCCAACTTAGTTTGACCAGAGCTTCTGATTCTTTTCATGTATTCCTTATTATAAAAATGAAGCACATAATACCCCTTTCCTATTGGTGTGAGAGTCCATGAATGAGAAGTTTTTCCAAACATTATTTAAGATGGGATAAAGGTCTGTGGCTTTGATGGGAGCATTCCCTCTGTGTAAAATTAATATACCAATGAGGTTTGTTCTACATTTAGAGATGGCATTATGGTACAGCTTTTCATCTAGTTTAATAGAGACTAGATTCCCTTTTTTGTGAATATGTAACACCCGTTGAGCAAATGTACCACATTTTTTGTCCGAGACGCGAGAGTGTGCTCGAGCCGTATCCGAATGTGGGAAATACTTCCACACTATTTTAGAGATGTTATTACATTCATCTTTTAAGTTGGAAAGGGTTATGTAGAGTACCCGAGTCGAAATTTGCAAAATCTCACATTTTAAACTTACCCGACAAACCGACCTTTAGTCATTCAAGACATCATAACTTTTTCATTTTAGATCAGAATGGGACCTACTTTATGTCATTGGAAAGGTATTTCAATTTCCAAGAACTTTCGTGTTTTTCCCGGAACCCAATTCCCACTTCTCGTTGGTCAAAATAAGGTTACAAGATCAGTTGGTGGCATAAACAGGCAATTCTGGGCATGAGCAAAAATCCAGTACCATGGAGTCGACTCCATGGGGTTTAGGGAGTCGACTCCCCTTCACTGTAGTGGTCAAAAATGATATTTTTTAAGCCTTGACCCGATTTTTATACACCATTAACCCCACCTTCTTCTCCACTTCGACCAGAGCTCAGGGAGAGAGTGAGAGGAGTGTACGAATCATGGAGGATAGTTCATGAGTGTAATTTTAACACATATTACCACCCAAATCAAAGATCAAACACATTATATCCATCATCTTCTTCCTTTCTTCACATCCACCAAGCTAGGGCTCCAAACCCAACTATGGTATCTTGCGCCTCCGTCGTTTAGAGCTTGATCCGTGACTCGAGTGGTGAAGGTTTGACGGTATCGAGGTAGGAACACTAGTATTAAAACCTATTTTAAAGGTTTATGCACCCAATCACCAATTTATACAAACTTTGGGGATTTTCTATACATATAACTATTGCTGCGTATATGTGCACTTTGGGCCTATAAATTATGAAGGAAATGGTTGATTATTACTTTTAAATCATAGTATATCATATTTCTCCAAGTATCTCTTCCATTTCCTTGATTTATGATAAACCCTTGTTCCTGGCCTCTAGCGCGCAGGTACATACCAGTCTGTATAGTAAAGTAAACTTATGATACGCACTTTATATCACTTGATACTCATGAAATGGACTATTATACCTTTTTACATGATGTATATGATCTTATAATTGTGATTGGGATGATAATGATTTTCCTTATACGGAGTTGTCAACACCGCTCGTACCAGGTAGATGGTTATTACCGGTAGCGTATAGCCTTAGTGGCTACGTGAGATTATTGTAGCGTATGCCTTTGTGGCTGCGTGAGGTAGCGTATGCCTGTGTGGCTGCGTGAGGTAGCGTCTAGGTGGATCTGGTAGGTGGTCCCTGCCTTGGGCAGAAGAAACCGAGTGCCGGCTATCTCTGTACAGTAGATGTGAAAAATCCTAGACGTGAGTATTATACATGATGGATACGATGTAGGCCTGGTCGCGGTGTCTTGAGATTACATATATATATTACATTGTTTATATACATATTTATGACTTATGTATACGTACTGATTACAAACTCTCTTTATAAAGCTCCTCCTACATATACATGTTTTTCTCTCAACTCCTATAGTTCCTACTGGGCCCGTTTGGCTCACAGTTTTTCCTACACAGGTACTTCTAAGGTTGGGACGGGACGAGCTGATAAGGGGAAGGTCGACAAGTCTTAGTCTCCTCTGATACTATAGTGTGAGGGCCTTTCACTACTGAAAGGCCATGTTATCAATCTTATTGTACCATAACTCAACTTATATTATGTGGCCATGTTTGTACTATCTATGTAGCCCACTTGGGGTTATGGAGACTGTATTGTGTATGACTATTTTGTGACCGTTATGTATTACTTATATATGTACTTTGTGGGCTGATATTTTTCTTTAATCTTATTCTTTTGGTTATGGTATTATGAGTTGGTGGGACATTTCTATAGTTTAAAGCTATCCTAATGTGGACAAGTGACTTATATTTTAGTTGATCGGGGCACAACGGTACAGACTAATCTATAAGGCACGAGTTAACAGGAGGGGAAGCTACAGTTCTAGCATGTTCCCAGTTGATTGTGTTATATGTTCTTGACCTTAGCATTTTTGCCTTCCTCACCAGAGTTATTTAGTTTTTACTTACTCCCGCCGTCGCGTACGGCTCCGTGATCAACCGTGTTCCGGAGGTTCTCCCTCCCAACGGAACTCGGGGCGTCACAGAATAACCGGTAGTTGAGTGGAGGTTGACTTAGTTTGGATTGTATTGGGAAAAAATAAACTAGCATAGGATCTAGTGTTACCTTTTGTATTGGGAATAATCAACTGAGCAGCTGTCTCTTTAGAAGCTGGGACTGAAGGAAAAAGGACAGGAACTTTCACCTATCAGGATGGGAGAAATGTGATTTGTACCACCTGCTGCACTATGTTGTCCACTGGTCAAAGGCAAAACCAGTGGTTTTTCCAGTAATACCATGGGCTCTTCTCTTTCACTCTACACCTGCCTGAGAAATTTTCATTTCTTCCATGAACATTTTTCGGTGGTCCATTTTTCTGTTGCTTTAAAATAGCAACCAACTCAGAATCAATGGAGGGATGAGACTGAATATTGAGCTCCGAACCACATTTTATGGGTGGTGTAGTTTTTTGGAGAGTGACTTATGGGCTATACTCCTTTTGCAGGTTATTGACCACCATAATGCCATCACGTAGAGTGCCAATCATCTTATTTTTCTCCAGGTTGGTGAGAAGCATACCATCACTAATGAACTCCTTCCTACACTCTCTAATAACCATGGCAGGTGATGGGATTTGGACTGTTGGTTGGGATTGTGGGATATTAACATATGTAGCAGTGGTTTTAAGGCATAAACTGGTCCCATTGGGGGTCAAAAAATTGCATTGAGACTCTATAACCTAAGTATCCAATGGCAATGAGCTCTAACTGTGTATAGAATTTTATGGAAGGGCTTCGGGCAACAATGTACCTTGCATAGCAGGTTGGAATTGCCAGAAGTTTTTTCTTGCATGGGATCTACATTAACTGCATACTGTATCGGGGTAGGTCCTGCCATATGTTGGAAGAGATGCTGGGTGGTTGTGTTGGCTGTAACTGGTTGATGGGAAAGCTTAGAGAGCAAGTGGAAGAGAAGTTGCTACTGTTGAGATTGCTTAGCCATGATCTTCTGTTGTTTATGGGTTTAAAGAGCTAGAAGGTGAGATATCTCATCCAAAAGGGGGTGGTTGGGTAAGGGAAATGTAACAGCACCAGAGTTTGCTGGGCAGTTCAGGGCAGAAGTGGGTTGTGAAGAGGGCGACAGAGTATGAGAAAGATGGCTGTGTGGTGGCACGTGGGGCGCTGGACCTAGCATGTGGGGTGGCGTGTGGAGCACGTGAGGTATTGTAGGGGTGCTGGGGCAGTGTGAGGAGTCCATTGGCAGAGAGGTGGTGATTTGGTGGTTGTTGGTGGCCGGAGGTTGGTGGTGTTCCTCCAGAAAACTCATAATTTTCGCCTAAAAACTCATAAGATTAAAATATTAATAAAATTGAGAGGAGAGAGGTTGGAGAGAATATTTGCACTTTTTCTATCTAGAAATATTCATTATTTTTAGGGTTTAGGTTTTTTTTTTAATAACCTCTAAGCCCAAAAGGGCCTAAGAGTCAATATATAAATAACAAAAGGGGGGGAGAAACAAAAGGCCTTCTCTATAGCCTATGAAACAAAAACACAAAGAAGGAAAGGAAAATTGGATATAGGACTCAAAGTAAACCAATGAGTCCCATATCCAATTTAATACAAAAACACCCTGCGACAGTGCATATACAATAAATTTGATCAATACATTCAGCCAAAGTAAAAGAAACAGCAGAAAACTTAAAGACTTCAAACCAGCCCTTGTGAACAGTGATTCTGCTAAAATTCTACAGATTAAGCAGGGTGGCAACAGGGCTGTTGCTGTCTGATTGTAGTAGCCATTGGTGGAGAGGAAGAAGACTGATACCATATAAAAGATCCAGCAGGTTCCTAGATTGTGGGATCAGAGTTGCATAAAGCAGCAGGGCCATAATTCTGCAGATATTGAATTCTGCAGAAAATTTGAATAGAACCAGAGCAGGAGCAGCATGACATAAGAAGAGAGGAAATATCAAAATCATCTAAATTTGTAGTTGGGAAGGCTGGCATACTCATGAGCAAGGATGGCATCAATGCTAGGAGGGTTTAGGTTTTTTTTTAAAAAAAAACTAGCCAACAAAGGCTAGATACATAACATTAATGACAAAAAAAATTACAACTAAGGGGGAAACAAAGAGGTCTTCCCCAATGACCCAAAAAAAACACAAACAAAAAATTACATAAATTGCTTGTAGGACTTGTGCTATCTAACATAAGTACTATAAACAATTTATCCATAATATCTAGCTCCAAAAACGTGTGCTTGTTTAAGATGGAGTTCTTGCTCATGTCGGCATAGAGAGAAAAATGAGAGTCCATTACCGTGTGTGACTTTCTTCCATGTGAGACTTTTGATGAGATGGATGAGGGGATATAGCTGAGATTATAAAGCAAGGAAAGAGCTTTTTATTTGCTTCATTGTGCATGTTTGAATGTGGATTGGTAAGACTATTGTGCTCGGCAACAGGGGTACAAGAAAAGGTAGCAAAAACGTATTTCCAATCTCCCAGGGGGTGCTAGCAGACCAGGTATGTATTTTTTATTGTGCTATCTTTAATGTTTCGGACATGCATGTAGAAGTGCTGCATTGTAATGATGATAATGCTAGCTTTCCAGCAGTGAATACCACTTGTTTGATGAAATGCTTGAAAGAGCATAGCTAGCATAATTCTGAACTGCAGAAGAGCACCAACCCCTTCACTTGAATCTGTAATTAGGAAGATTTGCATATTCATGTGCAAGTATGTTGTTTAGTTGCTGAGGGTACACATTCCACCATTTGAGCTCCATATGCCTTAATCCAATTTTAGATAGGATATCTGCTGCTTGATTGCCCTCCCTATACACATGAGAAACATGATGCTGCATTTGCTTCAGTTGGTTTTGACAGTTGGACCATCTATTGATTAATTGCCATGGAGGGTTGAAAAATTGGTTATGAATGCAATCAACCACTGTCTTTGAATCCATTTCAAACCACACTTGTAACCACCTGTTCTGCCAAGCCAGATTCACGGCAGTAATGAAGGCTGAAAGCTCAACAAAGAATACATTTTGCATGCCAATGTTTTTGCAAAAACACCCTTTAGAAAATCCTATGTTGTTTCTGTATATACCTCCAATAGCTGCCATTCCTAGAGAGCTTAATGCCATGCCATCTGTGTTCACTTTGATCCAATTAAAGTGAGGAGGAGCCCAATTGACTGCAATAATTTTGGGAGATGTGTTGCATTTTCCTTTCACTCCCAATTTGTGGATGATGGTGAGGTCCACTATATTATTCTTCATGCAACCATTCATAAGGGGGACAACTCTCTAAGCCAATGTAACACCCCATTTCCGTATCTCTTGCAAATCACGGCCTAAGTCGCGTATAAGGCAGAATCGGGCTCCGGATGGCCAAATTGGGTTCTGGAAAGGTTGGCATGGTTTGGAAACTTCCAACAAGTCATATTAATATATTTAAGTGTGTTATAATGGCCATAAGTCATTTCGGGTGGCTCCGATGAAAATTGGGTCGAAAATCACAAGTTTCAATCCTACGTGATTAATGATTTTGCCCGACTTTGAAAGTCCATATCTTCTTCATCCGAACTCCAAATGAGTCCCCATTTTTGCCTATCTCTAGGTTTTGATCCACTCTACAAATTTTGTGTTTTGGCCGAACCCAATTCTCACTCCTCAATGGCCAAAATTGGGCGTGAAGTTGAGCCTGTGACCAAACAGCAAAATTGTGAGCTATGAATAGTGGAAGTCGACTACATGGTTTTAATGTAGTCGACTACATCGATTTGTGTGAGATTTTTAAGCTTATTTCCTCCCTTTTCCTTCTCATTTTCACCCAACCAATTGGAGAGCTTTTAGAGAGAGATTGAGGGCGATTTTGGGGGGAATCTCGTGATCATCTAAGGCGATTCCTTTCGCATCACACCCACACCAAACCATCATTGTTATCACCATCTTCATCATCTTCTTCCTCCTCATGGAGCCATAGCTTAGGTTTAGGAGCTTAAATTGGGGATTTTCGCTTCTTCGCTGTTCCGACCCGATTCAACGGCAATTCTTCGAGGGATTGACCCTCCTAAGGTGGGAACAATAGTATTTAAACTTCTTTTCAAGTGATTATAACATATTATGCCAAATCAAGCAAAACATAGGTTTTCTACTCAAACTTGCATATGCATGGGGCTTGGGTCAATTTCTTTGGATAATTTTGATATATTTGTATCATATATGACATCAATAACTATTTTAGACAAAAAGCCCTAATTGGATATGATTTATGAGAAAGTTCCACATATGACCTTCAAGTACGTATACGATTATATACGCTAAGCTTTGATACGCTTATGTATGATGTCATATATGGGATTTAAAGTATATCTCGGACAAAGTTAGTTTTATTGGTGGTATTGTTGTTGTGTTTTAAGTTATGAGTTGTATTTTTGAGATTTTATACTTATCTAGCCAGTCCGTAAGTATGCTGGTCAAATACATAAATATGTTTTGAATAAATAAAGTCTTTAAATCATAGTGGGAGGCTATTTGAGAACTCATACACTTTGTTTGATTGTATTAGACTTAGCCTGGGGCCGAATTGATGGAAACATATAAAACCTCCCAAACTGATGATTTTCTGGTTTCCTTTATTAACTGACGGACTTGGCTGATCTTGTTTAATCTCAACAACAATACCACTACATGTTTTACAATATGTATATGTACACATATCTAGAATGGATACATATTTACGAGTTACACGAATACATATGGAATTTATGTATATTCATATCTACATTTGTTGGATTCTATATTCTTATGATTTCATGGATTTGATGAGTTTATTGTTGTTTGGATATATTATCGGATGTCCACACCATTCGTACTAGATAGATGGTTATTACCTATAGCATATAGCCTTGGTGGCTACGTGAGGATTATTGTAGAGTGTGCCATTATGGCGGCGTGAGGTAGCGTATGCCTTTGTGGCTGCGTGAGGTAGCGTATGCATGTGTGGCTACTTGAGGTAGTGTTTAGGTGGACCTGGTAGGTGGTCCCTGCCTTGGGCAGAAGAAACCGAGTTGCCGGCTATCTTTGTGCACAGTAGATGTATGAAAATCCTAGACGTAAGTATGATATACGTGATTGATGTGATAGATCTAGTCGCGGTGTTGTGGCATATACAGTATGATTATGTATATATATACATATTGCTTTTCTTATACTTTTGGTTGGGGACATTATACATACATTACATAAAAGGTTTTCCATGCATAGGCTGCTTCTTAAATGTATTATATATGTATATGTATTTACATTTGTATTGATGGAGACATAAATACAGGATCATTTGATATTGCGTATAGATTGAACAAAAAGCTTTTTCTAAAACCCTATAAGAATAAAATGATTTCACCTTTGTGGATCATGTAGAGGATCCATATGAGGAGACTAGGGTTTGAAAGAATCAAATTGCGATTTGGTCAGATTTTTTAAATTCTCACTGGGCTGCGAAAATTAATTTTTTTCGCCACCGAAATGACTTCTGATCGTCCTGATTTTTCGCACAAACATAATAACTTTGCGTTCCGAACCACATACCCAAAAATCAGCTCGATCCAACAGTGCGATCAAAAGTTACGATTGATTTACGACTGCTGTGCCGAAAAACCTAAAGATCTTCTATCGTATTCCTTCCGCCATCAAATCTTGCACCGAGTGTGGGCTACGGTATCACCAAGATTTTCTCCTCTCTCAATAGAACAAAACCTAACTCATGAGAATTATTGTTATCTTTAGAAGAGACAAGGCCGGTGTATATATAAGGCTACGATAGGGACCTTAAGGAGAAATAAATGTTTGAGCTTCCTATGGAAAGTTGGAATCCTAATTCCACTATGAATTAGTTCCTTCCATAAATTATAATTCACACCACTAAAGAATTATAATTGCACTCCCATCCTTATCTCAAAATTATATTTCGAGCTCCTTATTATTAAATACTTATTACTCTCCCCACGTTAAGATTACAGATAACCGTCATTTAAATTAAATTACTGACAAGTATATTTAAATGACTTCTTAATCCTTGAGCCCACCACTTAACTTATTTGACATGTCGGATTAACATAATCCACTTGCAGGGTTTGACATGATCAAAACTTATAAGCTTCTCAAGGGGCTATCATCAATCCTTATACCGGGACGTGGATTCCGCCAATAATTAATATTCATTATACATATATTGTCGTCATCCAATTCATAAAGATTATTGATTCATAAATGAATCTCACTCTTAATGAGACAAAACAACAAACACTACATATATATCTCTATTAATTATTTCAAGATTAAGAGTATAAGTAATCATAATAACCATGGGATTTTAAATTGTTTTATATAGTCAGTATAAAAATAATTAACCCAAACTGGTCCTATTCAATACACACAAAGTGTACTAGCACAACGAGTTAAAACTATATTGTTTTCTGTAGTTAAGATAAACTACTAAAACTTGTGCTACAATCCTACCGATGGGTGTCCAATTCCATCTAAGACTGTGAATCATTAAACTTATATTCCATAAGAACTGATGATATGATCTTCTATGTGTAAGCTATACTCTACACACCAAATCATCTACTATATGGAATAAAAGACACACATGCACAATATTTAAATAAATAATATAATGCAACCATTGCCCATAAAGATTCTCATTAAAATAGAAAAACCAAGTTAATAACATATCCAAACCAACAAGAAAATTATGGCTTTTAGTGTATCACTCTAACAATCTCCCACTTAGACTCAATGCCATGCAGCTATGCATCTCACTCCCATTCCCTCAACGTGAGCACTTTGTGTTTTCCCTTTTTATGAATCCTCGGCTCTTTCGAGTTTGAAACCGTTTCACTATTATCAAAATAAAGTGAAATAGCTTATGACACTGAAGGTACCACATCTAGATTCATATGGAAGTTCCTAAGCCAAACCGCTGCCTTAGCTGCTTCTAAAGCAGCCACATATTCAGCTTTCATGGTGGAGTCATCAATGCCTGACTGCTTGACACTCCTCCAACCAATGACTCCACCTCTTAGAGTAAACACATAACCTGAAGTTGACTTTCTGGAATCCTAACATTCGACTAAAAATCCTTGTATGTGAATCCAACAGGTAATATACTGTTTGCCTGGTAAACCAACATAAAATCTTGAGTCCTTTTAAGGTACTTAAGTATGTGTTTTACCACAGCCCAATGTTCTTTTCCTGGATTAGACTGATATCGGCTAACCATATAAATGGTAAAGCAGATGTCTGGTCTAGTACACAATATAGCATATATGAGGCTTCCCACTGTCGAAGCAGAAGGAATTCCCTCCATCCTCTCTATCTCATCATGTGTCTTATGACATTGATCTTGGATAGAGTGATTCCATACTTAAAAAAGGAGAAACCCTTTCTTGGAATCTTGTATACTAACTTTGGCAAGAATTGTATCAATGTAAGTACTTTGGATAAGCCCAACATCCTATTTTTCCAATCTCGCATAAGCTTAATACCAAGGATGTGACTAGCTTCTCCTAAGCCCTTCATATCGATCTGACTTGTTAACCATACCTTCACTGAAGATAATATTCACATATCGCTTCCAATAAGTAAGATATTATCCACATACAATACCTAGAATACCACCGCGCTTCCGCTGTGCCTTTTGTACACACAAGACTCATCTGAACATTGATCAAAACCAAAAGATTTGATATCATGGTCAAAATAGATGTTCCAAGATCTAGACACTTGCTTAAGCCCATAAATGGGCTTCTTCAGCTTGCACAACATGTGCTCTTGGCCCTTTGCTATGAATCCTTTTAGTTGCATCATATAGATGCTTTTATCAAGACTTCCATCAAGGAAACCTGTCTTGACATCCACTTGCCAAATCTCATAATCAACATGAGCCGCAATGGATAAGAGAATTCGAATAGACTTTGGCATGGCTACCGACAAAAAGGTTTCATCATAATCGATCCCCTTCTTTTTGAGTGAACCCTTTTAACAACAAGCCTTGATTTAAGCCTGTCTAATCCTCTCTATCTCTTATATACCCACTTGCATCCGATAGGTTTTATCCCTTCGGGTGGTTTTACAAGATTCCAGACTTTGTTAGAGTACATGGACTCCATTTCAGATTTCATAACCCTTTGCCATTTTCTGTATCTTTATCTTGAAGTACTTCATTGTAGTTAAAAATGGTTCGTTTCTTATTCATCAGGGACCTTGTCATAAGACTCTCCCAAGAACATAAAACGACCAGGTTGATGAACAACCCTCCCACTACGACGAGGCACTACTTTTGTTTGTGTACATTATGAAAATATTGAACATACTAACTCACTATCCACACGTTGTGCTAGTTTAAGAACTTACGTATTAGTGATTTGTTCAAGATGTTCACAAGTATCGGTAATCCTCCCACTACGACGAGATAATGGAATGTCGATATCCATTTACTGTGGTATTTCCTCTTGTACTAAAGGTATAGACGAATTGTGCCCTGTTTTTCTCTCCTTTCATTTCCACTACAACAACACTACTCCTGAGCTTATGGTCTATGATATAATCTTCTTCTAAGAATCTGGCATTGATAACAATAACCTTACATTCTCGAGGATTATAAAATAAACCACCCTTGGTTCCTTTTGGATACGTAACAAAGAAATACACTTCTATTCTTGATTCCAACAAATCCGCATTACCTTTCAGCACATGTGCTGGACTACCCCATATCCGAATATGCCGCAGACTAGGTTTACGCCCAGTTCGCAATTCTATGGGTGTAGTAGGTACTGACTTTGATGGTACCAAGTTCAGAATATATGCAACTATTTCTAAAGCATATCGCCAAAAAGAATAAGGTAGGTCTGAATAACTCATCATAGATCTTACCATTTCTATAAGAGTCTTATTCCTTCTTTCTACTACACCATCATGCTATGGCATCCCCGGTGCAGACAACTGGGATGTAATCCCATTCTCTAATAAGTATTTCTTGAAATCTTCCAAGAGGTATTCACCACCATGATCTGATCGTAGTGACTTGATACATTTTCCTAGACGCTTTTCCGTTTCTGTCTTGAATTCTTTGAATTTCTCAAAGACTTCAGACTTATGTCGCATTAAGTAAATGTATCTATACTTGAAATAATCATCTACAAATGTGATGAAATACTCAAAGCCTCCTCTAGTCTGGACATTCATGTGACCATACAAATTAGAGTGAACCAGTTTTAACTGTTCTTTAGCGCTATAGCCTTTTACCGAGAATGATCTCTTAGTCATTTTACCTTCCAAACAGGATTCACAAACTGGAAGTGCCTCCACTTTCAATGAACCTAATGGTCCATTTTCGACCAGTTTTGAATTCTTTTTAGATTAATATGACCAAGGTGTAAGTGCCAAAGATACATTTGGTTCATTTTGAAGGTTCATTTCTTTTAATTGGTAAACTATTAATGCTATTCAATTCACTCAGTTGTAGTATTGACAAGTCAGGATTAATAATGTAAAGATCAATCACTAATGTACTAGAACAAACAAACTATTTATTTTTTTCTAATGATAACTGATTTATCATTAAAATAAACAAAATATTTGTCCTCAACCAATCTAGAAATAGAAATCAAATTCCTTCTAATGGAAGATACATATAGACATTCCTTAATCATTAATATCCTATTCTGACGAGACTGAAGATAAATATCTTCTACTGTAACTGTTACCACATTTGTAGCTTCCCATATGTAAATTTTCTCTATTTTTAAGTTGTTTGGTTTCCTGGAACCCCTGCAAAGTATTGCAGACATGATTAGTGGCTCCCGAATCTACACACCAGGTACTGGTAGATCGGACCACTAAACAAGATACAACAACAAATAGATGAAATTTACATATATTGTTATAACGATTTAGGAAACTGGGACAAGCTTTCTTCAAATGCACTTTCTACTGACAGTGAAAACATTGGCCCATAGGCTTTTTCACTCCTCCTAGAGGTTCAGCGACTGCTGCACGCACTGCTCCTTGTGGGACTACAGCTTATGCATTCTTCTTCTTCATTTCTTGCTTTTGGGCATAGAAGTTGAAGCTTTCTCAGCCACTAGAGTACTAGCCAGCTTACCAAGAAGTTCCTCAACTGCTTGGAATTCTTTAAGAAGTTCCAACAATCAATAAAGCTTATTCATGTTGTAATTCTGTCAGAATCTCTTAAATAAATCCAGCAGCGACTGGAGAACGATATCGACCTGAGTTTCCCCATCGATTTCAGCCCCAAAGATCTCTTAGTTCATTCAGAAGACTGATCATCTTCAAAACAAGATCCTTAACTCGGGTTCCTTCAGCAATAGCGTGTTCATGAGGTCTTTCATCGAAACCTACCTTGCGGCATGATCCTGATCCCCAAAAATATCTTTGAGGTTCAACATTATGTCATAGGTGGTGGCAAAAGACTAATGCTAATGTTGTAGCACATTTGACAAAAATGCTAGAATGTAAAACCACGCCATCTCATCAGCCTTTTTTCACCTCCGGCAAGCCTGGGTTTCCTCATCGGTCGCCCCTTACCAGGTTCTGCTGGAAAAGACTCAGTGAGCACAAACTTATACTCTTTAACAGTAAGCACAATGTTCAAGTTCTATTTTTTCAGTCAATATAATTAAGTCCAATCAATTTGTTTTAGTTGAGAATGATTAAAAGTGGATCGAAAGAGTTTGCCATTTTAAAAGTTGAGAATCACATACAAACTATGATGGACAATAATAACTGTTGGTCGGATTTCAACCCTAGAGAGGGGGTGAATAAGGTTTAAAAACTTTAATGCGGAATTTAAAAAACTTTTCGAAAAACGTTTAAGTAAAACAAATTTGCTAAACAAATTATCAAGCAATGCAATCAAATAAGCAATCAAGCAAATAAACAATCTCAAGCAAACAATAATGTAGCAAGTAAATAATGAGATTGAGTTAGAAAGATTGAACCGATTTGAAGTCCAAGACGTTTTGTCCACACGGTTTTGGTTTACCAAACCATAATCCGCGCTCGGTTAGTTCCCCGAGAATTTCCACTAATTCCAATCTCCTTCCGGGTGAAGATCAAACCACTACAAGTGTTGTTGTCTCACTACACTCTTTACAAATATTGCTTGACCACAATATTCTCACAAGAATCTCTCTCTTGCTAACCTTGTGAAATTTACCTTTCACAAAAACTAAACAAGAATTTTCCTTCTTGTTTTTCCTATGAGATTTACCTCTCACAATGAAATATAATTGTTTGGTGATTCACACCAATTTACAATAACTCTCTAAAGTGTTTGTAGAATACAATTTAAGCTCACACTAGAGTTATCTTGAATGATCAATATGATATAGCTCAAATAAAAGATGATTGATCAAAAACAATTTCTTGAATCTTTGAATAATGAAGATAGATGAAGTAGAGAGTATATAAGTGATTCAAGTTGTTAAGAATGAGTCTTGGAAGTCATATTTATAGTGCCAAAAGTGATATAGCCGTTTGAAGTGGTTACAAGAAGTTGTGGGGCAAAACAAGACATATACCAACTCTCCAACGGCTATATTTTGGCAGTGTAGTCGACTACACTGATGCCCATGTAGTCGACTACATGGCCTTCAACAGTGATGTAGTCTACTCACCCATTAATCATGTAGTCGACTACATGCTTCTGGTGGGTGGAGGTTTTGTGCAATTTTTCCAACTTTTGCAATATGACTCCAAAATTGATTCTAATGCTTGGGGAGTGTTCCAAATAAGTTTCTAAGACTCCCAAATATGTTTTTGTATCAAAATTCATTCATATGAATTTATAGTGAATTTATTTCAAAACCGGTTTTTGCAAGAATGATGTTTTGAAATGATTTTGATTCAAACTTGGTTATGATCAATCTAATAATGATGCAAGTTCATGTTTGAGCTATATAATCAATCAATTAAGAAACTTTACATTAATCCTAAGCAAACACTCAATTACCGAATATATGAGTCTTCGAATGCTTCGATTTGTTTCTTCAAATTGATTCTTCACTTGAAGCTTTTGCATATGATTCTTGATCTTTGTGCTCCATGGATTTGTATTGCTAGCATGTGAGTGATAAGGTTGTTCTCTTGCTAGTCCAATGCTACGTTGACTTGATCGAATATTGATTCCATTGATCCTTGTCATGCTTCCTTTGAGCAATCATGCTATTCTTGATTTTTCAAATAAGAAATCTATAATCTTAAATCAAGAACATGTTAAATTACACATGATTAAATTATTGTTATTATCAAAATAAGATTAAGACCTTCTAGGTCAACAATCTCCCCCTTTTTGATGATGACAATAAATTAATGTGTGTTTTCAATAACAAGCATAAATAGCATATGAATAATTGAAATATGCTCCCCCTCAATTTATGCATAGATAAAATAAATGATAATTAAAAGCATTGCAAACATTTGAGATAGTTTTAAAACCAATAAAATAATTTTGATCTCAAATAAGGTTTTCAAAAGAAAAACAAGTATCAATGTTAAAGACATAAGTAATTAATAGTCTTACCAACATTGATTGCCACCAACACACATTTTCTCCCCCTATGGCAACATCAAAAAGGGCCAAGGCCACGGAGAGAAAATGGTAGCTCCAAGAGTGCTTCATCGATGAGGGAATGATTTGTATGCCTCCTCATCTTTTGCCATAAGGCAAAGGTGTGCCATCTCTTCATCACTCGACTCGATATCGGATTCGTCTTCATCCGATTCGCTCGAATGCCCTTTAAGAGCATCTTTCAACCTCTTGTACAATTCTTCCTTCTTTGCTCTCTTCTCCTTTCTTCTAACCGGACAATTCGTCTTGTAGTGTCCCGGTTCATGACAATGGAAGCATTTCCTTTCCTCATTGTCAACTTTAGGATGAGTTGATCTATCATTGACATTCTTTGAGGATGAGGGATAGTTGTTGAGCTTCCCTTGAGAGAATTTCTTCTTTGCTAGGAATTTTTTAAATTTCCTAGAGATGAGGGCCATGTCTCCATCTCCTTTTCCACCCCTTCCTTCATTAGGCTTTAGAGCAAATATCTCCATTGGATTTGCTTTATCTCCTTCTTCTCTTGCTAGCTCCTTCTCATGGGTTTTGAGAGATCCCAAGAGCTCATCCATGCTCAAGGTCTTGAGGTTCTTGGCTTCTTGTATAGCCGTCACCTTGGGTCTCCATTTCTTAGGAAGAATCCTAAGCACTTTTCTAATCTTCTCTTCATTTGAATAAACCTTGCCAAGGAGGTCCAAAGCGTTAGTGAGAATAGAAAATCTACTATACATGGAAGCAAGTGATTCGTTAGCCTCCATATTAAATAACTCATAGTCATGGACAAGTATATTAATGTTGTCCTCCTTGACTTGAGAAGTTCCCTCATGGGCAACCTCAAGCTTGTCCCAAATCTCTTTTGCGGTTTTGCAACTAGAGATTTTGTTATATTCATCCATACTTAATGCACAATGTAAAGAATTTAAAGCTTTGGCATTGTATTGGATTTTTCTAATATCATGCTCATTGTACTCGGATATTGACTTAGGGATAATGTTTCCCCTTTCGTCGGTTTTTGTGATCTCATAAGGTCCAACAAGTGTGACCTTCCATTGTTCAAAATCGTTAGCTTGTAAAAATGTGCACATACGATTTTTCCAATAACTATAGTTTTTGCCATCAAACAATGGCGGTCTATAAATTGAAGCACCTTCGGAAAGGCCGGTTCCTTGATAAAAATACATGATCGAGGACTCTAAGATTGTGAAATCAAAAACAAGAGTACACCCTCTGATACCAATTGTTGGTCGGATTTCAACCCTAGAGAGGGGGTGAATAAGGTTTAAAAACTTTAATGCGGAATTTAAAAAACTTTTCGAAAAACGTTTAAGTAAAACAAATTTGCTAAACAAATTATCAAGCAATGCAATCAAATAAGCAATCAAGCAAATAAACAATCTCAAGCAAACAATAATGTAGCAAGTAAATAATGAGATTGAGTTAGAAAGATTGAACCGATTTGAAGTCCAAGACGTTTTGTCCACACGGTTTTGGTTTACCAAACCATAATCCGCGCTCGGTTAGTTCCCCGAGAATTTCCACTAATTCCAATCTCCTTCCGGGTGAAGATCAAACCACTACAAGTGTTGTTGTCTCACTACACTCTTTACAAATATTGCTTGACCACAATATTCTCACAAGAATCTCTCTCTTGCTAACCTTGTGAAATTTACCTTTCACAAAAACTAAACAAGAATTTTCCTTCTTGTTTTTCCTATGAGATTTACCTCTCACAATGAAATATAATTGTTTGGTGATTCACACCAATTTACAATAACTCTCTAAAGTGTTTGTAGAATACAATTTAAGCTCACACTAGAGTTATCTTGAATGATCAATATGATATAGCTCAAATAAAAGATGATTGATCAAAAACAATTTCTTGAATCTTTGAATAATGAAGATAGATGAAGTAGAGAGTATATAAGTGATTCAAGTTGTTAAGAATGAGTCTTGGAAGTCATATTTATAGTGCCAAAAGTGATATAGCCGTTTGAAGTGGTTACAAGAAGTTGTGGGGCAAAACAAGACATATACCAACTCTCCAACGGCTATATTTTGGCAGTGTAGTCGACTACACTGATGCCCATGTAGTCGACTACATGGCCTTCAACAGTGATGTAGTCTACTCACCCATTAATCATGTAGTCGACTACATGCTTCTGGTGGGTGGAGGTTTTGTGCAATTTTTCCAACTTTTGCAATATGACTCCAAAATTGATTCTAATGCTTGGGGAGTGTTCCAAATAAGTTTCTAAGACTCCCAAATATGTTTTTGTATCAAAATTCATTCATATGAATTTATAGTGAATTTATTTCAAAACCGGTTTTTGCAAGAATGATGTTTTGAAATGATTTTGATTCAAACTTGGTTATGATCAATCTAATAATGATGCAAGTTCATGTTTGAGCTATATAATCAATCAATTAAGAAACTTTACATTAATCCTAAGCAAACACTCAATTACCGAATATATGAGTCTTCGAATGCTTCGATTTGTTTCTTCAAATTGATTCTTCACTTGAAGCTTTTGCATATGATTCTTGATCTTTGTGCTCCATGGATTTGTATTGCTAGCATGTGAGTGATAAGGTTGTTCTCTTGCTAGTCCAATGCTACGTTGACTTGATCGAATATTGATTCCATTGATCCTTGTCATGCTTCCTTTGAGCAATCATGCTATTCTTGATTTTTCAAATAAGAAATCTATAATCTTAAATCAAGAACATGTTAAATTACACATGATTAAATTATTGTTATTATCAAAATAAGATTAAGACCTTCTAGGTCAACAATAACTTTGAACACATATTTTAAATATGGTACCCTCTACCATTTCAAAAAGCGTTCGCCAGCAGCCTAAGACTTTGAACAATATGCCCCGTTAGTGAGATTGTCTATTATTCATTATTTTTTAGACAGATGTAAACCTATTAAATTTTACTATCTAGACAATCCTTTATCGTCAAGCAATACATACTATCTTAGACAATCCTTTATTGTCAAGTAAAATTTAAATAGCCGACTTCCTTTGGTCCTACAAATAATAGTAGAGACTCAGTTGGAGAGCATACTATTATTTATATCTAAGTGTATACCATCATTTAATTTAGTCCAATGATTCTGTAATTTATTCTCTCCGATATGGAGGTGAGCACTAAAACCCACATGAAAAATAAATCACATCATTTAAAATTATCAGTCAGTAAAATTTGTACAATGATTCCGTAATCTATTCTTTCCGATATGGAGGTGAGCACTATAACACACACGAAGAATAAATTACATCATCTACAAACCAATGATGGAGACAGTGGGATTTTTATGTGAAAAAATCCCCCACCCACTTAGTATTTAAAACATTATTTTCTAAGGGTTAAGAAAAATTTATATTAAATTCTAGTCAACTAAAATACAAGGGTATGAAATATAAAAGACATGTGTAATAAAATTATTTTGCTGCCTTTTTTAAAAAAAAAACTTATAATTTTCAATTACGCAAAATTTATATTTATATACCCCTTTTTTAATTTGACTAGAACCAAACATAAAATAAAATGTGATCTAGGTATGGTCATGTATCCATGTTGTCCAAAATTATAAGGAAACCTAATAATTAAACACATATGACCAACACACAATCACACAAAGCATTAAACCATTCAATAACAAGAATAATTAAATCCCTGCTATTATGGTCCAAGCTTAATCATCCCTAGTCTGTTGAAAAATCTGTCACGACCTACGTCGCCACTTCACTGACTATGTCAGGAATCAATCTTGGTGGAAACACCTTCTTCAACGTTCTCCGTTAAAGAAACTGCAATCTTAGGTACAAAGGTCCTATGCCTCCATTTAAGGAGTTCACACATAAACTATTATATCTAAACTGTAAATAAAATTACATAGATCCTATGCCTCCTTTTAAGGAGTTCACAAATCTGATCTAAATTTAATTTACAACCATGAATAAAACCCAAATCATCATGCACATTAAAATTAACCACAAATAAAAACATCATGGGATCCAATCACATAAAACATAATTATGTGACCATAATAGCGGGACAAGAACACTGCAAAACAAGGGTTAGCGAGTTCTACGTTCTATCCAACAACAACATGTCATGAATAGATTTAACTGGACAACATGGCAAGTTCAATCCGTACGCAGTATCAAAGAAAACCAATGGCACTGATACCAATTGATGGAGACATAAATACAGGATCGTTTGATATTGCGTATAGATTGAACAAAAAAATTTTCCTAAAACCCTATAAGAATAAAGGGATTTCACCTTTGTGGATCATGTAGAGGATCCATATGAGGAGACTAGGGTTTGAAAGAATTAGATTGCGATTTGGTCAGATTTTTTAAATTCTCGCTGGGCTGCGAAAATTAATTTTTTTTGCCACCGAAACGACTTCTGATCGTCCTGATTTGTCACGCGACAGTTATAACTTTGCGTTCCGAACCACATATCCAAAAATCAGCTCGATCCAACTGTGAGATCAAAAGTTACGATTGATTTACGACTGCTGTGCCGAAAAACCTAAAGATCTTCTATCATATTCCTTCCGCCATCAAATCTTGCACCGAGTGTGGGCTACGGTATCACCAAGATTTTCTCCTCTCTCAATAGAACAAACACTAAGTCATGAGAATTATTTTTATCTTTAGAAGAGACAAGGTCGGCGTATATATAAGGCTACGATAGGGACCTTACGGAGAAATAAGTGTTTGGGCTTCCTATGGAAAGCTGGAATCCTAATTCCACTATGAATTAGTTCCTTCCATAAATTATAATTCACACCACTAAAGAATTATAATTGCACTCCCATCCTTATCTCAAAATTATATTTCGAGCCCCTTATTATTAAATACTTATTACTCTCCCCACGTTAAGATTACAGATAACCGTCATTTAAATTAAATTACTGAAAATTATATTTAAATGACTTCTTAATCCTTTAGCCTACCACTTAACTTATTTGACATGTCGGATTAACATAATCCACCTGCAGGGTTTGACATGATCAAAACTTATAAGCTTCTCAATGGGCTATCATCAATCCCTATACCGGGACGTGGATTCCGTCAATAATTAATATTCATCATACATATAGTGTCGTCATCCAATTCATGAAGATTATTGATTCCTAAATGAATCTCACTCTTAATGAGTCAAAACAACAAACACTACATATATATGTCTATTAATTATTTCAAGATTAAGAGTATAAGTAATCATAATAACCTTGGGATTTTAAATTGTTTTATATAGTCAGTATAAAAATAATTAACCCAAACTAGTCCTATTCAATACACACAAAGTGTACTAGCACAACGAGTTAAAACTATACCATTTTTTGTAGTTAAGATAAACTACTAAAACTTGTGCTACAATCCTACCGATGGGTGTCCAATTCCATCTAAGACTGTGAACCATTAAACTTATATTCCATAAGAACCGATGATATGATCTTCTGTGTGTAAGCTATACTCTACACACCAAATCATCTACTATATATAATAAAAGACACACATGCACAATATTTAAATAAATAATATAATGCAACCATTGCCCATAAAGATTCTCATTAAAATAGCAAAACCAAGTTAATAACATATCCAAACCAACAAGAAAATTATGGCTTTTAGTGTATCACTCTAACATGTATATATATACATTTTTACCCAGAGATGGTTTATTATAGAGAAGCATCAAACAAACTATTTTCAATATAATGCATAGCATGGCATGCATAGTTTCTAATCTATTTTCTTATACAACCCTTATAGTTCCCACTGAGCTTGTTTGGCTCACTCCCATTTTCCAAACCAGGTTTTGCAGGTGTTCCCGGGGATGGTGCGCTTATGGAGTCTAGTAGCTCTGATGACCTCTGATGTCTAAAGTCGTTTGGGAACGACTAGTGTCATACTTCCCTTAAATTAAGATCATGAGTCTATACTGTATAAATTACATATCCTATTGATTACTGTACTTTTGAAATAATGTTGTAAGACTATTTAATTAATTGGGACCTCGTTGGAGGCTTTGTACAAATGACTTTTCTTCTTAAATGTGGAGTATCTATTGGAAAGGGATGATATGTACATTTTCACAGGTTCTGGTTTTGCTTTATGAACAAACTCCACATGCCAAACTTTTTCTAAAATTACAGCTTATTATGAAACTCTATTTTTATTTAAGTTATGATTTACAACTTATCACCCGTCGTCGTGTACAACACCGTGACTAATCGAGTCCCAGAGGCGAAATCCTCGAACCGGATTTCGGGGCGTTACAGCCAACCTTTAAGGTGATGAAGAGTGGAAGATATCACAGTTTTCCTTTGGTAAAAGGTGGCATTATTTCTAGCTTCCCATATCATGTGAAAAGCCAAAAGGCAACCACTTATCCATAGATTCTGGAGTTGGGGGCTAAGCTTGACTGTGCAAATAAATGTCCATAAATTTGGGAGATTTCAAGGGGCAGAAAGGGTTATAAGGAAGGTATCAACCAGCCACTGCCACAAGGTGTAGGCAAAGGGACATTTGAGAAAGATATGCTCCACATTATCTAAGTTAGATTTGCAGATTTCACACCTAGAAACCATGATCATGCCTCTTTTTTGGAGATTATCTTGTGTTGGGAGCTTGTTCTACAAAAATTTCCAGGCCAGGTAGGACACTTTAGGAGGCATAAAATTTTTCCATATCTGAGAAACCCATTGAGAAGGCTTATTATTACAATAGAAGAGGTATGCATCCTTGAATGTAAGATTTCCCTTAGGAGATTTAGGCCAGATCAATTGATCTTCCTGGGGTCTTTGAGGGAGGGTAATGTGATTTATTTCCTTTGTTAAAAAAGGAAATTGATGTGTGAACCAAGCTAGGATCTTCTAATTCTGGCCAGAGACGAAACTGTTTAAATTGCTTTTCTTTTTGAGGAGAGCAGGAGGGCATTGAATGGGAGAGGATGGGAGCCACATATCTGCCCAGATGCTTATGTTGTTACCATTTCCAACCACCCAATAGGCCTGTGCTTCAATGTCTAGGAGGGCCACTTTGATATTAGGCCAAATAGATGACACCTGATAAGAGGTGTGTGCTCTAGTTTGCTGTATGTTGAACCTCTTTTGGACCATATTGCTCCATTGATTATTGTTATGAACAATGTCCTAGGTATGTTTGAGAATACCAGCCCTATTGACTTGCTTTATGTCCCTTATAGCCAATCCACCATGAGGTTTAGGAGTGCAAACTGAGTGCCAAGCTACAGTCACCAATTTTCTGCTAGCTGTATCCCCTGTCCATAAGAAATTTTTGAGCCAAGTGCACACAGTTTGAGTGAGTTTTGTAGGCCATAGATAGACCATGAAGAAGTGTATTAGCATGGGGACTGCCATAGATTTAATGAGCTCTGCTCTGCCAGCAAAAGAAAGAACTTTCCCTTTCCAACCTTCTAGTTTAATTCTAACTTTATCAGCAATGGGCTGGAGGTGGATTGCTTTTGGTTTGCCTTTGAAGATAGGAACTCCCAGGTAAACAAAAGGAGTGTTTCCCACTGACATTCCCATGAAATTAGAAATTTCATTTTTTCTGTGCAAGGCTCCCTTACCAAGGTAGATTATACTCTTTTGGTAGTTGATGTATTGCCCAAAATGCTGAGAATGGTTTTCAAAGTATTTTTGTCTCCTCTACAGAACATCATAACATCATCTACATATAGAGAGTGTGTAGGAGCAATGCATCCTTTTAGGGAAGATATAGGTTTGAGAGATCCATTGTTGGCATGTTTGATTATTAATCTGCTTAAAATTTCTTCTGCTAGACAAAATAGGATGAGGCTTAAGGGGTCACCCTATCTAACCCCCTTAGAACAGTTGAAGTAGCCACATGGAGTGCCATTGACCAGAATTGAAAGCTTGGCTGAATTGAGAATGCATTGCACCCAGTTGATGAACACTGCACTGAATCCAAAAGACCTAAGAACTAAGACCAAGAAACCCCAATTAAGAGTGGCAAAGGCTTTAGCAATATCTATTTTGATGGCAATATTACCACCAAATTTTTTTTCAGTCCAACATGTTAAAACATTCAGAGGTGACACCAATGGAGCTGTGTATGTTTCTGCCTTTGATAAAACCATTTTGTTGGGCAGAAATCACTTTAGGGGCTATAGAGGCAATTCTATCGCTAAGCAACTTTGGGATGATTTTGAAAGTAAAGTTGGCAAGGGCAATGGGTCTGTAGCTAGAAATGGTACCTGCATTGGGGCTTTTTGGGATGAGGGTCACAAAATTGGAGTTGAAACCAGGGAGAATCCAGCAATTCTGAAAGAAAAACTTAATGGCCTTGCAGACATTTACTCCTACAAAATGCCAGCATTTTTGGAAGAATGAACCTGGGAATTCATCAGGTCCAGGGGCAAAATTTGGGTTCAAAGAAAAAACTGCTTTTTTGATTTCATCTTCATTTGGGATAGAGCACATCAATTCATTATCTGCATTTGAGATCATGTGAAGGATAACTTGCTTAACCAGGGAATGATTATTGATTTGATTTTGGGAGTTGTATAAATTTTGGAAATGACTGACTATGTGATCTTTAAGAATCGTAGGGTCATGAATGATATTGCCTTCATGTTTGAGGGCAGTGATCTTGTTTGTTGCCCACCTTTGCTTAGCAATTATGTGAAAGAAGGTTGTGCTTTTGTCACCATCTTTGAGCTTGTTTATCTTAGCTTTTTCCTTCCAAAATCTTTCCTACATGTGATTGGCTTGTATGAGCTCAGCTTGTGCTTCAGATTCAAGCTTATCCAACATATGAGAGTGGCCAGATGTGTCTATTTGCATTTGGAGTTTATGGAGGTGATCAGTGGCCTGTCTAACTTTGGAGTTAACATCTCCAAACACTTCAACATTCCATTTTTTAAGGCCATTTTAAGTTGTTTCTGCTTCAATTGAATGGTAAGCATTTGGCAAGTGGCATTCACATTGGATGACCAATTTATGGAAACTAACTCTTCAAAAGATTGGTGAAAAGTCCAGGCAGAGGTGAACCGAAAGGGCTTGGGACCTCTAATGGTGTCATTATCTGAATTTAATATAAGGGGGGGTGATCAGAAGGGTATTTGGTGAGGGTAATGTAGCTGACAGTTTTCCAGTTGTCAAACCAATCCGAGCTACATAATGCTCTATCCAGTCTAGAGTCCAGGCAAGAGGAAGCATGTTTGGACCAAGTGAAAAATTGACCAATGGTGTTAAGATGGACTAATTCACATGTGTCTGTGAAAGCTTGAAATTCCATGTAAGAGGCAGCTGAGGGGGAGTTACCTCTTTTTTCTCATATGCTCCAAGAACGCAATTGAAATCTACAATGACAAGCCATGGAGCCTGCTGATTGTTTTTGATACAAGTGAGTTCATCCCACAGATTTCTTTTGATTATGTGATCATTATGGGCATAGATGGCTGAGATTATGAGGGGCTTGTTATTGTAACACACTGGGAGGTGATTTGCTGGCTAGCATTGGATATTATAGAAGGTTGTGGGCAAAGATTGGCTTTGAGAACCCAAAGGATAGGGGTTTTGTTGGGTCTTTTATTAACATCAACCAATTGCATGCCAATGGAGATCCAGAAAAATGGGGGGATTTTTCGGAATTCAACAAAAGGCTCAGAAATGATCAACATATCTGGTTTGTATTTACAAAAATGGCTTTTTAGGGCTTTTTGGGATTCTTCATTATTGATGCCTCTAATATTCCAATAGAGGACTTTCATTGGGAGGTAGAGGGACTAGTTCTACAGTAGGAACTATCAGAACTTTCAGAGTTTGGTTTTTATTGAGAAAGTGTATCAGATTCATCAAGAGAGCAACTATGAACATTAACATCCCTGGCCATAATTTCATTGTGGAGTCTGTCTTCATAGGTCTCATTGGAGCTGGATTGGGTATGGGAATTTAGGTTGTGCCTAGCAACAGCTCTTGCCTTTCTATTAGTTGCATTTTTCAACTTTTTTTGCTTTGCTTTGGAAATATTTAAATTGGTGACAGAGGTGTTGTGTGCTACCTGATTTTTGTTGTGACCCTAATGCCAGCTGCAAGAGTGGCCTGTGGAATTAGAAGAACTGGAGTGAATTATGGGAGTGGAGATTTCCTGTATGTGGGGTGTGGCTTGATCAAATACAAAGGTGTTAGCATCCTCCATTAACTGAATGCAGGCAGTGGGAATTTTTTCTGACAGGTTGGCATCTGCAACAGCTTTAGAGCTTATGAGGGGTTCCTCATCTACCATGTCTGACCAGAACTTGCCAGTAAGAGGAGAGAAGGAATTATGGATTGGGGTAAATGTAGGTGGAGAGTGAATGGGAAGGTGATCATTGTGTGGTGTTGGTAGGGTATGGCCTTGGTCAACTGAGCATGGGACAATTGTGTCAGCTGGTGAAGTGTTAGTGTCGGACTATGTGTTTAAAGAGGTGCATGGGGCCTCAAAAACTCCAGCAATGAGTTGTGCATAGCTCTGATCAGGGTTTATTTGTATAGGGGTGTTCATGTTTAGGAAGGGAGACTGGTGAGGTTCATCTAGGCTATGCTCTATTTGGCCATTGATAGCAGCATTAGGCTCCTTTGTGGCATTTTGAGGAGGGCCCTCAACAGGAAGAATATTGACAGCAGGTTCTTGGAGGTTAAGGGAAGAATTAACAGGCATGTCATTGACTTCCAAAGCCTATTTTTGACTGGCAGAAATGGTGTGAGTGTTTGATGGCTGTTGATTTTTTGTGGATGGTTTATGAGGTTGGTGTTACTTATTTTTGGTGGGAGGTTTTAAGGGTGGTTTACTGGTTTGGTCCTGCTGTTGTTAAGCTTTCTTGAGTGTTCTGCATTCAGTCACTAGGTGTCCAATAACAGAGCAGTGAGCACAAAAATCAGGTATTTTTTCATATGAAACTTCTATTTCAAAATTGAAACCCTCCCTTTCCACTAAAATGGAGGATGGTAGCTCTGACCTGAGGTCTACATCAACTTCTACACGATAGTAGTGTCCAAATTCTTTCTTTAATGTGAAGGGGTCAATGGTGACTGGAAAACCAATGACATTGGCCATGGAGAGGATTAAGTGATAATGCAGATACTCTTCAGGAACTTCATGGAGTCTTTCCCATAGATGAGCTCTAGTTTGTTTTTGTTGGCTGGGTTTAAAATCTTTGGTCCATTGGAAAAGATTAAAGATGCCTTGTTGAAGGTTTACCTGCCCTACAGACCAAACGTTTTGCTTGTCTTCAACATTTGAGAATCTGATGGTGTAATATCCCCTACCAATGGGAGTGAGAGACCACTGTTCTTTAGTGTTCCAAGCATTAGAGAGAGATAGATGCAGGTCCACTGCTTTGACTGGTGGTTTTCCACGTTTCAAAATGAACCTGCCATGTAGATAATTTTGACATTGCAAAAGTGACTTTTGGTAGACATTTTCATCTAATTTGACTGCTATCAAATTACCTTTTTTGTAAGGTGCAAGTAGCTGATTGAAAGGGATGCTAGGAGGTACAGCTTTGGGTTTCAAAAGGCTGGCATAAGAAGGTTTTTTGATAGGAATATCAATGGTGATAGGTGCTTTGAGTCTGTCAGCTGCAGAGTTGACATTTGCTGTGATCTGGGGGTTTGCACTGAGGTTAACAACCTGGTTTGGGCATGAAACTATGGGTAAAAGGGTTGTATTTTCTTTTGGCGCCAAGAGACTTTGTCTCTCTTCTTCCTCCAAGTTAATCACCCCATTAGAGACAGTCATTGAAAGCTGAGCTTTTAACTGCAACACCATCTGTGGCTGGCCATTTGTTCCATTTTCCTAAGCCAGAACTCCACCTTGTAGACACCCCGATCCGTGACCCCGCAAGAACCCTAACGACCTTTGAGAACTGCTGTTTCTGGAGTCCGAGACCCACCCGAACACCCAAAACTGCCCCGGGAGCGTTTGTTGGCCAAACAAACCTGTTTTTAAGGGAAATGTCGCACGACATTCAAGATTGTCGCGCGACACACACCAGTATGTCGCACGACAATCCCACTTTATAGGGACATGTCGCGCGATAAACACCCCACCACTCCACTTTCTGACTCAGCAGTGGGTCAGAATCATCATTAAATTGATATGTCGCACGACAGTCAAGTATGTCGCGCGACATACACACATTGTCGCGCGACAAACCACTTTATGGGGAACATGTCGCGCGACAAACCACTTTCCCAGCACTATAAATAGGCCAACACCTCCCAAGGTTGAAGGACACCAACAGCAGAGCAAAAAACAGCAGTTTTAGAGCAGAATTGCGGGTTTATGATCTAATTTTCTGATCTTTTGTTAAGTATTTTCTATTATCGTCTTATTTCTGAAGAATTATCGAATCTATTCTCGACACTCGACGTGTCCGGTCTCGGGAATCGAATTCTCGGAAATATTTGAAGAAGGAGAAGATTATTATCGCCGGAGATCTCTCTGCCGTATTATATTCTCTTTCTTATTATTATTCTTGTCGAGAAGGTAAATAAAGTTTCTTCTAGTAATTAAATACGATATTTGCATATTAGTTTTATGGTAGACATGGTTGTGCTAGTTTCCTAATGCGCTGGAAAATCAGGTTTGTCTATGTACTTGTTTTATTTCTGTTATTTTGTCCACATTTTATTTGAATAAACTTATTGCCAAGTTATAAATAGTCTACCATCTTCAAAATAAAAGACCCTGATAAAACCATTTGCAAAACCAGAAGAATAAGTAGACTATCGTCCAGATAAAATTCTGTTTTCATAACCTGGACTGATAAGACTTATCTAGGAATTAAAATCAACATATCCTGTCTTCTCTATAGACTGCGACGTGTCTGATAACTCTCCTCAAGAGTTCTGATTCCACATTAAATCAGTTCCAAAACAAAATCTGAACTTTTATAAAAAGTAATCACAACACGAGAAAACCGTCATTATCTGAGAAAATAATACGGGACACTCTTTCAACATAAAGGGTTTTGTCATTTGTATTTACATCTTTCAATAATAAAAACATCGGATCTCGGAACACAAAGGTTTCTACCCCTTTCCCGTTTTTTCCCAGAAAGTAGGGTTTTCATTTAAAAAGTAATAGACTGTCAGTAAAAGCATCCAAGTTTTTCCACATAGAATAAACATATAAAGACCACTAGAGACCGAAAGGGCGGAATGGGTGCTTAACACCTTCCCAAACCGTAATATAGTTCCCGAACCCTATAGAATCTTGGTTTCGTAGACAAACGTGTAAGGAAGGCTTATCTGTAGCCTTTCCTCTTACACGACCCCTTTTTGTCCGTTTTCTCGCAAAACGTACTGGCGACTCTGAACGAATCCCTTTGCATCTAGAATAGACGTAGGGACATCCGATATGAATCACTCCAGCAAATGGAACAACGGAATCCGTTCCGATGTTTTAGACGCCCAACGAACGGGGACGAGACCCGGGGGGTCGCATTTGCAGATTCTCACAGTGGCGACTCTGCTGGGGACCATGAGAACTAGGCTCTTATATGTGGACTTTTTATTTATTGAATATGTTGATATGCATGCTTTTACTGCTTTCCCTACTTGCCCCCTGACGTGGCGCCTGGATTTTCATTGTTGACCTGACCTAGAGGCGCAGTAGAGTCCATTCATTGACATAGACATATGTTTAGGTTTTCCCCTCTCTGTTATATATGATTGTAAAGAAATATCTTTTTAAATAAAAAATGGCGTTTTCAAAATACACCTCGAAGATAAGATATTTGCAATTAATCTTTTGAAAAATTCTTGTTTTGCACGCACTTTCACAAATCATGCATTGGTTCTACGAGTGTGAATTTACCCCGAACCCTCGGAAGTATTATAAGTGAGTAGGGAGTTGGCTTGCTTGGGCCAACATAAACCAAAAGCATTTACTTCCATTCTCCTTGGCCAAGTACGCCCCCGAGGTATATCGAGTGACGAGAACACTCACGTACCCGGGAAGTATATCAAAAGATTCTTACACGTTCCCGCCCCTGGGGTATATCGCGAGGTCTTGCCAAATAGGAGGGAGCCTAAAACCTTCACCTTGCATTACACCTGCGTTGCATATAGGAAGAGTCAAAAATAGAACACTCTTATATTTTTTATCAACCGTGAGGAGTTCGTACCACGTAGGGCCTTGTCATGTATATCTCCCCCAGATATTGGCAAGTACAGCCGGAGGCTGTCCAACCTCCGTCGTAGAAATTTGCATCGAGATCACCTCGTTGTGACTTTCCCCGGTACATCTCCCATGAAAAGCAACTCAAGAGGAGAGATATTCCTAATTTTCATAAAATCAAAAGATGAGTTTTTCAAAATTCGGGACAAGTAGGATAACCCAAGGAGCATTTTGCTGCCTATCCTAAACTCCCACTGGGAATTCGCTCAAGTTGTTGTTGACGTGTCTTTATAAAACACCCGAAACTTGGTTTTCATTGTTTTTCCTTCTCCGTGATTCTTTTGGCAAAAATGGGTCACATCATAGTCTTCCTTCATCTTCGCCCTTGGTTCCGTCTACAGCCGTAATACAGCGACAGTCTGGAAGGTTGGGTTGGTCGGGATCACACCGGAAGATTAGTAAGACCGAGCACACCGGAAATGGCTGATAAACGCGAGAATCCAGAGACAGATCAGAGCCTAGCCGAGGCGTCTGCACCACAGCCAGATTTAGCCGAAATGTATCGTTTACTGAGGACCGCCAGCATAAGTCTAGCAAACCTCACGAATGAACAACAGAGTACCCGAGTTCGAGTAGAAGAGTTGTCAGTCGGGGTTTGAACGACTACCACCGAATCGAGATCAAGGGCAGTCCTCGTAAGTACTTCCCCCAGCACAAGGAACCAATCTACCACAAGTGGGTCCCATCACTGCCGGTCCTATTCAGACCGATCCCAATAATCAGAACCAATGGGCCCCGGATTCAGGCCCTACTTATCAGCAACAAGAGCCACCAATCATCTGGCCACAACCTCAGCAAGGTCTTGATCCCCAATACCAACCATGGCCGCAAGTTGCCGCAAGACCTATTCCACCACCGGCCCCAGTAGCCCCTCCTAATGAATACCCAGACATCAACCGACTCTGGGCAGTGTATGCAGAATCGGTTATAGCTCGGGAATAGCCCGACAAGGTGTCGAGAGCAAGCGAAGAAATGAAGAAACTGAAAGAGCAGATGAAGGTTCTGCAAAGGGGGGTTTCTCTGATAAAAGGGGCATATGAGATCACAGATATGAATGCCTTCTCCCTTTACCCGGAAGCAAGACTACCTCAGGGATTCAAGCTCCCTTCCATCACCAAGTTCACAGGAACCACACCCTCGAAAACTCACCTCCAATCATACATCAGATCCATGCAAATGTCTGGTTGTGGAGAACCAGAATTAGCTCAGGCCTTTCACATGACTCTCACGGGGGCCGCCTTGAGATGGTTTTTTGATCTCGAGAGACACCACACGAAGACTTGGGGAGATATTGTCAAAGAATTCATGAATAAATATGGGTCCAATGAGGATTTGGAAATTACTCGCAAGCACCTGGAAATGGCCAAGCAAGGCGAGAAATAAAGTTTCAGCGATTTTGTCACACGCTGGAGAGAGATGGCCTCCCAGATGTCCAAACGGCCTGATGAAGAAGAACAGTTGGAAATCATACAAAGGAATTTTACTCTAGATGTATTAAGTAGTATGGGAAAGCACGTATTCCCACACTTCAGAGCCTTGTTAAGCATGGGGTCACAAGTAGAAGAAGAATTAGCTAAGAAAGCAGAGAATGATACTAAGAAAGCCTTATACGCAGGGAGAAAGATGGCCACTCCAACCGTTAACCAAATAAGCTCATACCCATATCAGCAAAATCCGTTTCAACAACCACAACAAGCACCTCCGATGAATTGGCCCGCACAAGGAGGCCCTTCGAACACCGAGGACAAGAGAAGGAGAAACTTCTGTACCCTTCCCACTACCCTGGTCAAAAGCCTGGGACTACTTCAAAGGGCCGGACTGGTCACTCCGCTCAATCCACGTCCTCCTCCGAATCCTATTCCCGGTACTTGGAAGATGAATGAAAATTGTGCATACCATCAGGCCGCGGGCCATGACACGGAACGTTGTTTGGCTCTCCGCCATCGCATCCAAGACTTAATCGAGGCTGGTACCATCCCCGCACCAGGCGGACCCAATGTTACCAACAGCCCCCTTCCTAACCATGCTCCACCTACAGGAATTAACGCCTTGACCACTGATGAAGAAGGCTTTGACCCCATAGGACTCATTCGAGATGATCCAACCTACAAGGCACCCGTTGTGTTGCTAGCAAAAGCTCAAGTGGCCCCAGGCCTCAATCCGATAATCGACCAATGGATGGCTAAGATGAACTTCCTACCCTGGAAGGGCTTAGGAAAGGCCAACTAAGGGATCCCACAACCGCTTACAATCAAAACCAATCCCGGAAAATCTGGGATAGGATGGACCCAGGATGAGAAGAAGCAACCATGGAAGCCCCGAGGCCTCCCCAAGGAGACAATCAGTATGACAGAAACCTCCCCCAGAACTTTTAGTTGGTCGACAGAATCAGAATCATCAGAGGCCGCAGAGGGATCAGACCCAGCATCCCTTTGGATACAGCAAATTACCCGCTCGGGAAGAGTATATCAGCCGCCACCAATAGCTGCTGAGAAAACACCACCTCCTAAGGAAGTAGGAGAAGATCGAGTATTGGAACAGTTGAAGAAAACCCAGGCCCATATCACCATTTGGGGCCTCTTGGTTGCCTCCAAACCTCACAAGACCGCCTTCATCAAACTACTAGACGAGGCTGTCATATCACCGGACTCTACACCCGAACAATTGCCGAACATGATTGGGTCGCTTACAGTCCAAAGAAGTCTGTCATTTTCTGATGAAGACTTATCTCCATTAGGAAGGAAACACAGCCTGGCCCTCCACATCACTGTTCGGACTCGAGGAAAAATCCTGCCACAGGTCCTTGTCGAAAACGGGTCGACTATAAATGTTTGCCCCCTGAAGACCGCCAGATGCCTGGGTATATTGGATTCAGAACTTTCTCTATCAGCCGTAACCGTCAGGGCCTATGATAACACCAGGAGGGCTGTTCTGGGTTCTCTGAAGCTTGATCTCATGGTCGGTCCCGGAAGCTTTCCGGCCGACTTTCAAATCATAGACATTCCCTCTAGTTTTAACTTACTATTGGGAAGGGCATGGCTACACGACATAGGAGCACTCCCCTCCTCCTTACACCAGAAGATCAAGATACCATTCGAAGGGAACGTAATCACCATCCAAGGAGATCCTGAAAGGACCTTGGCAGATCTGGAGTTACCTGTATTGGGCATCGGGAGTCAGAGTATACAGTTAGGAGGCTTTTCTTACGAGCCTCAAGTACAAGCTCTCACCACTCAGAGAATCGAGTATCTACCCCCGGATAATATCCCTGGTCTCAGCACCAAGATCACAAAGATGCTGAGAAAGATGAAATACTTACCCGGAGCCAGTCTAGGAATGGGACAATCAGGATTACTTCAGGCTTTAGAACCGATACTGAGATTTGAAAGGGAAGGTTTGGGGTATCAACACACCGGAGAGGACGACCAGGAGAAAAGGAGCCGAGGGCATCAGTATCCGAGTTTTAGCTCTCTGAACGGGTTTTTTGTCAAGGAAGGAGAAGACTTCCCCTTTTGCGGCTTTCAGGAGCCTTGGAGAAACAGCAATGGAGATAACCTTCCAGGATGGGAAATCTTCTATGAAGAGGACCTTTATATCAAGAAAAACGTTATGCACAGCTTCTCTACCAAATTGTCGATCGGGCCAAAGGAAGAAATTGAAGACAAGGAAGATGAAGAAGAAGAATTGGTCGGAGATCTCTTCGACATCATGGCTCTAGGGGATGACGAGCCAAAAGACGACCCGGTACACTTGATACACGCTGACCCGGAATACCAAGAGAAGGGGGGAAAGAGTGAAATTGTAAGGGTGAAAGATAAGAGTGAGGGTAAAGTTAGGAATGAGTCACTCCTAAATTTACTTTTCAAACTTGTACCTGTAAGCACTGTTATTAACGAAAAAGACTCTATTTTGCGTTATCCTGTTAATGTTAATTCTGTAATTGCTTATATGGAGTTGGAAAGACTAAACGAACACCCTGAACGGGAGGAACAACGTATACAAAGCGAGGAAGGAGATACTCTTATAATTAACCTCGGAACAGAAGAGGAAAAGAAAGAGGTTCGTATTGGGGCAAGTCTAAATAAGACAGAAAGAGAAGAATTCACACAAACTCTGAATGAGTACGTGGATATCTTCGCCTGGTCCTATGCTGATATGCTAGGTTTGAACAGCCAGATAGTCATGCATGAGATACACACCAAGCCGGAAATTAGGCCCGTCAAGTAGAAGTTGAGAAAACTTACGCCAGAATGGTCCCTGAAAGTAAAAGAAGAGGTGATGAAGCAACTGAGTGTGGGGTTCTTACGGGTGATCGAGTACCCTTTATGGTTAGCCAACATTGTGCCCGTCCCAAAGGCAAATGGGAAGGTTCGCATGTGTGTGGATTATCGAGATCTCAATAAAGCCTGCCCAAAAGATGATTTCCCATTACCCAACATCGACTTGATAATAAATAATACTGCCAACCATGCATTGAAGTCATTTGTGGACGGTTTTGCCGGGCATAATCAGATCAAGATGCACCCAGATCACCAAGAGAAAACAGCATTCATTACGCCATGGGGGACATACTGCTACACCGTTATGCCATTCGGGCTGAAGAACGCCGGGGCAACATATCAGAGGGCAGCTACCGCTATCTTCCACGACATGATTCACAAAGAAGTAGAAGTGTATGTGGATGACATTATAATCAAGTCAAAAGAAAGAGAAGGCCATGTACCAGCCTTACGAGCCTTTTTTGACCGCCTCCGTCAGTACCAAATGAGACTCAATTCGCAGAAATGTGTGTTTGGGGTAACCAAGGGAAAACTCCTAGGCTATGTTGTCAGTAAGAAGGGAATCGAGGTAAACCCTGCCAAGGTTCGAGATATCCAAGAAATGCCCGAGCCTCGTACCGAGAAAGAAGTCCAGGGATTTTTGGATAATTTGCAGTACATCAGTAGGTTCATCTCTCAGCTCACTCAGACTTGCGAGCCCATTTTCAAACTCCTAAGGAAATCTTCACCGGGGGAGTGGGACGATCAGTGCCAGGAAGCTTTTGATAGAATCAAGGAGTATCTCTCCAATCCCCCAGTTTTAGCCCCACCACAGACAGGATTGCCGCTAATCCTATACCTAACCGTCACTGACTCGGCTGCAGGAGCTATGCTAGCCCAACATGTGATTGATACCCGAAAAGAGCAAGCCATCTACTACGTCAGCAAGAAATTATCCCCATTTGAGATAAACTACACGCCATTGGAGAAGTCATGCACCGCTCTCGTTTGGGTAACGCAAAAATTACGGCACTACATGCTAGTCTTCCCGGTCATCCTGGCATCACGAGTTGATCCATTGAAGTACCTCTTCGAGAAACCAGCTCTCTCAAACCGTATGGCAAAATGGTTATTCTTGTTCTCCGAATTTGACATCACCTACATGACTCAGAAGGCAGTCAAAGGCAAGGTCATAGCTGATTACCTAGCCCACAATCCAATATTGGGGGATATGCTAGAAGAAGCCGAATTCCCAGACGAAACTATCATGAATGTCGAGATTGATGAAGACTGGAAATTATACTTCGACGGGGCCGCCAACAGAAACGGAAACGGGATAGGCATCCTGTTAGTCTCTCCGGACCAAATCCACTCCCCATTATCATATCGTCTAGACTTCTTCTGCACGAACAACATGGCCGAGAATGAAGCCTGCATAATTGGATTAGAGATTGCACTCCAAAGAGGTATACGGAAAATACAAGTGTATGGAGATTCGGCATTAGTAGTCCACCAAGTGCTACAAGAATGGAAGGTCAGAGATGAGAAGTTAGTACCATACCTCGCCCGATTGGAGGATGTCGCAGGGAGATTTGAGCATACGGAGTTTTATTATGTCCCCAGGTCACAGAACAGTTTTGCTGACGCACTGGCAACCTTAGCATCTATGATCGATATCCCGGAGGGGATGGAAGAAATAACTCTTACAGTACAAAGGAAATCAGGACCAGCACACTGCATGGCCCTTGAGGTAGAGAATGAAAAAGAGGGGGACTCGACTACTTGGTTTTATGACATCTGGAACTTGTTGAAAAATCATCTGTATCCCGAGCAAACAGATAAGAAAATGAGGATCACACTCAGAAGATTAGCATCAGGGTTCATACTTTGTGCCGGAAGGCTGTATAAGAGGAACTACGACGGGACCCATCTTCAATGTCTCACCGAAGAAGAATCCGTCAAAGTGATGGATCAGATACATGGGGGCGATTGCGGACCTCATATGAGCGGTCATACACTTGCCCGCAAGATCATCAGACAAGGTTATTATTGGTCTACCCTTCAGAACGACTGTGTTGATCACGTACGCCGTTGTCACAAATGTCAAATCTACGCCAAGTCCCAAAAACTTCCTCTGAAAGAGTTATACAACATGACTGTTCCCTGGCCTTTCGCAACCTGGGGAATTGACATCATTTGGAAAATTTCGCCCAAAGCCAGCAACGGCCACGAATTCATACTAATAGCCATCGACTACTTCACCAAATGGGTAGAGGCTGAGTCTTTCCAGACCCTTGACGCCAAGAAAGTTTCCCGATTCATCAAAAGGAATATCATCTGCCGGTATAGGGTCCCACACGAAATCATCTCAGACAATGGCACCCACTTCGAAGGAGAAGCTAACACAGTCATGGAAGAATACGGTATTACCCGACACAGGTCTTCGCCATACAGGCCACAAACCAATGGGGCAGTTGAGGCCGCCAACAAGAATCTGAAGAATATCCTAAGCAAGATGACCGACACCTGTCGAGACTGGCCAGAAAAGTTACCATATGCACTATGGGGATACTGCACCACTGAGAGAGTCTCTACTGGGGCAACCCCACTTTCACTCACGTACGGGATGGAAGTAGTTCTCCCTGTTGAATTAGAGGTCCCCTCCCTCAGAGTAATGCTAGAAAATAAAGTCAATGAACTGGAGTGGGTCCAGGCACGTTATAACGAGCTGGCCTTGCTAGATGAGAAGAGATTGAAAGCCGCATATCACTACCAAGGGTATCAGAAGAGAATTGCTCGAGCATTTAACCAGAAAGTGAAGACTCGGGGTATCAGTAAGAATGACATCGTGTTTAAAGAAATTCGAGAACTAGCCAGAGACCCAAGGGGAAAGTTCGGTCAGAAGTGGACAGGACCGTACATCGTCAAAGAGATTGATACAGGGGGTGCTGCTATACTCGCTGATTTGGATGGACAGTTATTGCATTCACCAGTCAACATGGATCGACTGAAGAAATATTATCAATAGATGTAACATGTATGATAAGAACTACGTAAACCTGAGCCCCAACTCAAAATTATGTTTTTTGGAAAAATCAAAAAGAGGAACGTAGGCAACCTGAGAAGTGACTTCAGGCCCGGTTTAAACATTATGAAGCAATAAAAGTCCTTTGTTTATTATTAAGGTGGTTCAGAACACCGGAAGTTACAAAGGAGATACATCATGCAGAAAAACCTAATCCCTAAGGGTTAGCCAAGCAGGGTCGGTCCTCAGTAGCCAAGTCAATTCGAGCCTCATCCTGAATCTGGTACGCAAGGACTATGCTTTCCTCTGTGGGCTCGGAATCCATGAACCGAAACCATTCCATTTGAAAGGGGTCGTCAATCAGCTCCTCTTCCAGAGAACCCCAACGAGAACGGATGATATCGACCCGGAGGGGTTCAAAAATACCAAAACATGCATGGTTGAACTGACGAGTCAGTCGAGCACGCCACATTCTCTCCACCGATGAAGAAACTTGCTGGGTCAAGAATTTAGACTCGAAAGAGAAATTGTTCAGACCAAGTGGAATGCCCTGGGGAATGTTAAACTGCCGAAGAAGACGTCCTGGGAGATAAAAAGAGGTGAACCAGAGTCCACGGAGCCGAACGTAATTCTGCCCCCGGTACTAAGCACTATCGCCCTCAGCTTCCACCAAGGAATGTTCCATCGGATAGCTCGAAAATTCTCTAAAAACCACACCATTCAATCAGAGGAAGACATGGTCAAGGCACCAAAGAGGGGACGACGAAAGAAGTGAGTTGGGTTGTCAAGTTGAACCCCATTAAAACCCACTGATCGGAAACGCTACAACAGCCACATATATAGTAAACGCGGACTCCCCTGGAGGAAGGACGAAGCTCCCCTTTTGAGGTCATCTAGGCCATTCAGAGTCTCTGCTAAGACTATAGGCACTATGGATTCCCCGTTCCTTGCCTGATAAATCAAGCTCAGAATAGTCGGATCAACATGGGAAGAGCCCGTCACCAGTAGCATATTAGAAACAAGACAAATCAAGGCCGCTACAGTACGCCCCGCACTATAAGAAGCTCGCTCCTCGTAACGATGAAAGAACCTCACCATTTTATGGAGGTCAAGGAGTCCGTTGACAATAAAGCCATCACAAGCCACATGGGGAATGGCTAACAGAGCAATCAGCATGTCTCGAGGATCGACTTCTTCTATGGGAACAGCCATCGGAAGGCGAACGTCAGAACGCAATAGCCAAGAAAATTCTTCGTAAGTCGGGCAGAGCTCGTCTAGTCCGAAACGAAAAAGATGATCGGCAGGACTCCAGAAATACAGAGTACCAAGCAAAAAGCAGAAATCTACAGGACGATGGCGCCAGCTAGCTAAAGGACTGAATACACCAAAGTTCAAGCCATTTTCAGAAGATATCAGAGCATCTCGGGCTTCAACATAAGAAAAATCAGAACTTGTGTGATAAGAAGACATTTTGGAAAGGTGTAGGGATGAAGGAAGGAAGAGGGGTGTATTTATAGCAAAAAAGGAGGATCCTGTACCTGTTTGTCGCGCGACAAACCCATATCCAAGAGGGATTGTTGCGCGACAATCCCATTTGGTGTCACCCTATTTTTTGCTTTTCTCACACATAAGAGTCATTCTTGCCAAAAGATCCATTTTTTGTGTATTTGTACTCACTCTGTTCTTTTGCAGGGACCTTAAGTATTATACCATAACAAAGGTACGATTCCTAAAATCATCAATTTGTGTAACTATTATTTTTCATCACAGATAAGGAATAAATGCGTAACATCAGACACAAATAAAGATTTTATATATAAAACTAATAAAAGAACAGTTTTCTACAAAAACCCTGTCTAAAAGTCTAAAAAATAAAAACTACATATTTGTCAGGACTAACTAAATGCAGGAAAAGAAAACTAATCTAGCCTAGCGCGCTTCGACACGCTACCACTATCACCAGAATCCTCCTCCAGAGTAGGATCAACCTTTGGGATGCCCTGAGTAGAAGGAGCTGCTTCCTGCGAAGGCCCTGTCGGCTGAACCGGAGCCGTGGACCGGATCACCGAGGACCTAGACCACCTGGAAGTCCGACTACTGCTCCTCCGAGACTCCGTCCGAGCGCGAGAGGATGACAGAGGGTCATCTGCCCGCAAGGAAACGTCGATCGCCCTCTGATAATCCCGCATGTATGTCGTAGGGTCTCGACCAACGTACTGGAGCAGGTTCCAGCTGTAAAGGTACTGAGAGTGCCAAGCCCTCAGATCTGCCACTCGCACGCTCACCCGCTAAAAAAGAAAAGAAAGAAGGATCAGCACTGATAAAATAAGTAAGCATGGATATGAAAAGATAATGAGGGAGGAAAAACACATACCTCATCATCAGAACGGCCACCCAAGTAGTCAAATGTGTCTCCAGGGAGAGGATACTCGGGCACCATATATCGACGTAAGCCAGCTCTAACATAAGAGAAGTCCCGAGGAAGTGTCGGCAAATCTATCGAATGAATGGACGAACTCCTCGGCATAGCAGCGGACGTAGACCCACCCTCCTCATGAATCGGGAACAAAGGAGGACGAGAAGACGAGCCGCCAAGACCTGTAGATCTGACCGGAGGACCCATGGCAGCAGATGGAAGAGGAGTCAGCGTGGCATAAGTACGAACGCCCGGAGGGTCCACTACGGCCGTCGCCCTCAGAGGCGGGACCCCACTAAAAACAACAGCAGCAGCAACAGGAGGAGTCCGCCCAAACTGCTCGTAATCAACCCCAAAGTCCGCAGGCTCCCAGGATCGCTCGGGAAAATCACCTCCCCCTCTCTCAGCAGGCTGCCCCTCTCCAGGTGTAGTCTGAGACGACTGCTCTGGAACCGCCGCTGTCGCACCTCCCTCTCCGCCCTCGGGCCTATCATCACCACCCTCGGGTCCAACATCACCCTCGGCAGCAGCAGGGATGTCCCTCTCGCCATCAGGATCATCGTCATTAGAGTCCAAGATGTTATCCCTATGATCAGGGATAGGCGGCAAGTGATCGGGGACCGTCCTGGACAAGTGAGTCTGCCCTCGTATGTAGTTGTGATCCCCTCCCAACGCTCGATACCTCTCATAGAAGACCCGTCCCCGAGTCCCCTTCGGCTCCCTCATCAGATAGCGGGCAGCGAAGACAGCATAGTCCCCCTCCTCGGTGAACATCTGGAAGCCGAGTCCATCTACGAGGGCCTGTACCATCACGGGGTCGATCTCGCCCGTCCGCCTCATCAGAACTGGCGGAAATAAAGGAACCTGAGGCCACTGAGCCGGTGAATGCTGGCGAATAACCCTCTCGCCTAGATAGAAGTGAAGGCCGTACTCATCCCTGATAAGCCGCCTGGTCCTCGAAGCAGTCAGAGAACGGCCATATCCAAAATGGAGATCCAGATCGCCCCAAGGGGCCCACTCAATCTGAAAAAGAAGAATAAGATTTTATCTCAATAATTTATATTCTATTTATTGAAAAGCGAGAATACTAAAATATTTACTTGCTCCTCCAACAGGTCGTGGACTGTAGTAGCTCCGGTCTCCCGAGTCCGGTATACATAGGGAGCCCTGTAGTTCCCCGCGATAAATCGGCGGAGAAAGGGGAACTGGTCCTCGTTCTCAACGAGGAGATCCACCTGGGCACGACCCAGGCGGGTATAAGCAACGAACCAACTCTGAAAAGGAAAGATAAAGGATTTCAGCAATTATCAACAGGTGATATATGAAGGTCCAAAGCAAAGACAAAAGGACTAAAGTATGTACCTCCCACAATAATGAGAAGCCCTTGAGGTTCAGGGCTAAATGGCGAGAGACCTGGTCCATGGCGTCATATAAGACTGCAAGAATGAAGCTGCCCCAGTCGTAGTCAAACATAAGGCTGAAGTCCCGAAGATAGGGCAACCACCAAAGATGGGCCGTGTCCCCCCCACGGGCCTCGAATAGGTCATGGAGTGTCAGTAGGAGAAGGACGCGGGCATACTGGCGCGCCTCCTGACGGGTCATCGGCACCCCCGAAGCAACTAGTCGAGCTCTCTCTGTGGCTAGTCGCGTAACTAAAACACCCCGAGGAATCGTATCACCCGAACTCCATCGCTCGGGGAACCACCCAAGTGCGCCCACGATGCCCTCCGCCGTTAGACGCAAAGGGACATCAATCCGAATAGGGAGCCCTCCTGAAGAAATCCCAGTCAGAGCAAAAAGATCGAGGGGTGTCATCGTCATCTCACCCCAGCTCCAATGGAAGGTATGAGTAGTATCCCACCAATGACAGGCCAAAGCCGACACCAGCACGGCAGCCCTAGATACTCGCTCTGGAAGGGCGTCAAAGAGGGAACCGAATGGAGTCGCAAGGAGCAACTCTTGGACAGGGGCCGGTGCCCGTCGCCACTCCGAAGATATAGTGTTGGGAGAGCCCCAACCTCGGCCAACCCACTGCAAACAAAATGGAGATATAGATATAAGAAACCTGAGGGTAATTTGGTGTAATTATGAGAGTTATAGGGATATAAGGGTAAACTATGTAATCTTCCAAGCCTGAGGGTATTTTGGTGTAATTATGAGAGTTATAGGGATATAGGGTAAACTATGTAATTTTCCAAGCCTGAGGGTATTTTGGTGTAATTATGAGAGTTATAGGGATATAAGGGTAAACTATGTAATTTTCCAAGCCTGAGGGTATTTTATTGTAATTATGATAGTTATAAGGATATAAGGGTAAACTATGTAATTTTCCAAGCCTGAGGGTATTTTGGTGTAATTATGAGAGTTATAGGGTTATAGGGGTAAATTATGTAATTTTCCAAAGCCTGAGGGTATTTTGGTCTAATTATGAGAGATATAGGGTTGTAAGGGTAAATTATGTAATTTCCAAGCTGAGGGTATTTTGGTGTAATTATGAGGATTATAGGGTTATAGGGGTAAATTA
>JAKCWG010000485.1:0-116037 GCA_021464415.1 Lonicera japonica
TACTAAAACATCCATATATAGAATGCACCTTTCACTATATATATACGATCATTATCCAAATTAAATAAGGTGGAAAAAACAACTAGCGAGAACGTTGAGAAAAATGGTGTTCAAATTAACACATAACAAGGGTTGAGTGATCAGAGCATTTTGGTAAGCAAGATAAAGATTTAACATTACAACAACAATTAGCAAAATTCACTAACCGCGACAAAACGTAAGCGCAAACTCAGATTATGGTTAAAAATAGGATGCAAACTCAAAATATCTCTAGATTGACGATTGTGTTGTACTGTTTTTTTTTAAATCATAAAAAAGACGAAGAAGGGAAGTCTAAATCACTTAATTACTTCAATAATAAAGAAGAGCTAGATTTTAGTAGCAACGTCGGTCCAGAGGTATGGCGAAGAAGGGTGACTGCTTGAGCCCCAAAATTTATAACTTTTAGGGGGGGGCCTAAATTTTATGTCCTTCTATATATATATAGTTTTACATATGAAATATAAAAGTTCAACCTTTATACCAAAAAAAAAACAAACCTGTTAGATAGCAAAAGTAAACATTGAGTATTACTTCAACTACTCTAATTATTATCCAAAAACACCAGTAATGTGGTGACTTTAATGCTTTCATCCGGTGAGTATTAATTAGTAATTATATTTGTTAAGAAATAGCATGAGCCGCATATTTTAAAAAAAATATATTAATAAAGTGAAAGTTCTTTTTCTACTAAACAGTCATTACCAATTCACTTTCCAAACCCTTTTTTCAACAAGCCTCCAAACCTTTTTTTCAACAAGCCAACCATCCCTTAAAAAAAATAAAAAATTACATTTGAAATGTGAATGGGCCCCATTTTCATACTTTGCCTCGTCCCCGAAACATGCGGACTGGTCCTCTTTTGTAATGCCTCTATATGTCATGCTAATTTTTGCTATTTTATATTTTAGGAAATATTAAATAACAATATTTGTGATAGATCATTTCTCTTGTATGCATGAAATGAAACTTGCACTTTCAAGATTTGAGAGATCATTTATCGTGTAAATTATATATATATATTACAAATCCAATTTCCTTCAATGACAAATACATATAAAAATCTTGTAAAAAATAACCTTTGTTATTGTAGAATATGCATGTTAATACTATTTATTTTATTTTTTTTAACAAAAATGTAGTTATAAAATTGAAAGATTGGAGGAAACTAATTGTTATTGGTTGATAGATAATTCACAAATACTCCTGTTCTTTATCAAAATTATAAATTAGTCTAGAAAACGAACAAGTTATCCAATTTTAACTATTCAAATTTTGGTGTTTGATTGTAGAATATATTATAGATGGTATTTAATTACCATATAAAATTCATATATATTGGTAATTAAATAACTACCAAATCTTTCAAAAGACGATTTGGAAAGTATGAAAGAACGGTTAAAGCTGAAATTTTGAAAGATCGGAACTCTTAATTAATGAACCACGGAAATAACACTTTAGAAACTATGCAATAATGGTTAATCTGTAATTTTAAAACATGGAAACACCGATAGGAATAGAGGTTTTGCTTTCATTTTGTTTTCATGAAAATACCATCATAATATTGTTTCATCAAGATACCCACTATAGATGTGAGAAAAAAAAATGAAGAGCAAAATCAAAAAATTGAAATAATTCAAGAGAAATTAAACTAAAATAAGATTTGATTGAGAAAAGTAGAAATAACAGTAATAAAAGCAAGCATCATTTAGGACCAAGAATTCAGAAATCACTTTTTCATTATTAGTAAAAATATAAATATTAAAAAAAACATGTAACAGATGTTATTTAAAATTTAATTAGTTAGGGAAAGCTTATTTGTACGGTATGTTAGAAAAGTTTTTTGGAGATAGACTTCATAGTAATCAAATAACATCTACAAATATTGATGATTTTTCTTTGTGTTTTTTTAATAGTTTAGTGTGTTGAATTATTTAGAAATGGCAATCAAATTAAAAGGTCAAATAGCCTAAACTACATAATTAATAATCTAAGAGCACTATTTCCCACCCGTGATAAAGAAATATGTACAAAGAATACTAAACTACATGATAAAGATATTTTAATATATATTTTGCTAAAATGTTGTATACGAACTAGAAAAATGATGTGTGTGGTAGGTCATTTTTATTGTGTCACAAAACGAAGCTTGCACTTTTAGCCATTGTGAGACGATTTATCGTTTGCTTTCTGTCTATATATATATATATATTTATTTATAAATCTTTCTTCTATAAGTAAACATAAGACTCCTATAAATATAAGTATTTTCTAAAGCATTAGAGTAATGAAGCATAGTTTAAGATCACATATTAATTTTCTTGTATTGTATATTTTTAGTTAATATATTTATATATATATAGTTGTTAAAATTATGATTATAAATGAAAACTTATAAGCTAATGCTCAATATATAAATGAAAGCAAAAGTATACAATAATGGCAAAATCATTGGCTACTTGTCTCGGACCTCCGGGGACGAATTCCTCTTAGATTTCATTCTCTATTCACAAACAACTTATATTTTTTCATATAAATAATAATAATCTAAGAATATAATTAAAGGGAATCTTTTTTCTTGTCAAAATTGTTTATAACGAAAAAGATACTCTTTATTAAACAGTAATTTGTTTTTTTGAAGTTTAATGAGATAAATAATCCGCCTGGATATCCAATCCTAACGAACACCAAACATGGGATAAGATAAACTTATCTTATCCTGCCTTCTTATCGTACGCGTCAAATACAGCCTCATTGAATAATATTAGGGCAGTGTATCAAAAAGGAACATATTTGCTAGACACTAACCAAAAGCAACAGTGAGTTTTCCAAACTTTGGAATAATCTCTAAGAACTAATTAAATCTACGAGAACCTAGATCCGCATTTTTAATAATAAAGGACAAATTTCAAATGTTTATAATTAGTCTAAGACGTTTACCCTGGCTTTGTTCATATTGATAATAGGCAATAATAATTTACTACGATGAATTTAATAACTTAGGTTCTGTTTAATTAATAGTAACATGGGAAAATAGTAGGAAAAATAATTAATTTACTTGAGAAGTTAGAAAATAAGTTGATGCATGTGGTGGGATTTCACTTAGTTTTTTATTTTTTCCATGGAAAAATTTTATTTGAATAGTGAAAAAGAACAAAAAAAATAAAGAAAAAAGGATGGAGGACGTATACTCAAAAATGAGATGAAATGGAAAATATCTTACCACACACCTCAACATATTTTCCAACTTCCTACGCATATCAATTATATTTTTTCCTATTATTTTTGATCTTGTTAATCAGAGCTAGCATTAGTATATCTATATCATATATTATATATATATATATAGTTTATTTATATATTAACACCTAATAAATATCATAATATTACTACATTATATAAAAAAGAATTGATATCGTTATCTACTATCTACTATTATATAAAGTTGGAAGGGATTTTGATAGTGCTGAAACCTTGTCGGATTTCAATTGCATTATTTTACCCTTATGACCTTTTATTTTATTAAAAAGGAATGTAAATTTCGTAAGTAATATGATTAGAAACCCTCTAGCACGTACTCTCAACCACCATGTTACATATTAATTTTTAAATAATTTTTAAAAATTAATTATAATTAAATTAAATCGTACACATATTAAATGTGCACAAACTCTAGTTATATTTCTATGACTATATATATATTTGCAAATGTGCAACAAATTATAATTAAGGATCATGCATGTGTGTGGTAAGGGAAGGTACACAGTATCAAGTACGTACTTATCTATATATATATATAGGGTTACTTCACTTGTTCGCTCAACTTAAGCCAGGTCTTATTTTCATTTTGATTTATTTCAAATTAAAAGTTATATTTTATGCATATGATATAATCAATATTGTAATAAATCCAGCAGATCGATCAATACAAAAGATAAATTAAGTATATTCTTAGTATTAATTAAGTGAAAAATAGTATCAATGTAAAAAAAATAAAAATTGAGACAAAGTATACAATATTATTTGCGTTACATGATATAAAAATATATAATTAAATAAGTTTTAGCAGAAAAATAAATCTTTTACTGCATGAGCTATTATGGAATAACAAGTTTACGACATATGTGATGCAGTGTTTATATGGTTTATTTTAATCGTATAATTAAACTAATTATAGTCTAAAAATAATCATAATTATTCTTAAAAAACGGAATTTTCATTAACAAAAGTTTTATGTGCAATACAAAGAAGGAAGAAAACTCTAAGGGGACACATGAGAAACTAAAAACTATTTGTGTTTAGGATATTTATTCAATTTTTCATAAACTTCTTTTTCATATTTCTAGAAATTAGATGCAACAGGTAAAGGTATCTAATAAAAACGTAGCAGAATGAAGGAGAAGTATAATTATATAAAATAACACAAAAATTTATAAAGTATATAAATAAGAATTTTGATGGATGAATAATTACATGAAAATTTTGAAAAGAGACTATATTAAGAGAATAGGTGAAATATATATATAAGATAAATAATACTCATTTATTATAGATACATGGTAAGCTCTCATAAAAAGAGATAATTTTACTTATATTATTATATATGACATGGGAACTTAATCTAGCCAGAAAATTTTAAACTTCCTTCATCTCAATTAAGAATTTCGTTGTATCTTTTGAAATTCTAGAAAAAAACGGATTTCTACAAAATTAATGATGGAGCATAAAACTTAATTATTTTAACAACGTAACAAAAATCTTAATTTTGGAGTTAACACAAGAACAAAAATACACAATACTTAATTTGAAACTGGGGAAAGAATTGGCTAAGTCTAATTAAGGGCCTAACCGTATTGACCCAAAAACAAATAAAGTCAAATTTAACGCCAACAAATTAAAGACGCAAGCTAGTTGTTGTTATGTTGCGTTTATAACTGATTCAGAATTACAAACAAAATTTAAGTCCTTGTTAGTTATTTCTCTCTCGATCTAGATTGACAATGTGGGCTTTGATTTGGTCACTTAAATCATCAGGTGGACCAATTTTGACTCTTTAATTGAATGGAATAAAATCATGTGCAATGCACATGACTTTATTTAAAGCGTATTTTGATCATTTTAATTATAAAATAGCTGAAGTTATGTTATTTGTTGAAAATATTGATATGCTTTATACACTATCTGTATTTTATTTTGGCATAAATTATGGGAGGTTAATTTGTTACAATATGACCAAAATGATCTTGCATAAAATCATGTGCCACACAAATACATCAAATTTAATAGTTAAATTTGATGTAATGGTCAAAGTGGTACTCACTCTAAAGTTAGATGACTAAATAATTTGTTTTAAAGTTTGATGGTGAAAGTGGCACTAAATCGGAATTTTAGTGGTCATCAGAACTGTGTACTCTAATTTCTACTTGCCAATTCAAGTTTACTTCTTGAAATTGATTTCATGTTTTTTAATTTTTATGTACTGTCAAATGTACTTTGCATAATGCAAAATGCATTTTAATTTGAAGTGCGCCAAAGAAATTTCATAGCCTAGCACATGAATAATTTATATTACGTGGCATATATATATATATATAGTTCATGTAATCTCTGGGCCTGATACGTTAATTTAATTTGTTTCGTTTTTTCAATGACAAAAACAAAAAGTTGAAAAAAAGAAAATTAAGCAGTGCCTGTGTAATAGATTCGGAATTAGAAAACAATAGAGGTCTTTAAATTAGACAATACTAAATTGGATCCCTATGGCCTTCTGGATATTTGTTGTTCAAAAAAAGAAAAAAAATGAAAAAGGGATGCATATAGTTTTGGAATTTAAATATTTAATAGAAGTATGCTACATTCATCACTTTTATAAAAGATCGGGAAAAAATAAAGAGTAACATTTAGTAGAAGCATGCATATAATAAAATATTCGCACATTAAATTACTTAATTTGGCTATAACATTAGACTATCCTTTCATAACAACCTCTATATGACGACCACTAATTTGTTACATGGGATTATAAATCAAACTCAAACAAATTGCCTTCAAAATAATTTCTTCACACCAAAGCGCGCGCACATCTTCCACCCCCCACCCCCATCTCCTTCCAAATTTAAATCTTGATTTCGTCCACGCATATACATAATATATTGTGTATCGACTCTTGTAAAAGTATAAAACAAATTTTATATTGGGAAATTTTGGGCTGAAATATTTCATTGCCAATTAATATATTTACAAATCGTTACACATTAGTTTAATACAGTATTAAAGTAAGCTATTTTTATCCTCACGGACATCATGTTAAAACTTGCTGCCCAATCATTAAGAAGGAAACTTTGATAAGCTTTAGGGCTGGCAAATCAGGTTCACGTGTCGTATTCGGGTCGTGTCAACACACAAGTATTACAGTATTAGTGTCAACCCGAACACGACCCGTTTAATTAATCGTGTCATTTATGTTAACTCGAACACGACCTGTTTATTTTACAGGTTACACGACACAACCCGACTAACCCGTTTAATAAATAGGTCGTGTTAAACCTGCAACTCGACACGACACGATTAACTTTTTAAAATTATAATGACAATTAAGTTTTATGTGAAAATAATTAACTTGTTTTATAATAGTTTTAAATTTTTAATAAGTAATAATAAGTATTACCCAATACTAAAATTTAATATTTAATCAAAATAATATGATAATAATAATCTAGAGTCAAAATAAGTGGCATTCTATCACCGAAGCAAAAACATAAAAAATACTAGTTTGATAAATCATAAAATACATAATAACTATCATCTACTATCAATACTCAAAATAAGAATATAATTGTCCAAGTAAAATGGAAAAATAAAATATATATATATATATATATACTCAAAATAAGAATATAATTGTCCAAGTAATTGCGGGTCAATTTCGAGTCAGTGGGTTAACCCAAACACGACCCGTTTAGTTTGCGGGTTAAGCGTGTTTGACCCGAAATTAACCCAAACCCGTTTATGTTTGACCCAAACCCGCTAATTTCGTGTCGAGTTCGTGTCGAGTTAGCGTGTCGTGTCAAATATTGCCAGCCCTAATAAGCTTGGTGCTTAATTCACAACTGATCATGACAAAAGCCTGCAAAAAGTTCTTAGCAGAGAAGTTCCCAGCTAGCCCGCCGGCCCCTTAATTAAGGGCGCTGGCTTAATTCTGTAATCACTAGTTTATGTATAGAGAGAAATATTCAAATTACACCGGTATAATCGCTAGATTATAGATATATAACATTATATATATATATGGTTGATTCATCTCCTTTTCCCCATTTTCCATATATAGACTTGTGATGTAAATAAATTCTTAGGAGCCTAATTTTTGTTTACTTGCATATATATATGTGTGTGTATGTATCCACATTAATTGATAAAGACCATGCCTAAAAAACACGACATACACATATCTTTCTCCTTTAATTCTCTCTATAAATACCCTCCTTCTATTCCCATCATCCCATACCAAAATTTAGCTATTTATATCATTGAAACTCTCTCACACATTACACAAACAAACACCAAATGGAGTTGTTCAAGCTCTTGTTTAGTAATGACTACAACCCTTCCACTCTTTGTAACACCAACTACTAGTACAAAAGAACTAGTTCATGTTGATCAAGGGGAAAATAATACAATTTCTGATCTTTATGTACCCGAAACTAAAGAACCACCTCCTCCCCCAGGGCGGCCTAGCCGGTTTCTAGCCCAAAAACCTCGCGCTGCAATGACATGTGACAAGTTCCCTAGGGTTTGTAAAAGCAAGGGTAGCAACGGCCCAGACTGTTGCAAGAAAAAATGTGTAAACGTGATGAGTGATAGACTCAACTGTGGAAAGTGTGGGAAGAAGTGCAAGTATTCGGAGATTTGCTGCCGAGGGAAGTGTGTGAACCCATCCATGGATGAGAAGCATTGCGGCAGCTGCAACAACAAGTGTAAGAAGGGAGGGTCATGTGTGTATGGCTTGTGCAGCTATGCTAATTAGAAATTATCGTTTGGAATTACATTTATTATTGTTGCAATAAATTTAATGAGTTTCGTGGACGTGCAGATATATTGTAGTTTGATTGTGTTAAACGATTAATAAATTGTATCATCGCTCAATGTGTATGCGCAACATGTTCTTGTAAAATTGCATGTGTTATATTATAAATAAAATGATCGATCATATCATTATGTTCTTAATTAATTTGTTTACTTATATATATAAACATTTTATGACCCAGGATAAGTGAAGAGTTTAGTGTCATAATCCCCTAGTATACAATGACCATACCAATAACATAGTTATATTGCACTCGCATACTACATCTGCACGCAATGCGGAAAAAAAAATTAAATGAATAATAATAATAAGGGTGATTTTAAATGCACCCACTAGATTAGGCTTCTCACCCCACTTTTTTTTCACCCCATTAATTTTTTGAAAAAATCTTTAAACTCACCCCAAGGTGGGGCGAGTTTATTAAAAGTAACACCTCTATAGAAATGAAAATTTAGTGACGAATAATTTGCCATTACTTCTCACAAAAATTCAATTGCATAGAATTCATTAGATTATGAGTGGAATTTACATGAAAATTAATTCTAAGCAAGTAAATATTGAAAACTAAATTTCTTGGAAAATATTATTTTAACTGGCTATCTTCAATATTACCTATAAAACAAATCCATCAATAATTCAAGTGGAATAGCGCTCAACACAGCCGAAAAAACTAGCCAATCGAAAATTTCATTCTTACTACAAGAACACGGAATCCAAAGCGCTAAATCACAGATGTTCCCCAAAACACAGAACCGAGTAAGGATGATTATAAATGCACTTTATCAAAACAAATAAAATTAATGAAGAAAAATACTTTTGAAGTGAGACAAAATCATATTATTCAATCTTCTTCCAATTAATTTCCCAGCAGATGAGATGAAAGAATCTACTGATTAGTTTCGCTGTAGATAGAGAAAAGAAGAAGGGGATGAAAGAATAAGAGAAAAAGGGGTTTTATTACGCTCGGGTAACAGCAGCAATAGCATGAGATTTTTGGTGGGGTGAGTTTACAGATCTTAATTAGGTTATTTTAAGTAAAAATTATTTAATGTAAAAATTTTAGGTGGGGTGAGAAGCCTAATCCAGTGGGTGTATTTAAAATCACCCTTAACTCTTCTGTCTCAAATTAGGATTATTCAAGAGTATCTATTTTCCTTTAAGATGTACTCTTTAAAGAAAATAATAATTTTCATATAATCAGTAGTCAAGAAATTTTTATTACTTATTAACTATTCGATCGTGGTATATCTATTATGTTCCAAAATGAAATAATACTATATTTTAGGATGGGAGAATAAATTATTACTTATTACTATATGTATGCTGAAATTAGTGTTTTCGATCTAAAAAAATATTAAAATTAAAGTGGAGCTATCAATTAAGAAATAATAAATATAAGAATACGTGTGCCATACAAAAAATATATTGGTTGCTAGATTTCTACAACCCCTCGCCTCCTTCACAAGTACTTATGTCTAGTTGGAACTAGTCTCAACCTAAACACCGATCTCTTATTATATTCAGTGGTGAATCCAAAAATTTGGTTTAAGGGGGGGGCGGAATTCAAAACACACAAAAACATGTCTAAAGGCATCAAATTTTAATGCAAATATAATAGCATTACTTATAATACTTATACGACTCAAATTGCGAATATGAACAATTATAATGATTGAATTACAATAATACAATGCAAACATAAAATAATATTGTGTAATTAATCAAGAAATACAACTAATAGTAAAAAGTAGATATAAGAAATGATTTACTTTGGTAGTGTTGGAAAAAAGGGTAAAAAATACAATTTTCGAGCCATTTTGAAGGTAATTTTCAGTGGGACTTCACACTATTGTGAAAGATTATTATATATTTGTTTTCTTGTCTGTGAGGACATTGAAATTGTATATATATTTTTTTTTTTTGCTATTGATGTGTATTTGAATTTTGAATATTTGTCCAATAGCATTATATTTTATTTTTGGCTGCTAATCTGCTATTGTAGATGTGTATTTTATTTTTGGTTGTTATTGTTGATGTGTATTTTAAATTTTGAATATTTGCCCAGAAAATTGCTAGTGTTTTTTTTTTAGGATTGACGTTTTTGGTAATGTACCCTACCAAACTGTACCATACCAATATTTCGTTATACCGAAGTTTTGGTATGGTAATGGTAATGGATTTTGGCATACCAAATTTTCGGTACGGTATTCAGTATCTTCGGTATGGTACGGTATTGTACCAAATCCACCCCTATGAAGGATCATCTCTCATGTGTTATTACGCATTCAAGAGATATATGGCTCTCTCTCGACCTTGTAGGGGAGTGTGCAAATTACAACGACTCATGTGCCGACTCGGAAAAGGCCAGCCACGCAGTTTTATTTTTCAAGAGACAAGGTGGACAAGTTTTGTTTACTTTATTATTTTCAAAGTGAAATATTCCACCTAAAGTTTAAACTCTTACGATTAGATACTCTAAAATTTTAAGTTCTACACATAGATCCCTCTATATATTTTTTTTAATACCCCATTTGCAGTTTTTTTAAACATCGAATCCAATGAGGGGCAATTACCCCCCTTGCCCCTTACGTATCGGATACCTTGATGTTTCAAGTACTTCTACACATAGGTCCCTATATATTTTAAAAAAATACCCCATTTGTAGCAACAATAACAATAACAAATTCAAACCCAATGAGGGGCAATTTCCCCCCTCTACCCCTTACTAGGGCCGCCTTATATTGTTGCTATCCCTCAATCATATGTGTCTAATTGCAATAATTAACGCTCCACTTGATAACAATATGGAAAATAAAAAGAAAAATACTTGAATTGTGTGAGAAGTTGAAAAATAAGTTGAGACATACAATGAAATGTTCTCTATTTCATTGTTATTTTTATGAGTAGATGTCCTCTATTCTTCAATATTTTTTGTGGAAAATTTTTCTTCCTCAACCACGGAAGAAATTTTTTCTATGGAAAAAGTTACAAGGTAAGAAGATATCTCAGCAAATGGCTCAACTTATTTTTCAACATTTTACACAAATCAAATATTTTATTTTTCATATTATTATTGAACAGAGCTTCAATTATTGAATTTTATTCATTCATGTATATATATTTAGCAATTCTGCAGACTCCGTTATTTATTTATACCCTATGTGTGGATGAAGCAATACTATTTTTCATAAAAATGGTAAATGACAAAGCTTATAATTCCATCATTTAAAATTTCTTCGATTGTAATTTTCCATATTTGGACATCATATATATACATATATATAATTTTGGAATTGAAGTGAATTACAATTTCACTTGTTTGGATAGTCAAGATATCTAATTTAAATTATATAAAAAAAATTCACCAAAACAAGAATTAGAGAATTACGCCTCATCCCATGGAATTTCAACTCGGAAATTTTGATCGCAAAAATCTAGCAGATTTCCAGCATATAAAATTTCAATTTTTTTGCTCATTTTCTCAAACAAAAGACTTTCGCTCAAATGCTGAATTTTTTTCTATATCCAAACAGTACGAGAGAGGGAAAACAAATTCTGAGGAATGGATTTGGGGAAGGAAAATGAAGTATATATAGGAGAGGAAGGGACAACAATTAATTAACTGCTTGGTTTTCTTATTGATTTTTGAATTTAATTATTTAATTTAAAATTATTAAATCCTTAGATTAAACTGTTCTGTCTGAATCAACAACATGCGCCAATTAAGCGCTCACATTCACAAAATTCTCTTGATGTACTGGCATATACTTAGTTCACTTTTTCCTTTTAAGTCCTAAAACCATTAATATTAGTAAGTAGAATACACGTCTTATAAATACTTTAAGGATCCGTTTCATAAAAATATGAAAAAGAAAAATAAAAACAGTTGATGTTTGTGAAAAATTTGAAAATAAGTTGAGACATATAGTGAGATATCTTCTTACTTTGTTATTTTTTCCATGGATAAATTTTCTTTGGTGGTTGGAGAAGAAAAAAGTTTCACAAAAGATTATGAAGGATGGAAAACATCTACTCATAAAATGAGCATGTGATGGAGCATATCTCATTACATGACTTAACTTATTTTCTAACTTTCTACCTGAAAAATAGGATTTAATGTTAAAGAGAAAAGAGGAAAGAAAATTGCATTTGTGGCATTGGAGTAAAAATTCAAATCTTGTGAAGATTGTACGTACGTGAGAAGCTAAACATTTTTTGCCCATTGGAGTAAAAATTCAAATCTTGTGAAGATACTAATTAATATAGTAAAATGGGTTAGTCTCTTAGTTTTTTACCTAACTTCTAAATTTGAGAAGACCACTTACGATGCCAAACACATCACATTATCAAGGGAATTTTTACCATCGTGAATAAATATACCATCTCTAGATTTGCTAACAGCAGGACAGCGCAATGCCTTGCTTTTAATGAAAATTTCACCTTATTCCCGAATGATTTGTCCTCTAACTTGTCGCGAAATCAACAAAATTTTGCATGCTGATTTTGAGTAGTTTACGTTGTTTTGTTGTTCTTAAAAAAAATTTCTTTATTTTACGGCATATATAGATTTTTAATACGTCACCTTTTTTATGTTATTTTATTAGTAAATTGATTTACATGTGTTTAAGTCAGTACGTACCTCAAATACATAAATAAATAAAAGGTCAGTATCGTACCAACCTTTGATTGCCTAATTATAACACATGTTGGTCAAACAAACAGAAGACAATATTGCACAGCAAAGTGCTCCTGTAACGGTTTTTCTTTTAACTTTGAATAATTTTCAACTGAGTATTTTAAATTCTTTTTTTCCCCCATCTAAATTAAGAAACGTTATTATATATATATAAGGAAAACCTTCATTTCTTGCTTGGATGATATAATTGAAATGAGTTTGTCAAATTTATTTATTTATTAATTCCACTTGTCGAAAACACATTTTTTTTTATCTCGTGCATTTAATAAATAAAAGGTCAGTTTCGTACCAACCTTTAATTGCCCAAATTATAAACTTTAATAGAATTTTTATAAAACCTTCAAATTCTATAAATAATTTTTATAGAATTTATTTATAATTGAGTCAACTATATATTTTGTGATGTGGATAAAATGTTAGAGGACCCTTACCTAAATAATCCACGTGTATGTGCATATAAAAATGTCTACTTTTAATTTTTAATATTCTAATTAATTTCCGCTGCTTGATTTATAATACGCCAATACAAGTTTTCTTCTTTGAGAGCCTAACTTCTTTTCACTTGCTTCAATTAATTCAGACGATAGCCACTGACTAAGACCATCCCACTAACTATACAACAAGTCAGCCATTTTAAATCCTTACAAATTTCAGTATAAATACCCTTTTCATCAACCTCTATATTTCATCCAATACATTTCATATAACTTCCCCATCTCATTACCAATTCTCTCTCTCTCTCTCTCTCTCTCTCTCTCTCACACACACACACACACACGTAGCTCAAAGTTACACCACCATGAAGAATCTAAGGTCCTTTTTAATATTAGCCATGTTCATGGCGTTGATCATTAGCGCTTTGTCAACGCCATCCGAAGAACAAGTTATTGACGAAGAAGATGAAACCCCTGTCCTCGATGAGGAACAAACAACATCACTTCGAGGGGCCAGCCGTTTTCTTGCCCAAAAAACACGTGCCAAAATGACATGCAACAAGTACCCCAGAGTGTGTCGGGCAAAGGGGAGCGCGGGGCCTGATTGCTGCAAAAAGAAATGCGTAAACGTGAAGACAGACAGGCTCAACTGCGGTGCGTGTGGCAAGAAGTGCAAGTATGGGGATATTTGTTGCAAAGGCCAGTGCGTGAATCAGTTATCCAACAAGAGGCATTGTGGGGGTTGCGGTAACAAGTGTGACAAAGGGGGTTTGTGTGTCTATGGACTTTGCAGCTATGCGTAGAAAATAAATTAGGATGGATTATTTTTAGCTGTTAATTAATATTGATGGATTTGTTTGTTAATCTGGTGTGTAAACAGACAATAAAGAGCAAGCCATATATGTACTAAGGGTGGGTCGCCTATGATTATTTATTCTTTTTGTTGGTTCTTGTAAAATTGTAATATTGATATAGTATTCAACTAGTTTTATAACCCGCCCGATGGGCGAACATTTGTAAATTGCTTTGTGAAATTATAATTGTCAAACATTACATGGAAATAACATCAATATTATAAAAAGCATGAAAGATATAGCTTTAGAATACACATCATAAAGTAATTGTAAATGAATAGTTATGGTAAAAACTTATTCACAAAAACTATTACCAAAACTTATGCTCTCATAAAACTAAATCTATACTATGAATATGGTTCACAACTATTGCCATGATCACATCCTTTTGGTGTATACTTTAAAAATCTTCCTTGCTACATAAGTATCTTGGGGAAATTTTTCGCGGAAATATTATATCACTGGGAAGCTACTATAGGTAAATGCATTTATATGTTCTGCCAATTAACATTACATTATAAATCAACAACAATATATAATAAAGAAGCATGAATTTGTTAAAAATGAAAGAAGTGTACAGATTGGGAGGTACGGAAAACAAATTAGAAACGTTGTGTTTTTCAAGCAAAATTGTTATGCAAAATCTATTTGTATTTGCAGGTTGATAACCAACAACTAATCATTTATATGCGGACCAACAAAATTTAAAAAGTTAAGCAAATAGTTACAAATTTCTACATTTATTTGATGTACGTGTATGTCTGTTTTCATATATACATTCAGAGGAAAAATAAAATTAGAAAAAGGGAAAATGGGATTTGTCCATAGACGTGTAGAACACTTTAATTAAGAGAATAAGTTTGCGCTCGATCATATATATAGTTTAGCAATTTAATTTAACATTTATGTGTACGCGCGCAGATATATATATATATAGTTGCAAAAAAATTACATTCCATGGAATATAAACATATATTAAAAACCTCAGAAAGAAATTTGATTGCATTGATACAATGACAATTTGAATGAAAGCAAACATGAATCCCATGTCATCGTCGCACACCAGAACACAAGGCTCAGATCCCGGTAATACATACTTAACAGTAAAATCGGTCGTTGAAATCCCGAGAAACTTGGACCGAATAACCTCACACAAGTCGTTGAATGACGACCCATTGTTCAAGCTAAAAACAGCTGAATCATCGCCAAATTTACATCGGAATATCACCCTGGACTCCATCTGCATTTCATAAAATAAGAAAGAATAAAAGCTACTCCAATAAAAATACAAATATGATATACACAAGGAGAGTTGAACACATCAGGACCGATTGTGAAATATGTCTACTTTGTTGTGCGTAAGCATAATAGATAATTACAACCTACGTACCGAAAACACCAACTCACGGTGACAAGAAAACGTGCCTAATCTATTAACAATCAAACATCAGACAATAAAGTAAACCAACCAAACTTGACCACCCAAAAAGCCGTTGAGAACCATTTGATAATTATACTGATAAACAAAAAAATGTCTGAGACCAACTTATATAAATGGAAGTCTGTGTAAATAATAATATGCCTAACAACATTAGGACTTGACTTTGGAAAATTATTCTACAAACAATATAGGTAGTAACCAAACCTGACCGAATGAATACTATCTCTACTAATGCCGTAAATTCAAAACTCCATAAACGACTACCCAGATTGAATGATAAGTAAAAATGCACTTATACGAAGTATATTCACAATAATTCGCATAGAATTCTAAAAAAAGAACCAGTATTACCTCACTCTCACACCTAAGATCTAATGAAACGAACAGATAGAATACACTGAATCAATAAACCAATAATGAAACGACAATGACCAAACTAAACCTGCTAACGTGATAAGCCTGACTCAATTCAAATCTTCTAATGGGATAAACAACGTGAAACACCCTATAACTACTTTGAACCGATCGATACATTACCAACCTGGCAACGTGCACACATAATGTAACCCATCGGATAAAAACACGGAAAATTCAAACTGGAATTTGAACTTCACCCAAATACCATAAACAATATTACGTCATAATAATAATATAAATATTTTGAAATGTTAAATAGGGACAATAAAGTAAACTAACATTATTTAATATAGTAAATAATTGTTTAAAAAAAACCAAAAATTCTCCTTCGTTAAAAACTCGTCCTTTAAACTAAGTCCATAAATAGATTGTCCTTCGTTAAAACCACCATAAAATAATTATCCTTAATGATTATTTTCTATATTTAAAGTGTAGATAATTGTTCATCATCATATATAATCTATGCTATTGGTTACATACAAATATAGAAAAATACTATAGAAAATAATAGTAAAGGATATTATATAAATGGCAGTAATAATAAAAGACATCCATTAAAAATATTTATTTTAAAGGACAACTTTTCAATGAAGGACAAACTATTAATTATTTTATTATTTCAAATAATTAAGTTGAATTCCAATACGACATTTCTTAAAGATAATTACAAGAAAATAAAAATAAAATAAAATTTAGAATTAAATCAATGAAAATAAATTTAAACAAATTCAAACACATATCACAAGGAATTCAAACAAAAAGATAAATACAAAAGTAATTCAAAAAAGGTCAAGCATGTGGTCCTTAGCTTTCAATTTTCTGTAGGCAATACTTTTTTTTATTTTTTAAAAATCATTAGGCTCTGTAGAAAACTAGCATCATGACATAAATAACAAAAAAAAGGTAGGTAGAGGCTACAGAGTCCTGCCCTCTAAACTTACAAAAAGGTCCTTCAAAAGAACTAAGAATAATAGAAAAAATAACTAAAACTTGAAAAATGAAGTAAGTTTATATAATAAAAACAGCCAGCCCACTATTGTCCTAATTTTCGGAACTTCAAACTTTTTGGAGTCAGGCCCATAACTACTAAGGAGAAAGAAGTGCAGAAAGGGAAATCCTACAACTGTTAAGCACCCCAGTGGTCAATGAGCTCCTCCAGCACTATCACCATCAGCTCTGGAAGGTGAAGGCAGGCCTGCCTCCCATTTCTCTAATAAGTCAGGATCTTCTTCCCTGATCAACTGGATGATTGCAAGGACATCAGCTATCTTCTCCAAAATCTTGGCCTCAAGCTCCAAAGTAACACCCATGTCTTTTGGGAGCTTAATACCCTTGAGATTGTCAAGTTGGTTAAGGGCGAGGTCAGGAGCCTTGTAAAAACCAGCCACGTAGGCATCGCAGACCTTGGCAAATTGGCCCCCTTGTGCGCTGAAGCTCTCAACGGCCTGGACCTCAATTGCAGGAATGGAGTCTTTTAGGTCCTTGGCCTCCTTCTCTAGCTCAGAGACCTGGTTCTTAGTGGCCTCATGTTAATGAAAGGCAGCAGAGAGCTCGTTCTTCTTGATTTCTAGTTAAGACTAGAGCTCCTTTATGCTTGCCGTAGCCTCTTCTCGACCTTCATGCTTGAGCTCCATCAATTTCTGAGCCACTTCCTTGGCCTTGCGCTCGAGCTGTATGACCTGTTGAACTTCATCCTTTGCAGCACGTTTGAGCTCAACATCTTTGCGTGCCTCCTCCAGCTCTGCATTTAGGCTTTTTATTCTCCTTGTCGGCCTTCTCAGCATGGGCCAAAGCCCCCTCAAGCTCAGCCTGCAACTCTTGCAACTCTCCACGGGCCTTCTCCAAGGCAGACGAGAGCTGCCAATTGGAAGTCCCCTCCTGAGCTATATAGAGGGTTGAGTAGAAAAGGGAGATGGCCTAAAAAAAATAATACAGTCAGAAGAGCTTGAAGGAAAGTAAAAATAAAAAAAAAGCTAGGAAGAACAGAGAGACTACCTGACTTATGTAATGACCAAACTACCGGCCCCCACCAATCTGGCGTTCTGGAGCATGCCTTCCCCAAGAGGAGGTAATGTCACCCCAGGAATAAAGAATCCAGAGCCGTCAGTCCTTGTGGACTTTGGAACGTTATATGTGGCCCCATAACTAAAGGCGGATTACTGATGGGCCTCCCCGAGATCGAGCTCTTTCAGCTCATCTTTATGATCAGAGATCACCGGCTTGTACATGCCCCTCACAGGATAAGCCCCTTTCTGTGGGGAAATAGGAGCATCGGCGTACTCGAGCTCTGTATTCTTCCCTAGCTTCGTCTCACATGGACTCAATGGAGGAAGATTGGCCAAGGTACTGGTCATCATGTCGACATAGGAGCCGATGATGTCTTCACTTTCCACGACCTATTTAGGAGTAGGTCGTACTTCCTTAAAAGCTAGAATTGAGGCCACAGTGGCCAGGGGGGCGGTAATAGAGGTCCCCTCATCTACCTTAGACCTGTTTGCGGCTAAAGGACCTCTCTGAGAAGTCCTTTTCCTTCTATTTACCCTCTTTGGACTAATTACCAGAGGTCTACTTGCACAAGCAGAAAGGAAACATAAAGAAAATAATAGGTAAGAGCTCTGATTAAACAGAAAGAGATTTTAGAGTAATATACTTACTGGAGGGTAGCAAGAAAAAAACTTGGCAAATATGGAAAATGTCCAGCGGAGCTCCTTTAGCCGGCTCTCCCCTAGGTTGTTTGGACCTCCTCTACTGGAGCCTACCCTCCTCTTCTTCCTCTGTTTATTCGATAGTAAGAAGTGATATTGGCCCACTTTTGAAGTTTGAGCAGGGGCAGCGGAGGGAGGTCCTTAAAAAAGGACCACTTCACGGTCAGTATGGTTGGGTCCATGCATCTGGGTTTGGGATTGGGACCCAACCCAATTTCCAGCAACCGTGCTGGGCTTTCTCTTTGTCGTTACAAAGTTCAGAAAGGGACAACGAGTTAGCTCAGAGACAAACACATAGAGAAATAAAAGGAACAACAGCTCCTACGACTTACGTATAGAAAGTGGCTCGTCGAACCAGGTATTGAGGCCAAAGATGCTGGGGCAACCTGGCTCATACTCCCAGCCAGTGCTAGAGATATAGAATAACATCTTCTTCCAGTTGGAGATGCTCCCTAGGGATCTTGGATGATCTTGGGAACTCCCAGCCTGGAAGAGTAGCTGAGAGTCCCCCTATTGCGTGGATCTCCAACCTTGTATTGGAACAAAAGCAGGAACTCATCAGCAGAGATCTCGTGACTCCTAACAGATATGGCCCTGAAGATTAGGATGGACCTTATCAGACAGCTCCACATATTAGGAAGAACCTGCATAGGGGAGAGATCTAAGACGAGCAGGAGCTCCCTTAAATGGTCGTCCATGGGGAATCTGAGCCCCATGCTTAAAGGCGGACTTGTAGAAACAGACATCACCTAGTCGGTAATAGCAAGCCCTCTCTTCTGGCTCTGGATCTTTGACCTTAACACCTAAGGGGGTCTGGTATCTCTCCCGGAGTGCCATTGTTATTGCAGTAAGACCTTTATATGGACATATATATATATGTATATCACTGATTTTACTTTTTTCTCTATGTTATTGTATATATATATATATATAATGTATATGTATATAGCTTTACAAGTTGCTAATGAATTTGTCGAATAAGGAAAATAAGTTATATTGATTACATTACGATCACAATTTACCAGCTTCTTAATATTGGAATGCCATTTAATGCAGCTACACCTCTTTATGAATGTACCTAATTTGTATGTCACCAATCTCACTTTTTCCTCTATATTTTTGTATATATCTATATTGTCTCTGTATGTAGTTTCAAAAATGGCAAAAGAATTTGTCAAACGTAAATTTCTGGATCACACGATCCAAATGTCCTGGCTTGGTCTTGAACATCTTAATAATGCTATACAACAAAAATCCCCTGCTCAAATCGATGAGCTTCACCAATTTGGAGTTGCCTTGCTTCAAGGGTTGAATTGCACTCATGTATTGGGTAAGTCTTATTTTATTAGATATAGAATATGTGTGTTGTTACTTTCTTCCTTGTTTACTATATATATATATTATTTTATTTTCTTTCCCAAGAGGATTATAGCTGTTCTTTCTTCCTTCTTATATTAAACAAAAAGAAAAAAATATATTTTTATTTTGTTTTGTAGAACTGAACAATGGATAGCAACGCGTTGAGAAGCAGAGAGTAAAGCAAAAAACGGATGAACATGAATACAAGGCAGGTGTCTCCCCCTCATATTGAAGCTACCCCATTAAGGTCCGGTAGAGGACATCATCACAATCAACAGGCAGACCTGGTCACAGTCCATCCAAACTAGGTCCAGGCCACTACAAACACTATTTTGGCCCTAGCAAATATGGTGCCGGACGCGAAAAATAAAGTTGAGACCGATAGAGCTAGACGTTATATAGATCATTTGAGACTGCGTAATCCAAAGGAAACTGCCCCACTAAGGTCAGATATTGCACATCTCATAATCAGTAGACTACTCCTGTCTCGACTGGCTCGACTTCGATTAAACCGGAGATTGAGGCCAAGACTGAAGTTGCCGCACATCCAGTTGAACCGGAGTGAAGTGAACAATTCGGATGTGTTTGGGGAATGATTTTAAAGTAGAGATGTCAATTGAATGAAGCCCCGGTAGACCTGATGCCAAGCCCAGTCAACAACCAGGGTTGGATTTGATTTACAAATAAGAAGATGAAAATGGCTAAGAAGATTAAATAGCTTTAATACAGCATGTCATCAACGACATGACCCAGGCCAGGGACTTAGACTTTTAGCCCAGTCCTAAACCTGATGATACTCAGGACCGCGCTATAGTAGATCCCGTTGTAGACCCAGTAGACCCCGTGCTAGAGGGACAGATTGAGGCCGAGACTGAAGCTTCTGGCCATCAAGTTGAATCGGAGAATAAAGTGAACAATTCAGATGTTTTGGGGAAGAATTTTGAAGTAGAGAATACTGATCTAGTGGATAAAACCCCGGTTGACCCGATGCCAAACCAAGTCAACAAGTAGGGCTTAGATTTGGTTAATGACCAAGAAGAAGAAAACGGCCAAGAAGATCAAACAACTTTAATACAGCATGTCATCAACAACATGACACATGCTGGGTACATAGATATTGAGCCTAGTCCTGAGCGTGATGATATTCAGGACCACGCTGCTGTAAATCCTGTTTTGAACTATACTTAGGATCGAGCTACTGCATAACCCATTTTGGACCGAGCAGACTTGGTGTTGGGGGGGGGGGACAGATTGAGGGCAAGACTAAAGCTGCTGGGCATCAAGTTAATTTAGAGAATGAAGTGAACAATTCAAATGTTTTGGGGAAGGATTTTGAAGACGCGGTTGACTAGATGCCAAGCCCAGTCAACAACCAGGGCTTCGATATAGTTGATGATCAAGAAGATTAAAATAGCCAGGAAGATCCAACATCTTTAATGCAACATGTCATCATTGACATGATCCAGACTGGGGACTTTAATTTTGAGCCCGATCTCTAGCCTCATGATACTTAGGACTACGCTGCTACAGCTAAGCAACATCTGCAATGTCGCAGTGTTTTGTAATCTTAGGCGTTGCAACCCGAGACATCCTTAGTTCAGCGTAGCATTAATCCCCCGCCCCGGCTCCCCGCTACAACACCATCCCCCGTCCTAGCACTGTCAAGCCCAATTAACAACTAAGGCTTAGATTTGGTTGACGACCAAGAAGATGAAAATGACCAAGAAGACTAAACAGCTTTAATACAGAATGTCATCAACAACATGACCCAGGCCGGGGATTTAGACTTTTAGCCCAGTCCTAAGCTTGATCTCTGGACCTCGCTGCTGCAGATCCTTTTCTGGACCCAACAAACCCTGTGACGGAGGGGAAGATTGAGGCTGAGACCGAAGTTTCTGGCCATCATTGAACCGAAGAATGAAAAAAAAAGTTAGATGTTTTGGGGAAGAATTTTGAATTAGAGAACACTGATCTAGTGGATCAAGCCTCGATTGACCCAATGCCAAGCCAAGTCAACAACCAGGGCTTGGATTTGGTTGGCAACCAAGAAGATGAAAATGGCTAAGAAGAACAAACACATATAATACAGCATGTTATCAACGACATGACGCAGGCCTGGGACTTAGACATTGAGCCCAGTCCAGAGCCTGGTGATATTCAAAACCGTGCTGCTGCGGATCCCGTTTTGGATGATACTGAGGACCGCGCTGCTGCATATTCCATTTTGGACCCAGCATACTTGGTGTTGGGGGGACAGATCATGGTCGAGACTGAAGATGTTGGGCATCAAATTGATCCAGAGAATGAAGTGAACAATTTGGATGTTTTAGGGAAAGATTTTAAAGCCTTGGTTAACCAAATGCCAAGCCTTGTTAACAACCAGGGATTGGATATGGTTGATGATCAAGAAGATGAAAACAGCTAGGAAGATCCAACATTTTTAACATAACATGTCATCATCGACATGATCCAGACCGAGGACTTTGATTTTGAGCCTGATCCTAAGCCTGATGATACTTAGGACTAACTTGCTATAGCTAAGCAACATCTGCAACGCAACGGTCTTTTGCAATCATAGGCGTTGCAACCCAGGATATCCTCAGTTTAGCTTACCATTAATCCCCCACCCTGCCCCCAGCCTCGCCCTGCCTCGCTCCCAGCCGCAGCACTGTCCCCCGCCTTAGCACTGTCAAGCCCAATCAACAACCAAGGCTTGGATTTGGTTGACGATCAAGAAGATGAAAACAACCAAGAAGATTAAACAACTTTAATACAGCATGTCATCAATGACATGACCCAGGTTGGGGGCTTAGACTTTCAGCCCAATCCAATGCCTGATTATACTCAGGACCGCGATGTTACAGATCCCGTTCGGGACTTAGTAAACCCATTGTTAGAGGGGCAGATTGAGCCCGAGACTGAAACTCCCGGCCATTAAGTTGAACCAGAGAATGAATTAAACAATTAGATATTTTGGGAAAGAATTTTAAAGTAAAGAACACTAATCTAGTGCATGAAGCCCCTGTTGACCCGATGCCAAGCCCAGTCAACAACAAGGGCTTGGATTTGGTTGATGACCAAGAAGATGAAAACGGCCAAAAAGATCAAACAACTTTAATACAGCATGTCATCAATGACATGACGCAGGCCAAGGACTTAGACATTGAGCCCAGTCTTGAGCGTTATGATATTCAGGACCTCGCTGCTGCAAATCCCATTTTAGACCCAGCAGACTCGGTGCTAGGGGGACAGATTGAGGCCGAGACTGAAGCTACTAGGCATCAGGTTGATCCAGAGAATGAAGTGAACAATTCGAATGTTTTGGGGAAGGATTTTAAAGCCCCAGTTGACCAGATGTCAAGCTGAGTCAACAACCAGGGCTTGGATATCATTGATGATTAAGAAAATGAAAACAGCCAGGTAGAACCAACATTTTTAACATAACATGTCATCATCGACGTGATCCAGACCGGGGACTTTGATTTTAAGCCCGATCCTAAGCTTGATGATACTCAGGACCAACGTGCTGCAGCTAAGCAATATCTGCAACGCAACGGTGTTTTACAATCTTAGGCATTGTAACTCGGGACATCCTTAGTTCAGTGTACCATGAATCTTCCACCCCGCCTCAGCACCATCCCCTGCCCTAGCACTGTCAAGCCCAGACAACAACCAGGGTTTGGATTTGGTTGATAACCAAGAAGATGAAATCGGCCAAGATGATTAAACATTTTTAATACAGCATGTCATTAACGACATGACCCAAGCTGGGGGCTTAGACTTTCAACCTAGTTCAAAGCCTGATGATACTTAGGACCGTGCTAGTGCAGATCCCGTTCTGGACCTAGCAAACCCATTGTTTGAGGGACAAATTAAGCCCGAGACTGAAGTTTCCAGCCATCAAGTTGAACCGGACAATGAAGTGAACAATTCAAATGTTTTAGGGAAGAATTTTGAAGTAGAGAACAGTCAGATGATATTTAGGACCGCGCTACTGCAGATCCCGTTCTAGACGATACTCAGGATTGCGCTGCTGCAAATCCCATTCTGGACTCAGTAGACTCATTACTGGGGGGACAGATTGAGGCCGAGACTGAAGCTGCTGGGCATCAGGTTGGTTTAGAGAATGAAGTGAACAATTCGAATGTTTTGGGAAAGGATTTTAAAGCCTCGGTTGACTAGATGCCAAGCCCAGTCAACAACTGGGGCTTGGATATGGTTGATGACCAAGAAGATGAAAACGGCCAAGAAGATCCAACATCTTTAACACAACATGTCATCATTGACATGATCCAGACCAGGGACATTGATTTTGAGCCCGATCTCGAGCCTGGTGATACTTAAGACCACACTGCTACAACTAAGCAACATCTGTAATGCAACAATGTTTTGTAAAATTAGGCGTTGCAACCCGGGACATCCTCTGTTCAGCGTAGTATTAATCCTCAGCCGAGCCCCTGCCCCACACTGGCTTTGTCCCCTAACCCGGGACATCCTTGGTACATCATATTATTAACAACTTGCACCACTCCGCCCCTGCCTAACTCCGGCCCATTTGTTTCTCTGGTTCCGCTACACAACCTACTGCACCAAGGAAATATGCAACTTCTATGAGGTTGCACACTATCCTAATTGCTATCTTTTTCTACCCGAAATTTTTTACAAAACGCGTAATCTTATTTTATGCTTTATGTTTTTTCTTTATATTTTAATTGATATATTGCTTTAATTTCACTTGTTTTCAGTTGAAGAATAATATATTTTTCACTGCAAAGATCAACGAAGCTGTAGAATTTTCATTTGCGGTTTTAGCACTATTCTCTAAATTTCCAGTCAAGCCGAATGTTTGGCCTGTTACGGAATGGAAAAATAAATAGCCGAGTTTAGGGAATTGATCTATTTTGATCCTAATAAGGGGTTTCCGATAAAACTTGAGATTGATAGTGAAATTCAATACATCGACGAATACTTGGTGAATATAATTGCTTTGCTTGAAAAAGTTGGATCATCGGGTTTCAGCGTAGCGGAAAATGATGGAAAAGTTTTTGTGAAGTTGAATATAGATCATATGACCAACAATGTGTAAGTATATTCACATTGTTATTAGTTTTCATTTTGTTCGCATATGTTTATTTTTTTTTGGTTTATTTCTTCATAATATGCTTACGTACCGATACTACCTTGAATATGCTGCATAATACGAAAGTGCTCCTAAGGAACTTTCTTGGAATTGACATTCAACAACAGGTTCAATAGGAGGGGGAAGGGGGGTCAACAACAGGTTCAATATGAGGCAGCTTAAATGCTACACAAGGCATTCATTTAAACTAGCCGCATCCCATTGTGATTACTTTACTTTTCTTACCGCTGTTTGAAAAGCTACTCCTACTAAATAATTAGCGATGATTAGTTACTTCTTTTAAATTTACCAGGAACTTTTGACTTTTCGCTCTTGAAGACTAGCTTGTTTGGTGTGAATTATTTTGCTCAGTTTTTTTTAAATGAAAATTGGTGTAAAGCCTGATATTAATAAAAAAAATTAAAAAATACAAGAGAATAAAGGAAATCAAACAAATTAAACAATATAAGCTAACATAACAAGCAATAAGAACAAACAAAACCTTGACTTGGCCTTATCTATACAGAGTATCCAATTTTGTCCTCATTCCTCAGTTGGGCTCATGCAAGAGAGTTATAAGCACTACTACGAGTAATGACACCATTAGAGTTGGGGAGTCCAAATCAAAGTATCCGCACCAGTAGCAATAACTAATTCAATTTGTGTAGTGATTAGTGACCAGTAGGAATAAATAATTCAATTCGATGATATGTTAAATACTATTTCTTTCTTTGTAATGCTTATAAAGTTGTTAACTAAATTACTAGCCCATTGATTGTTTTGAGATTGAACGAAAAATCTCTCCCCTAGTATGGGAAGTACTTCTTTTAGTCTACAAACTAACCTTTTGTATTTGTAGATCGGGTAATTCCTAAATTTCATCCTCTTGTTTGGTCTCTTGGTTTGGTTTGGTTAGGTAGTTGCTGAAGGTAGCCTTGTGTCACAGACCACCAACTTGGAGGCTTGCAGAAGGTTCTGGAACCAACGAGAAGACACCAAGGAGAATGATGTACTCTGGAAGCCTCTAGAATAGCTAAATACTTTGTACTTAGAGAATACTTTAAAATTGTATGGATGAATATAGAGTTGTATCGAAATCCTAAAATACTCCCGAGAATCGATCCGGATCGTAGATTAGAATAGATCCCCTCCTTCCATTGAGGAGGTGAAGGCCTATAAATAGGGAAAGACCTTATTTGTACCAACATCCAAGAATTGTAAGTTTACTCGAATATAATAAAAGGCTTTCACTTACTTTCCACTCTTGTGTAAATTATCTTTCTCTCTTTCGGTTTAATGCTTACTTAGTAGCTCATCGGGTTTAAAATAGTATTAAGTGCCGCACGAGGTGTAGCGAAAGTCTAACCCCATGACAATTGGTATTAGAGGAAAGTTATGGGATATGAAAAGAATGTCGAATTCGGAAGTTGCCAACAACCCGGAAGAAGTCCCTGGGTGTGAGGGGAACCGTAACATGGAAAAAAAGGCACACGTCGAAGTCAAAGGATATGTTGGCAAGCATGGAAGGATGGATCACAGGAATGCATACATCCATTCAAAAGATGGGCGAACAGCTTGACGAGGTTAACAATCGCCTCTAGGGACTAGAGGCGAAGGATTCGACAATCCATGACGCTATGAAGGTGTCCATCAACATGTTAGGGATGACCTTCGAAGGGAGATGCGTCTCATCCATAAGAGAATCATAGAGGATATTGCTGGACTATGGATTCACATGGAAGGTCAACTAAAGGTCCTCCATGAACAAGTGGAAAAGGTAAAAGGAGACTATGCATTATGCAAGAAAACGGCTCTAGGAAGAACGGTTGCGACACATACCGCTCTAAGGGTTGAAGCTCCTAAACCTAAACCCTTTGCTGGAAACATAAATGCAAGAGAAATTGATAATTTCCTTTGGGGTGTAGAGCAGTATATGCGAGTGACTGAAGTCATCGAAGATGGTCCTAAAATTCGAGCCGCCACATTATACCTCGAAGACACTGTTGCCCTACGGTGGAGGAAGAAACATGGAAACATCAAGAAAGGTAAATGCACCATTACTACTTGGGATGACTTCAAAAAGGAGTTAAAGAAACATTTATATCCTGAGAACGCTGAAGCCGAAGCCCATGGACGTCTAAGACGACTCAAGCATACGGGTTTTATCCGAGATTATGTGAAGGAATTCACCACCCTTACACTGGAATTACCTGACCTATCCGACAAAGACTCCCTATTCTTTTTTATGGATGGACTCAAAGACTGGGCGAAGACCGAATTAAAGAGTCAAGCAAGCTAAGAGACAGGAAAGGTGGCACCGGAAATAGTGGGGGAGACTATGGAAACAAGATAGGCAATGGATCATGCAAACCACCTATGAGAAAAACATAATAGGTAACAATAAAAAAACCCCTCGAACTAATTGGTTTCTCTCTAACTACTCAATGCCTTGACTGCCGAATATAAGGGATAAAACCGAGAAAGGGAGGATCCGGCACAAATGGATTCTCTCTAACTACTCAATGCCATTAAGGCTAAAACCATGACACCCAAGATGCCTGCCAAATGATTGATGTTCCTGGAAGCAAAAGTAAATGGAATGGCTACTTAAGCACTTGTGGATACGGGGGCCTCCCACAACTTCATATCCCTTGAGGAAGCAAAAAGGATGGGGTTAAAGAAAAACAAAGAAGGAAGATCTCTAAAGGCGGTTAACTCGATTGCCAAACCCATTCACGGAATAACCAAAGACATCCGTCTAACAATTAGAGAGTGGACCGGCATAATCGATCTATCGGTGGTATTAATGGACAATTTTAAGATGGTGCTTATCATGGAATTTCTAGATAAGGTAACTGCATTTCCTTTCCTATTTGCCAACGTTGTCTGTACCATGGATGGAAACAACACCTGCATGATCCCAATAGAGAAAACTTCTAAGATATAAACAAAGGATCTATCTACTATGCAATTTAAGAAAGTATTCCACAAGAGTGAGACTAGCTACTTAGCTTTTCTTCAAGAATCACACGATGACGAGCTACTCATATCTCAACCCACGGAAACCCCATCTTATGTTCAAACCATCATTGACGAGTATAAAGGCGTCATGCCCAAGGAGTTGCCTAAGAAACTACCTCATAGGAGGGAGGTGGATCATAAGATTGAGTTAGAGCCTGGTTTTAAATCCCCATCGGGTGTTCCCTATCATATGGCACTACCCGAGTTGGAGGAGTTGAAGAGGCAACTCAAGGACTTATTTGATGCCAGAAACATACGCCCATCAAAGGCCCTATATGGTGCACTAATGCTGTTTCAAAGAAAGAAATATGGCTCCCTACGGATGTGCATCGACTATCGGACATTGAACAAGGTGACGATTAAAACAAGTACCCGGTTCCTTTAATTGCAGACATGTTTGACTAACTTGGGAAAGCAAGGTATTTCACCAAGTTAGACTTGCGCTCGGGATATTACCAAGTACGTATAGTGGAGGGGGATAAGCCCAAGACTACTTGCGTGACGAGATACGGCTCCTTCGAGTTCCTAGTTATGCCTTTTAGCCTCACTAATGCACCCGCTACATTCTGCACCTTAATTAATTAACTCTTCCATCCCTATTTGGACCGCTTTGTTGTGATATATCTAGATGATATAGTAGTCTATAGCACCACTATGGAAGAACACTTAGAGCATCTTCGACTTGTCTTCCAAGTACTAAGGGATAAATAATTATATGTCTAGAAGGAGAAATACTCATTTGCCTAAGAATAAGTGTCCTTCCTGGTACATAGAATAAAGGGGAGAAACTCATGATGGAGGAGTCAAAGGTGATGGCCATCAAAAAATGGGAACCACCTACAAAGGTACCAGAATTGAGGTCATTTCTAGGCCTCGTCAACTATTATCGACGCTTTATTAAAAGTTATTTGGCAAAAGCTGCCCCACTTACGGATTTGTTGAAGAAGAACCGACTGTGGGAATGGACAAACCAATGCCAAGAAGCGTTTAAGGATCTCAAACGAGCCATTATCGAAGCTCTCATACTTAGCCTCCCCAACTTGGGTACGCCTTTTGAAATGAACACCGACGCATCTGACTTTGCGATTGGGGGAGTATTAATGCAATAAGAACATCCCATCGCATATGAAAGTAGGAAATTGAATGATACCGAAAGGAAATACAACGTGCAAGAGAAGGAGTTGACGGCCATTATACATTGCCTACACACGTGGCGTCACTATCTTTTGGGAGCTCGTTTCAATATAAAAACGGATAACGTGGCCATAAGTTACTTCCAAACCCAAAAGAAACTCAGTCCTAAACAAGCTCGGTGGCAGGACTTCTTAACAGAATTCGATTGCCGATTAGAATACAAGCCTGGAAAATCTGACGTGGTAGTTGACGCGCGAAGTCGTAAGGCTGAACTAACAGCCCTTTGTCGCCCGGAAAGTAACCTAACTACTCAAATCAAAGAAGGGTTAGAGCATGATCCGCTAGCAAAAAACCTAATAGAGCTGCTCAAAAAGGAAGGACAAGACAATTCTGGGTCTAAGACGACTACCTGTAAACCAAGGGAAATCGACTTTTTGTACCTAAGTGGGGAAGCCTACGAAAGGATTTGATGTAAGAATGCCATGATTCCAAATGGGCTCTTTGTACCAAGTATTTGTTTTATAAATGGGAAGTGAAAAGACTGCATTTTGTTAGTTTTACATGCAAAGGAATTGAGTTACATAGACTTATTTACATGAAAAATACTGTTTCCCACATTTGTTATATGTTGACTAACGGATTTTGGATTTTATGAAAAGGAAAAATGAGGCTAAAGTAGTTGTTCGACGGATATTGATGTGTAAATGTTGTTGAAAGGATTTGTTTGTAGGAAAATCTAAAACAAAAGTCAACGTTCCGAATAAAAAGACTGAAATTTACTTTTAAGCTGTTTAGTTTTCACATTTTTACCAAAACTAACTCTACAAAAAAAAAGATAGTGCATTCGATTTCATTATTTCTTACGCCTAGACCAAAATAAGTGTAACGAGCCAAACATACCCGTAATTCAATAAAACATTACTAAGGATTAAAAAAATACACATTTTTACGGATTTGAAGTATCTCACAAGAACCCTACTAAATGCATTCAAATGAATCGCAGCACAAAAAACCATAGTTCTTATAATCATATACACCTGTAGCAACAAATTGTTAGTCAAATATGAATATAACGTGGGGTGTGTTTACATGGGATTTTGGTCAGTAAAATAAAGTTTTTAAGTCTAGTAAATGGAATAGGCTAACAGTAGCATCCAAACACAAACAAAATAATTAAAATATGGGGTATAATAAAAATTGCAACTAAGACGCAGATTTTCAAATCAAAATATTTCTTGATTGGATTTCGAACATTCAAAGTGTATTAATTCCTGTAGATTGTGTTGCAATTTTTCTTTCCGTTATTTTATTTATTTTTTATTACAATACTAATACGATATGACTTATTACTAGATAATATTATATCTGGTATGTCATTTTTACCACATGCACACGATGAAATTTGCACTTTTAACCATTGTGAGATGATTTATCATGCACTTCTCTATCTATTTAACACAAATCGTATTTATATAAGCATTAGTAAACATAAGAATTATGTGAAAGTTATATATAATTTTTACGGCAGGCGGAGCATTCGAGCATATTTTAATATCTCATATTTGTTTTTTGTTATAGTTTATGTTATTATTTAAAAGCAAAACTTATTAACGGCGAATGTATTAGCTATTCGTCGTGTCTTGCTAATGATATTATGCGTCTATATCAGTCCTTCTCCCAAAATTCCAATTTATAGGATTTAGTTAAATTTAATAATAGGTTATTGCCCATTGAAAGAGTCACAACATCATTTCATTGTATTCATTAGCAGCTTATATTTTTCTTATCTCTCTAATTCCTGTTTCATTTTGCTTCATGCTATGAAAATTAAGGTATTAGTGAACCCATCATCGGAGGAATTAAAACTAAAACTTATAACTTCAAATGGAGTAAACATTTGTCTGATAACTAAAACTCGTTATATATGACTTTATGATTAAGGAGAAACAAGAAACCTTTCTTATGTTCAATTGTTTCGTTTATTAATCCTTTTCAGTTATTGAATTCTTTGATTTCTTTTCTACAAAGCAGTTTTGTAACTCTAAAAGTCCTATCCTTGAGCCTTTTCTCTATTAATGCATTACCCACATATATTCATAAATTTCCAATATGCAACTCCATGACTGACCCAATGAATCTCCATTAGAACCGAGGGCGGACCCAAGAAATTTTCGAAGGGAGAGCTTATAATAACGGATAAAAAAAATTGTTTGTTTTTATTGTAATACATTGATTATATTTTTTTATTGAAAATAAAAATAAATATTCAGATGATAGATATAAAGCAAAAGGATGGTACATGAGTGGTTGAGGGAAATAGAAATTTGGGTTGTACCCACTAATTAATGCCTCCTGATGCATGAGTAACCAACAGCCCTTTTTTTTTCTTTATAATATATATTTAAAAAAGTTATAGATTAGTGGTTTTATAATATTTGAACTGGGCTAAAAAGTAGGTTAACATTTTGCAAAGGAGTGGACTTATATTAATTAATTTTTTTATTTTTTTTAAATATTAGAGCATCTCCAATCGTCTTGTGTAAATTTTGTGTAAATCCTACGTGTCAAAGTGAGATTTAGACAAAAATAATAAAGAATTTGTTTTGTACTCCGATAGTTTGTTAAATTATCTGAGGTGGTTGTATAAATTGGGTTTGTATTTTACACAACTTTTTTACACAAATCCTAACTATCAAAGTTTCTTAAAAGATTGCTGGAAACCTTTTTTTTATTTTTTACAAAACATGTAAATTTAACACTATAGTTAGAGATGCTCTTAGTGGACTTTTTAAAAATTTCCCTTGAATTGAACCCACCCCGTCCCCTTTTGGTTCTGCCCTTGTATTAGAACAATACAGTTCAACATGCTTGTCATTGTCTAAAGCATGGATAGACTCGATGTGGCACAAAATTGTGCCACATAATTCGATGTGGCACAAAATTGTGGCAATAGACTTCAATGACATGATTTGATTGATGTTGCAATATTTTCTTTGTGTTATTTTGTATTAATTTTCTTCAGGAAATAAACATTATATGTTTTACAACTAGATAATGATGTTTTTGACATATCATTTCTCTTGCATGCACAAAATGAAACTTGCACTCTCAACAATTGGAGTTGATTTATCCTGTAAAATTTCTATATATTTAATACAAACTAAATATTTTCCAACACAAGTAAATATGATTGAATCTTGTAAGAATTTATATTGATTCTTGTGTAGAGCATTTAGAAATATATAATTATACGGTTGCGTTTGTTTCTTGTTATAGTTTATATAATTTATTTTTGTTGATAAAATTGCAATTATAAATTTAAGATACTGGACGAAACTAATTGTTATTGTTTTATGGATAACTTATAAGCATTATTTTTTTTATTAAAAATTAGCCTAAAAATCAGCAAAAGTAAGGTTAGAATAGGAACAGTGGCCTGAATCAACTGTGGTTAATTTAGTAGAAAGCTTTTGGTAAGGAAAAATTTAGTAGAATTAGCGATCTAATTGTATAGTATTCAACTATTTCAACAAAGCAAAGAGAAAATATTATTTAATATTTTAACAAGTTACATAAATCTAAATAGCACACCATATTAGAGTAGAGTAAGTAAAATATAAAATAATATATTTTTTTTCTCTTATAACAATTGATTGTGTTGAATTATATACTTAAAAATAGTAATCAAATTAATAAGTCAAATCTCAAATCTCAAAACCTAATTAATAATCTAATCTAAGAGCATTATTTTTTACAATTAAAAAAAGTACAAAGAATAAGAAAAGTGGCAAATGCAAATATATTTTAATATTTTGTTAAAAAGTTGTATAGTAGGAACTATTGCATAAAGCCATGAAGTAATGCGTATCATTAGAAGCATTTTATACATTGTGCATTGAATCTTAAAAAGCTTCGGCTTCAAGATATTTTTACATGGTTCTGGCTATCTTACAGGAAAGATCTTTGGTTTATATGTGCACTGAATGAAACCAAAGTTGAGTAGCCATAACAAAAAGATCAAATTCACAATTTACGAATAAGAAGGAACTAACTATACATTAAAAAATTTATTAACTTTAGCACCCAAATAAGTCCTCTAGTTAACTTTAACATAAACATATAAGTCAAATTGTGATTGCACTCAATGAATTTAAAGATGTAGGTTAAAGTAATTAAACGTATAACACTGTAGAAAAAATTTTCCGCATTTGTTTCCTAAAATAAGTAAATTGGTTAATTATAATAATAATGATAGTATATCTTTTTACTATCTAATTCTTGATTGTGTTTGTTATAAAAAGGTGTTGATTATGTAATTTCATGTATATATACATATATATATCATTTAGAAACAATCTTATTCTATTTAAAAAATTAAAATAATTTTTTAATTGTGTATACTAGTTTATTACAACACTAGGGTATACCTGTGCCATCCGGTACGGTGAAATAAAAAAATTATGATAATAGGATAAAAAAATTAACGTGTGACAAATTTAATTCGACAAAATCAATCAGTCTATTTTGAGTCCATTGTCTAGTCTAGTCTAGTTTAACGTTGTGAACAACTAAAACGTAAGTTCAATTTATCTTCATGCTAAAAAAAACTAAAAGTATACCGAATTGAACCGACTTACTTTAAATTTTTTAAAGATTCTTTTAATCATAATCCAACCATGTAATGACAAAATCAATCAGTCTATTTTGAGCCCATTGTCTAATCTAGTCTAGTCTAACATAATGAACAACTGAAACATAAGTTCAATATATTTTTATGCTGAAAAAACTAAAAGTATACCGGATTGGACCGACTTGTTTTTAATTTTTAAAAGAGTATTTTAATCGTAATCCAACCACGTAACGTACGTCCTAAAAATGACAGATTGAGAAGACTAATAATGTACGAATACATAACGTATGTCCATAAAAGCTGCACAATAATTTTTCTTGAATTTTTTTTGCATAATTATATAGTCATGATGGATCTTGTTTAATATAGAAAAGAATATAGGTATGTGAGAGTTTATTGTGTGTATATATTGGTGTGAGTGTTTTAACTTTGATGTGACATCTTGATATGCGTATAAAACTCATCCAATGGTATATAATTAATGCACACCATAACATGTGTATTTTTAACTATTAGATTCTTATACACTACAAAGAAAATCATCTTTTATGATTGTTAAAAACAGTCACAAAAGCACTTTCATGACTTTTTTTAAAACACTTTAAAACTGTCATAAGGTTGAGAGTCACAAAAAAAATTGGTAGTTCCTAAGAAAGGTCACAAATAAGCTATTATGACTATTTAGAGAAAATGATCACAAATAAGATTTTACAAAAAAAAAAAGAAATATATATATATATATATTGTACACCTAAACAAATGAACATCATACGAATTTCTTTATTTTATTTTATTTTTATCAAAAAAGAGATCCCCAAAATTAACATCCACAATGTATTCATAGTCCAACACAAAAAAAATATCTATAAGAAATAACTTTCCAGAAAATAAAAAGATCCGTATTTTCCCCATTTTATAGAAATTCAATTATCAATGGCACACATGCACCTGCAATTAACAAAGACAAAACATCAATATATGAATCAACTAACCCAACTGTAGTACTACTAGACATTCACTGTCTCTCGGCCTATCTTACTAACAACCAATGTTCATAAAACAATGTCTAAGTCAAAATTGAAGGAAAACAAACTTACTTGTCATAAGGCGTGAATATTAGAACACTTCCAATTCACAGCCTTCAAAGTGTCATGATGTGAAGACACAACCTACGTTGTTTATTACAACGAGTACATTAATATTTGATTGAACAAATATTATTGATTCATCAAAGCTCAGAAACTAAGGTTACAAATAAAAATATAAAAAATAAGGCATCAATATGGGAGAGATTACCTAGCAAATCTTTAGCTCCAAGCTCAATTCATATATTCTTGAATGAATTCAATGAATTCATGTTGAAGCTCGTATATCTCTTGACTTTCATACATTTCTTTCCCAACTAATTGTTTCATCTATAACAAAAAATTTATTAGCAAGACTGCTTGGTATTTTATAACAATGAAATTAGAAAAGAAAATGAATCATTAATGGAAAAGAAAATGAATCGTATATTTATAACTGATGCGGACCCTAAGAATTTATAAGATGAATAATTTAGTCATGTACAAACATAGTAAAATATTATTTCACTAATATTAAACTACCTCTATATATTCCCAAGTTGGAGATGCCCTTCTTTTTCCATTAACCACCAATGCTCTTAGTCCACTTAAAGACAATAATTAAGATTCATATTAGTTAAATATATGCATATATGTGTGTAGAAAGATGTGAGAAGACATTACTTACGTGTCCATGTATAGTTTGAATTCTAAATTTGGCTTTCCATGTAAAGAATCTAGCCAAAACACTTTCATTGAAGTATAATCAATTACAACCAAAATCCAATGATACCTACAAACAACAATTAATGTTGCCACCAATTCACCATTAGTAATATATGGTAAATATATATACAAGCACAACTCCAAACCAACCAACAAACTTACCCCAAATTGAAAGGCATAAAAAATACTTGGTTCAATTTAGCACTTTCCATTTCCTTTGTAATAAACTGGTTCAAAGTCTTCTCCAAATATGCATCACGAGCCGACACGGGATTGATGAATCTAACATTTTGGTTGTTTCCTTCAAGTTTCTCGTATAAGCATCTATACAACAAATCAAATAAACGAGAGGTCGGAATAATTTCAACAAAAGAAAAATGAGTAGTTAAGGAAAAAGTATTCTTCTCACCTCATATATGCAATAACACAAACAATGTATAACTCTTCCATCTTACAGAAACGCACTAACTCATTCTTCAAAACATAAGTTGTCTTAAGATTGTCTCCAAAAATATTCATTGGAATCTCAATTGCATCCGTCAACATGATAGTGTCCAGCATATTTGCAAATGCAATACTCGCACCTTTTCCTCCACAAGATTGGTTACTTTTCGTCTATTTGTATAAGCAATGAAAATTAAGTCAAGAGATGGAAATTTTACGTGACACATAAATATTTATTAGGTACAAACATTTAAACGGAAGAATGGATCATTCTTTTGTAAATATATACTAAAAAACTCTTTACCTCCATGTCTAACAATACCGACTCTGTAGGCCAAGCAACATGTGATCGATGCGCATCTTTAAGAGTTATCATATCAGCATGAAAAATAGGAACAGGGAAATGAGCATCAGGAGAGTAAACCACATCTATATTTGCGTAATGATACCATAGAAGCACACATTAGAAACCACAGACTTCTTATCCCTTGCACTAGCAATTTGCATTGTTGTGGCTACCACACTCACTCCACTATTTTGGTTGACCCGATCAGCATCACGCTCCTTTGTATGATAACGACAACCATTAACTATGTAGCCATGATACTTTATTACGTCTTTTCGAGGTCCTTGAGATATCCATTTTAAGATCTCAAAAACTTTATTGTTGGGGATTTGTTGTTCTTTGTCGACCTATAAATATGTAATGTACTTTACCTAAGATTAGTCACATTTATAAAGATATTTGTAATAACATTTATAAATTAATCATACCCTCTCACGTATCCACCTAATGATGCCCTTATTGTGCTCATCTTGTAACCACTTTTGGTTTTTAGATTTTCGCGGATGTGCTTTCCTCAAGCTATCCATATGCTCACTATCAAGTTGAAAAATGAAAATGCATAATTAATGACCAAAACTTATCACAATATACTAGATAATAATCTCTTTAAATTTGTAAAATATTTTTACCCAATATAAGATTGAACAATGCTAGCATTTTGCAACACATAGCGATGCGCTTGCTCCCCAGACAAATCGTCTATTTCAACAAATTCACTACCACCTATAGGCCTACCATAAGCGATTCCATTATTAACATCATTGGTTGGCATATTTCTTGCAAAAGGAATGCCAACTCCTTCTAATCCACATAAAAACTCCGTGCAAAATTCAACCGCTTCTTCAGTAATATAACATTGGGCAATACAACCTTCTGGACGAGTGGGATTTCGTACTTGACTCTTTAACGTTTTCATGTTCCTAGAAAGTGCAAGTGGAAAAGAAATATTAATGATGTATACTTTGTCATAAAATTGAATGATTAAAATATATTATTTATAAACTCACCTTTCAAATGGGTACATCCATCGATGATAAACTGGGCCACATAGTTCGACTTCTCGTACGAGATGCACCATTAAATGCACCATGATGTCAAAGAATGATGGCGAAAAGTACTTTTCTAGCAAACACAATGTGATAACAATTTCTTTTTGAATTTCTTTCAGCTTATCCACATCCACTACTTTCGCACAAAGAGCATTAAAGAAGAAACATACTCTTGTAATAGCATATCTCACATGCTTTGCTAACACTGATCGTATTGCCACAGGAAGTACTTGTTGCATTAGTACGTGACAATCATGGGATTTGAGACCAAATATTTTTCAAATCTTGCATCGAGACAAGGTTTGCAAAATTTGAAGAATATCCATCTGGAACTTTAAGTTGAACTAATGTCTCACATATTTTTTTCTTCTCTTGTCTAGATAATGTATAACACGCTGCTAGTAAGAAAGTGCGATTTCCTTTAATCTGTGGAGCCAATTCTTCTCTCAAACCCATGTTGACAAGGTCAAGACGGCTATTAATTCCATCTTTTGTTTTCCCAGGAATGTTAAAGAGGGTCCCTATGATGTTGTCATAAACGTTTTTCTCAATGTGCATGAAATCCAAGTTGTGTCGAATGAGCAAATGCTTCCAATACTCGAGCTCAAAAAAGATTGATTTTTTCTTCCAACATTTGGTGGCATCAATATCATGTCTAGTGGTTTCATTATCATTTGTTTGGCATTCATCGCGCTGCCTCTTTAATTTTTTACTATTTTTTCCCACCTTCTTTCCCCATGACACTTGGATCCTTTCAACCTTTCTTAATATTTCCTCACCATTCAATGGTTTAGGAGGCTCTCGAAACTCTTGTTCACCATTAAATGCCTTCTTCTGCCTTCGAAATACATGATCTTGTGGAAGAAATGCTCTATGTGATGTATATATATTCTTATTAGAATTGTTCAATCTTATTGAAAAAGTTTCCTCACTACAAACTGGATAAGCATTGTACCCCTTTATAACACAACCACATAAATTGCCATAGGCAGGTAAGTCATTTATAGTCCATAAAAGTGATGCCTTTAATATGAAATATTCACGTCGATAGGCATCATAAACTTGGACACCATCATCCCACAAGGTTTTCATATATTCAATTAATGGTGCCAGGTAAACATCAATGTCATTGCCAGGTTGCTGTGGACCAGTTATTAACATCGTTAACATCAAAAATTTTCTCTTCATGCTTAATGATGGTGGAAGGTTGTAGGTGATCAAAGTGATTGGCCAACAACTATATCTACTTCTTAGAGAACTATGCGGGTTAATTCCGTCAGCTGAAAGTGATAACCTAAGGTTTCTTGCTTCATTTCCAAACTCTGGCCATTTATCATCTATTAACTTCCATGCTTGGGAATCTGCTGGGTGGCGCATTTTATCATCTACCTCTCTTTCATTTGCATGCCATGTCAAATATTTTGCTGTTTCTTCCGATTGAAACCACCTTTTAAACTTAGGAATGGGCGGGAAGTACCACAACACCTTTGCAGGAACACCTACCTTTTGCTCAGTTGTATTCTTCTTTACCTTATATCTAGAAGTTCCACAAGTAGGACATGAATTTTTATCTTTGTACTCTTTCCTATAAAGTATACAGTCTTTTGGGCATGCATGTATTTTCTCATATCCCAATCCGAGCATAGACAACGTCTTCATTGCCTTCTGCATAGATAAAGGCAATTCATTATCCCCCGGGAGCATCTCTGCAAACAATACCAGCATCTTTGTAAAACTTGTATCCGTCCACCCACATTTTGCTTTCAAGTTAAAAAGGTTCACCAATGCAGATAATTTTGTAAATTTCTTACAACCTTTATACAAAGGTTTATGAGCATCTTCAAGCAATTTTTTAAACATGTCAGGATTTCCCATAAAATTCTCGTGTGCTGCATGAACCATCTCTACTGTTTCCTCTAGATCTTTTGCATTCTCCATTCCATAATCTTGATTAAAATGATCATATGAGTCAAAATTTGGCGCCTCTTCCCCATGCCATATCCAAGTACGGTAACTTTGGTCAATACCATTCATATATAGATGAGCCTTGATATCTCTTGGACACCATTTAAGGGAATTCCCACAAACAGAGCAAGGACATCGTATATAGTCGCCATCTTTTGAATTTTGTGAAGCAAATTCGAGAAAATTCTTAACCCCTTCTTGGTATTCGAACGATAACCTATTCGTGGACATCCAGGATTTATCCATCCCAATAGTATTTATGATCTCATAGCTCACCTATTAAGACTAGAAATTTATATTAGGCAATGCAAGTATATATAAAACTACAAACGCATTGAGTACGTGGTATAAGAAAATATGGAAGGTACAAACTATTCCTTCCTTCGCAGTCAATTGAATGTGAGTGATAGACCCCTCTTATCAAATTAGAATGTCCTCGTTATAAAAAAAAATAAAAATTAGAATGTCCAACAGAAAAATGAAAAATATATATATGCCAAAGGCAAACTATTTAGTTTTACAATTCTTGTCATAAAATTAATATTAGTTGGAACTAATTTAATCAAGTTTAACAAAAGTTATGGGGACTCTATTGGTGGCAAAAGTGAGACTTAAAGGAAGTGGGTTATATAAGTATGTATATCTACTATATCTTATGTTTTTATTACTATTACAAAGAAACCATATTACTGGATATGTGAAATAGTATTTATTTTGTTGCTACTCTCATTAGTATAAATTGAAAATAAACGCAATCAATACAAACTTAAAAAAAAAATGAAGCTCCACAAACTTATTGATAAACGCATAATATTGTCATGTCTAAGCTCCTTCCCGGAGTCGCTTGACGCGTTTGTTGCTTTAATTCTGCCTAATTATCCACTTATCTCGAGATTAATACCTTAGCGAGTGTTGTATCTAACGTGGCCCAAGTTGGTGTATATTTTGTAGTATTCCATGTTTTCGTAGGTTTGGGATACAATGGCAGGGCATGTGGTGATCAAGAGCAAGCCTAGTAGCTTGCAAATGTGCTGAGTGACAAGTTCTAGACTCATGATCGATCATGGGCAAAGCCATGATCGATCATGGCTTACAAAATTTCTGGCAGAACACTTTCATGATCGATCATGGGCAAAGCCATGATCGATCATGGCCTCCAACTTACTCTTTTCACACCCAAAATGGGCTATTTTGTGGTTCAAGCTTTTTTAGATATTTGTTTAGATATTTTGCCCATTTTTATATATATAATAGAATTCTTAGCTTCTAAGGGGATTATCTAGTTTTAAAAACACTTGCAAGTTGGAGAGAGAAGGGAGAGCTCTTGTTCTTTGTTCTTCATTTTTCCTTGTAAGTATTTTAATTTGTAAGAATGATTTCTTCATCTATAATATTTGTTCTTACATCTATTTTGGAGTAGTCTATTACTAAGGTTACGGAGGTTGATTATGATATGATTTTTGGTGATTAATGGCTCAATCCATATTTAAAGTTTGATAAATATTTGTGAATCTTCTTCTTCTTCATCATATCTTCCATTATGACAAGCTTTCTAGGTATTTTCATATTAAGTTAAGACTTTATATGCCTTGTATATTTAGTTCTTGGTTGTTAATGAGCATACAACATATTCATATGGTTCTAAAAAGCTTGTAGTCCCTTTCCCCCATCCATGGAGTTTTTCCCTCTTCATAGAAATTATGAATAGTTCTTAAAACTCCATAGATGGATTTTAAATTTGTTTAGCTTATCTTTGATTCATTTATTGATATATTGAGTGCTTCTTACACTTTATGTGATACTTAGACTCTTTATTTTCTACCATATGTGATAAATGATGAGTTGACTAATTTATCCCATAAACTTTATTCCGTTTCATTGTTAGGATTCACTTTATAATTTTCATTCTTTAAATCATGAGATTACTACACTTGCTTTATGTTAAATCTTTTAATGATGAGTTTGTCATATCTATCTCGGATTAGCTTTATCGGGAATTGGTTGCCTTGCTTCACACCCGTAGCTAAGAGGTAGGAATGATAACCCCGTCTTTGGTGGAATGTCGTTTGTCTCTTTCTCGATATGGCTTCAACTCGGGAATGAGTCGCCTAGCGTCGCACCCTTTGCTATTGAAAGATACACCAACATTCCCCATATTTCGAGAAATCTTGTGTTGTAATCTTTGTATGAGCTAGTGGTCACCGTCTCTTAAATCGTTTTCCCCCACCTCCACCTACCTTAGTGCTTTCTTATTAATTTTCGCAACCGTTTTACATTTACGTTGTTTCACAACAAATCCAACTCACACAAAATCTGAAAACCACTTAATCCGTAATCCATTCCATTCCTTTTCACTTATCCCTGTGGTTCGACACTCGGACTTCCGAGACTATATTACAACTTGACGTGCCTGCACTTGGGCTATATAGAAGCGCGTTATTTTAAGTTGCGTCAAGTTTTTGGCGCCGTTGCCGGGGACTAAGGCAAAAGGCGGATCTCGGGTTTTGAATAAAACCATTCTCTGTGAGTATCTCTCCATTTTATTAATTTATTTTTTCTCCCTTATTTTTGTTTGATTTTGTAGAGTTCCCGAGGAGAAATTCTAATCGTTACCCAAGCCCATGCAAGGGCGATTGTTCATGGATATTCGAATTAGCCCTCCCACATCTCCAAGAATGGAAAACCAAGGTAGAGCCGCGGATCACGAGAGCGATAATGAAGGGGAAGGTGCCAACAATGTTCCTCATGTTAGGACCATGAGAGACTACCTTCAACCGCCTCGGGCAACTTCGAATTCGTGCATTGTGCTTCCCGCTGGCCAAGCCGGAGCATTCTCTTTCAAACCGGGTATGCTTCAACATATCCCTTCTTTTCATGGTATGGAGTCGGAAAACCCATACTTGCACTTGAAAGACTTTGAAGAAGTCTGCTCCACATTCCGTGAGGCAAATATTAATGAGGATGTCATGCGTTTAAAGCTCTTTCCTTTCTCCCTAAAAGATAAAGGAAAAATTTGGCTAAATGCTCAAAGACCACAATCAATTCGGTCTTGGCAAGAGCTTCAAGCGAAATTTCTAAAAGAATTCTTTCCCGTTCATAGAACCAATGCTTTAAGAAGGGCGATATCTAATTTTTCGCCAAAAAAAATGAAACTTTTTATAAGTGTTGGGAAAGATACAAGGAACTTCTAAATGCATGCCCTCACTATGGTCACGAAACGTGGAGCCTTGTTAGTTTTTTCTATGAATCTCTCACCCCTGATATGCGTACGTTTGTTGAGACCATGTGTAATGGTCAATTCTTGAGTAAGAATCCCGATGAGGCTTTATTGTATTTTGATGAATTAGCAGAAGGTGCTCAAAATTGGAACACCTATTCCGAGGAACCCAAAGCAAAAACTCAAGGAAGGGGTGGGTTGTACCAAGTGTTTAATGAGGATGACATGGGTGCGAGGTTATTCCAATTGTCTAAGAAAGTAGAGGCAATGGAAACAAGTAAGTTTAAGGAGGTCAACGTAGTATACTCGAGCCAGTTGTGTGTCATTTGTGAAAATTTCACCATGATCGATCATGGCTTTGCCCATGATCGATCATGGAAGTGCACTGCCTCCTCAATTTGATCCCATGATTGATCATGGGTATAACCATGATCGATCATGCCTTCAACAAAAATTCTCCCATGAGATTTCTTCACTTGAAACACCTTTCCACTCTCCCCAACTTGGTCCAGCTCGATCCAATCTCGCCCGAAAATTCCTGAAACTCAAAAATACTACAAAAAACATTATTTACAGAATCGACCTATGCTTGTTAGGCATAAGTCGGGTCTTCGAGAGGGGCGGACTCCTCTCGAATTGGGAATTCCAAAAATGGCTTTAAACGTTGACCATTAACTTTGAAAACATAGCCGGTTTTGGGATCCTCAACTTGCACAGCCCCAAAAGGAAATACATGACGGACAATGTACGGGCCGGTCCAACGAGACTTCAATTTCCCGGGGAAGAGATGCAGACGAGTATCATAAATAAGAACTTTGTGCCCAAGTTTGAATTCTTTCCTTAAAATAGATTTATCATGAAAAATTTTGGCACGTTCCTTGCTTATCTTCGCATTATCATATGCATCTCTTCTCAATTCCTCGATTTCATCAATTTGCAACTTACGGTCAAGCCCGGCTTTTTCGAAATCACAGTTAACCATCTTAGTTGCCCAGTATGATTTGTGTTCCAACTCTATTGGCAAATGACATGGTTTTCCATATACAATGCGATAGGGAGACATATCTAGAGTTGTTTTGTACGCAGTACGGTAAGCCCAAAGTGCATCAGTCAGTCTTAACGACCAATCCTTGCGGTTCGGGTTTACCGTTTTCTCTAGAATCTGTTTGATCTCCCTATTTGCCAGCTCGGCTTGACCGTTAGTCTGAGGGTGATAAGCGAGCGACACTTTGTGATTTACACCATACTTTTGCATTAATGATTGAAATGGTCTGTTGCAAAAGTGAGTACCACCATCGCTTATTATTGCCTTGGGCGTGCCAAAACGTGCAAGAATGTGTTCTTTCAGAAATCGGATCACCACTTTGTGATCGTTTTTCTTACACGCTTGGGCTTCCACCCATTTCGAAACATAATCTACGGCAACTAAAATATAAAGATTACCGTAGGAGGATGGGAATGGTCCCATAAAATCGATGCCCCAGCAATCGAAGATTTCAATCATCAGGATTGGATTGAGTGGCATCATATTCCTCTTGGAGATCCCCCCAAGCATTTGGCATCTTTGACATGGCTTGCAAAAGCGTTGTGCGTCCTTAAAAAGCGACGGCCAATACAATCCACTTTGCAGAATCTTCGCGGTGGTCTTCTTTGCCGAGAAGTGTCCTCCGCAAGCCTCAGAATGACAGAAAGATAGAGCTCTCTCCACTTCTTCCTCTGGGATGCACCGTCTGATAATCTGATCCGCACAATACTTAAACAGGTACGGTTCATCCCAATAGAATCGACCCACTTCACTCAAAAACCTTTTTCTATCTTGTGCGCCCCATGACTTTGGTATCTTGTCAGTTACAAGATAATTTACAATGTTTGCATACCAGGGGAGCGTCGAGATTGCCAATAATTGTTCGTCTGGAAACGAATCTTGGATCGGGCTTTCTTCAATGTTGTTCGTAAAAGTGAGTCGAGACAGATGATCGGCCACCACGTTCTCGACTCTCTTTTTGTCCTTGATGCTTAAATGGAATTCTTGCAATAAGAGTATCCACCTCAAAAGCCGCGGCTTGGCATCTTTCTTTGTGAATAGATACTTCAATGCCGCGTGATCCGTGAAAATTACAATTGGCGATCCTATCAAATAGGATCGGAACTTGTCTAGGGCGAAGACAATTGCTAGAAACTCTTTCTCTCTCTAAAACCCCAAACCCCCAATTTCGAGCCCTACTCCCCAAAATTTTGAAATTTCTCTCTATTTCTCCCCTCTCCACACATCAATGGCTGCCATTACTCCAGTTAACAAGCCAGAAGAGCTTCAAGCCGCGAGGGGTGGGTACCGCGGGTTCCGTAGCCGTCAGGAGTACGATTGGTGGAATTACGCTTTCAGGAACCGGGCTGTGATGATCGAGAGGCCTGTGATTATTGGTGCCTTGGACGATTTCCCTCAAATGGGAACATTCGAAAGACACGAGGGGTGGGTGCAATATTTGCGACAACCAGGTAATCAATGTAATCTCACTCTATGTCGTGAATTTGTAGCAAGTTTGGTGCGTGTGCCCAATGCTGCTTATGCCTATGTTGCCCACGTACGTGGGAGAACTGTACATTTCAACCTCGAGGTTGTTAGTAGAGTCACGGGGATTCCGGCATTGCCGGATGGCAGCTATGACCTCCCTCATTCAGCCTGTATTGTATACCCCACTGATGACGACTTGGCTACGTTCTTAGCCGGTCGTCCAATGACTTGGATTGGCACACAATTCGATAGGAACAATTTAGCACCACAATTCAGGACCCTGTGGCTTGTTGTAGCCAATGCGTTAGATCCCACCTCGCACATTCAACATTTGTACACCTATCATGCCTATGTTTTATATGTCATTGCTCGAAATAGGCCGTGTTGCTTGGTACGCTACATAATGCGTAAAATCATGAAAGTCTATGACACGGTAGCTCACAATGAAACGATAAAATTTGGTGTGCTTCTGACCCGCATTTGTTTGGAAGCGGGTGTCCAAGAAAGGGACACCGATGTCAGAAAAATTCAGCGTGCCCCGATAAACAGGTCCACCCAGGCTAGAGCCGCCGGGCAACTAAGAAACAGGCCAAGTTCCTCGGCCGCACCTCCACCAGTCGAGTCCGAAGAAGAAGCACCAGAAGAAGCGGGAACGAACGTCCCGGGTCCTTCAAGAAGAAGAAGAAGAGCAAGTACGGGACCTGTGGACGATAATATGACATTTTTGAGAGAGCAATTTGAGCAAATGAATGCCACGATGCACGCTGGGTTTGATGCTCTTAATTCGAGGGTGGATGATATGCTGGTCCGCCAAGATCATATGGAGGCGGAGATTGCTTCTAGGGTGGAAGTTCATATGGCGGCTCAACAGGATTTTATACGCCGCCAATTTGAGGAGTTCTATGGTCGTTTTCCTCCACCCCCACCTCCCGACATGTGATGATATTTGTTAATCCTGGAAACTCCTTAAGTACTTATATTTATGCTTAGCTTTATTGTATTTCTTTTGGGTTGTATTAGATTTCAGATATGATGTTAACTTTAAAACTTGGTTTTAATGGTTGAATATTATGGTTTTTGTTTTTTGAATTCTAATTCTAACCCGTTTTGTGAATAATTCTTGTTTATCTCTTATAAATGTCTTATGGAAAGCAAAGCCAAAATAGCCCTTCCGTGCGTTGTTATTGTTCTCTTTACATTGGGGACAATGTGTGTTTCAAGTTGAGGGGGGTACGTTATTTTGTGTTTATTTTGTTTGGCTTGCTATCAGTCATTTCCATGAGTAGAAGAGATTTGTTCAATATTTTTTTTGAGAAGTTTGAAAATTGATGATTGATTGATATTTTGTTCGATGAAGATTATTGTTTCATTAGCTTTTGGCTTGAATTCTTTGATCTAGATAGGATGTTGAATGATAATCTAAATTGTTTTGCTCCACTTAGTCTCACATCCCGTCATATTTGCCTGTTCCGCATGCTAGATTGATTTGGTTGTTTCCAATTCGGTAATAACACTTAGATTTATTTTCATTGAGAGAAGAGAAATTTTTGTCCAAAAATAATGGAAGCTTTTTCGAAAAGATCCTCCAATGAGAGGACAAAAGCATAGCACTTTGACAACTTGGATGATTTTTATCCTAATATTGACTTAAAGCTTCACTTGACTAAATCTTAAGTCTCTTTGTCTAATATTATGGATGGATGGGTATAGGTTACCATATGGGAAAGGGTGAATAGCTTCCTTCTAGCTCCAATGAATGAGCAGTAATGAGAAAATTCGATAAGTGAGACCGCTGCCCCTCATAGAGATGAAAACCGCCCTGATCTAATTTAGCAAAAATTTCCATGTAAAAGATAAAGAAAGTGTTTAGAATCGATAAATCTTTGAGCTTTTGTTTTTGAAAAAGTTATCTCTTCCTTCTCGAATGATTATGACTCTTTGTGTTTATATCGAATTGTTTGAATCGAAGTCTAGTATGTGAGCATTGGAGAATATGGGATTGTGTTCTAAAGGAGATAGGCGAATTAGATGATCATTCGAAAGTCCGTCGTTCTGAAAAATTGATAGTAATGCCTCTTGCTTTGCAAAATTGAAACTTGAATCTTCATTCTCGTCATTCATCATGATCAAACTTCTGATGTTTGTAGGTATCATTTCTGAAAACCTTCACGAGATGCAACTCGTCTTCTTTGGGAACTTAGAAGTTAACAACTTTTTGTATAGCGTAGTGCTTTTGTAATTATTTTTTTTTTGTCTTGCTAAGGGACTAGCAAGAGATAAGTTGAGGGGAGTTGATAAACGCATAATATTGTCATGTCTAAGCTCCTTCCCGGAGTCGCTTGACGGGTTTGTTGCTTTAATTCTGCCTAATTATCCACTTATCTCGAAATTAATGCCTTAGCGAGTGTTGTATCTAACGTGGCCCAAGTTGGTGTATATTTTGTAGTATTCCATGTTTTCGTAGGTTTGGGATACAATGGCAGGGCATGTGGTGATCAAGAGCAAGCCTAGTAGCTTGCAAATGTGCTGAGTGACAAGTTCTAGACCCATGATCGATCATGGGCAAAGCCATGATCGATCATGGCTTACAAAATTTCTGGCAGAACACTTTCATGATCGATCATGGGCAAAGTCATGATCGATCATGGCCTCCAACTTACTCTTTTCACACCCAAAATGGGCTATTTTGTGGTTCAAGCTTTTTTAGATATTTGTTTAGATATTTTGCCCATTTTTATATATATAATAGAATTCTTAGCTTCTAAGGGGATTATCTAGTTTTAAAAACACTTGCAAGTTGGAGAGAGAAGGGAGAGCTCTTGTTCTTTGTTCTTCATTTTTCCTTGTAAGTATTTTAATTTGTAAGAATGATTTCTTCATCTATAATATTTGTTCTTACATCTATTATGGAGTAGTCTATTACTAAGGTTACGGAGGTTGATTATGATATGATTTTTGGTGATTAATGGCTCAATCCATATTTAAAGTTTGATAAATATTTGTGAATCTTCTTCTTCTTCATCATATCTTCCATTATGACAAGCTTTCTAGGTATTTTCATATTAAGTTAAGACTTTATATGCCTTGTATATTTAGTTCTTGGTTGTTAATGAGCATACAACATATTCATATGGTTCTAAAAAGCTTGTAGTCCCTTTCCCCCATCCATGGAGTTTTTCCCTCTTCATAGAAATTATGAATAGTTCTTAAAACTCCATAGATGGATTTTAAATTTGTTTAGCTTATCTTTGATTCATTTATTGATATATTGAGTGCTTCTTACACTTTATGTGATACTTAGACTCTTTATTTTCTACCATATGTGATAAATGATGAGTTGACTAATTTATCCCATAAACTTTATTCCGTTTCATTGTTAGGATTCACTTTATAATTTTCATTCTTTAAATCATGAGATTACTACACTTGCTTTATGTTAAATCTTTTAATGATGAGTTTGTCATATCTATCTCGGATTAGCTTCATCGGGAATGGGTTGCCTTGCTTCACACCCGTAGCTAAGAGGTAGGAATGATAACCTCGTCTTTGGTGGAATGTCGTTTGTCTCTTTCTCGATATGGCTTCAACTCGGGAATGAGTCGCCTAGCGTCGCACCCTTTGCTATTGAAAGATACACCAACATTCCCCATATTTCGAGAAATCTTGTGTTGTAATCTTTGTATGAGCTAGTGGTCACCGTCTCTTAAATCGTTTTCCCCCACCTCCACCTACCTTAGTGCTTTCTTATTAATTTTCGCAACCGTTTTACATTTACGTTGTTTCACAACAAATCCAACTCACACAAAATCTGAAAACCACTTAATCCGTAATCCATTCCATTCCTTTTCACTTATCCCTGTGGTTCGACACTCGGACTTCCAAGACTATATTACAACTTGACGTGCCTGCACTTGGGCTATATCGAAGCGCGTTATTTTAAGTTGCGTCACTTATCTTTATTTGTATTTGCTTATTTACATTTCGAATGAAGCATTACATGTATAATCAGTTCTTAAAAAAAATTTATAGACAAATTAAATCATTCGAGACTGGTCATTCAATCTACACTAATATAGCAAAAACATATAATCTGAGAAATATGAGATGAAACCTGGCTTTCTATTACTATTTCCCTTCGTTTGGAACTGGATTTTAGAAATTCTCTCTACCTATGAGCAAGGGAACAGTACAAGCCGTTGTTTGGAACTGGATTTTGGAAATTCTAAGCTCTACCTATGAGAAAATAATATACATTGGAACATAATTAGTTGAACAGTACAAGCACTAATCACATCACTACTTAGTTGTTATTCCAAGAGATTAAGAGAGAATGTCTTTGGAAAATCTCAATTAAACTGGCCTAGGTTAAAATTAGTAGATGAGAGTATTTTACGGATCAGTTAAATGAGTTAATCGATCAATCGATCATAACAACTGAAAATTAAGAAAGCGAATCTAAGAGAGATCGAACGACAAACCTGACGCCGTCGCTTTAGTATTCATAGAGCTTGCTGCCGGAGGATATCGATGTCGTAGAGATTCTAGAGAACTGAACTTTTTTGATGAGATGTCGCAGAGAACAAAACCTTTTTGATGAGGGGATGATGATCGAGATGGAGAATGTGAGAAGAAAATTCCCAAATTGCCAATATGAGAGCGTAATCGAGAAGGATGATGAGCATAGAGAAGGAGGTAAATAATAAGGGGATTTTCAAATTGGTAAAGTAGTAATTTTCAGAATCCCCAAATTGACAATTAAGAGAAGATGACACGATTATTTGGGGGAAATACTGTTTGTCAAAAATAGACATAAGATTATAAATGATTTTTTTTTCTTTTGGTCAAGATTATAAATGATTTTTTTATTTTTTTTTCAAGATTATAAATGATCATTTAACATGACCTTTTAAACTATAAAGTCATTTAAAATAATTAACCTGACATTTTATAGAAAAAAAGTCATAAAAGTTAAAAAAAATCATTTTTAATGACCTTTTTGTCACAAAAGTCACAAAGTTAATTTATAAAACAATCATAAAAGCGGTTTTTTCCTGTAGTGTATACTTTTTGGAGAAAATTTTAGTCAAAGATTGTGTTTTATAATATAGATACGGATAATTATAAACTTGATAAAGTAGGTAATTTTAAATGGCCGAATCCATAAGTTGAAGGAAAAATAATGGAGAAGCAATTGTTCCAAATAAAAGAAAGAACCATATTTTAGTAATTCAACAAATTAACTAAAGGATAGCAATGAATTAATTATGTAAACAAGCTAGAATTTACTAAAAGTGATTTAATATTGTGAAGCATATGAAGAGCACTCAATCAAATTGCTAGCAGTTTAAGGTTGTGTTTGATTTAATGTACTTCTTTGAAAATGTTGTGGCGGGAGCGTATTAGGGTTCAAAAACTTTGGTTGGTATATATTTTGCAAAAAATAAAATTGTTTCTTTTATTAGTCTTAATTTTGGTAAATTTATTTTTTTTGCTCCGTTTACGCAAATATTTGATATTCTAGGTCCATAAACAACGTAAACCCAGTAGCACATGCATGTTAATCACAAAATGATCACGTTTAGCATTGACATATTTGTGATGATATATATATATTTTTCGTTATAGAACCTGCTTGTTTAGTGATGAAACTAGTACGCATCACAAATGTTATCACGTATTGGTTTAAAAATTTAGAGTTTTGTCACCAAAATGTGTTAACTAGTTGCGGCACGAAATTTTATTGAAAGACTGTTAGTGACATGACATGATTTGTGTTGCAATGTTTTATTTTATTTTTCTTTAGGAAATGAACATCATATGAATTACAACAAGATAATGATGTTTGTGATTGGAAAAAAAATGATGTTTGTGATAGCCTGATAGGTCATTTCTCTTGCATGCAAAAATTGAAACTTGCACTTTCAATAATTGGGAGATGATTTATGGTTTAAATTTGTATATATTTATTACAAATTCAATTTATTTCCAACACAAGTATATATAAATGAATCTTCAGAAAATTTATGTCCATTCTACACAGAGCATTGAGAACATATATTTAATGTTTGCCTTTATTTCTTATAATAGTTGATATTAACGCAATTTTATTTTTTTTGGTAAATTGCAATTATAAATTTGGGAGATTAGAGGAAACTAATTGTTGTTGTTCGATTGATAACTTGAAACTTTCTTCTCTTATTTTAAAGTATAAATTTATCTATAAATTAAAAGAAAAATGTTTTGATTATGAATAGTAGAGGTAAAAATTTTGTACGGCCTCACCTAATCCGCTAATAATTTTGAAGAAATTTAGTAGGAATACCGACATAAATTTAATCTTACGTACGTGCTGGTCTAGCCACAAATAACTTAATACAAATTCAGTAAGATTAACGACATAAATTTGATGTTAGAGAAAGTCTTCAACTAGTTAGGCAAAGCACCTCATAAATGTTCTTTAATATTCTACCTATAGCATTATTTGTTAGAATAGATTTTTGTAGATAGCTAGATATAATAATAAGAATATTATAGTACAATTGTTAATAAAATTTAAAAAAATTGATGATTTTTCTTTTTATTTTGTTTATTTTTTTTCTGTTACAATAGTTTACTGTGTTAAATTATTAGGAAATAGTTATCAAAATAATAAATCAAATTTCCAAAACCTAGTTAATAATCTAATGAAAATTTAGAAAGAATTGGAAAAAGAAGCAAATGTTAAAAATATTTTAATATATTGTTAAAACGATGTATAGTAGGAACTATATATTGCATAAATGAGTGCATGGTTCTTTGAATCTTAAAAGAAGTATTAGAGGGCTTATTTGGGTGATAAATTTAATCATTTTTTGAATGTATAGTTAGTTCGTTCTAAATTGGTAAATTGTGAATTTGATCATTTTGTTATGGCTATTTAATTTTAGTTTCATTTAATGAACATATAAACTAAAGATCTTTCCCATTAGTTTCACTTCTACGATGAGTTATGCCGAGAAATTTTAATTGCTTAACCAGATTATGCATCACATAAATATTCCATCATGAAAATAAGGCCATAAAAGTCATGAAATTAAGTTATTTTTGTTTTATCATAGCAAAATTTATTTTATGAATTAGAACAAACGTTGTATATGGTTGGCATGCAAAAGAACTGAGTTTTATTATGGATTCTATGGAAAAGAAAAGTGAGGCTAAGTAAGTTGTTCATTGGACATTGATTGCTTGGAAATTAGAAAATGTTGTGGAAAGAATTTGTTTGCATGGAAAATCTAAAACAACATTTAGCGCGGTAACTAAAAAGACTAAAGCATAATTTTCCACTTATGTTAGATTTTGACAAAATTTACGCAAAAAGAGGTGGCACGGTTGATTTCATCATTTATGATACTAACTAAATATGCACCATTTAAAATGTCTCATTATGTTTTTAACGAACCAAGCTAGCATAGCCGTGATGCAAAGCAACACGTGCCATAAAGATATATAGAAAATATATGCATTTTCTAGTTAGCAAATTAAACAAGATGAATGGAAACACAAACATGCACCTTACTTGTATATATGGATGATATATGTATGTACATATAGAGAGAGAGACTTTTTGACTTCTATTTTAATGAAAAGGATTTTTATTTACATGAAAATTACACAAAAGTTGAGAAATTGACTTCATATACCGAAGTTTGGTGGTACGGAAACGTCTAGGTAAAAGGGTGAGCAAGGACAACAGTAGTATTTCTTATTTATTTGTGGATGAAATAATTAGCATGCACCTGTAACTGCAAAATGATGGTCAAACGTGACAATACCATGGCTTGAATTTATATAGGCATTTCGTTCAACAAAATAAATTTTTTAACCCAAGCTAACATAATTAATTGGCCCTCGGTGGAGTTCAAACACAAACAAAATAAAATATGGGGTTCAGTAAAAAAATTACATCTAAAATATGGTTTTCAAAGTCAAATTTATCTTCATCGGACTTGGAACATTTAAGTCTATTCGTGAAGATATATTGCAATATTATATTTTGTTATTTATTTATTGATTTTTTCAATTAAGAAATGAACATGATATGAACTACAGGTGGATATAATGTATGTGGTCAGTGGTCGGTCATTTCTATTGCATGCACAAAATGAAACTTTTACTTTTAACATGATTTATCGTCCGCTTCTCTATATATATAGTTCTTATAAATCTTATTTAGTATGAGTAAATACAAGAATCTTGTGATAAAAAAGTATGTACTTTCTGCAACATGTAGAATATTGAAGCATATTTTAACATCTCATATTTTTTTCATTAATAGTTAAAAATAGGTTTTTTGGTAAAATTGCAATTATTAAATTAGGATATAGGAGGAAACTAACAATTATTGTTCAATTAAAAACTCATAAGCATAAATCAAATGTGTATTTCATAGTTTGCCCAAAGCGAAACTCAACAATTATAGCAAAGACATTGCCTACTCGTGGATTGCGAACGTATATTGCTCCTCTACATTTAATTATTTTTACATTCTGTTACTGTTAAGCTAATGCTTATTAATATTTTATTTTACAATTATTTAATAATACATCTATAATTTACAATATTTAATAATGTATCTCAATTATCGAGTCCAATATATATATTAATTGTGGTATAATTTAACAAATATATTTTTTCATTATATATTTGTTTGTATTTTTGTCTCATTGCATATTGATTAACTTTAATTTCACGACTCTGATCAGGATATAGGGAATTCGATTCAAGAAGGAGCGTATGTTCTGTTAATGAATTGAACATTCTTATTGCTGAATGTTTAATGAAAGTTTAAAATTAGCCAAAACGAAAAAGAACATTAATATGCAGTTCTATTGTTCTTCAAAATAAAAATTGCAAATTATTTATGTTGATATGAAAACCATTATAAGTATAATAATACGGATGTCTGTAGCTAAAATAGACTTTGTAGCATATTGATAAATAAATTTATAAATACACTAGATTTTATTTCCATTTATTTCGTCTCTTATATTTATTTATTGGAGAAAGTGATGCCTTTGGCAAACCAGGTAGATTAAATGCATGTAAAAGTAAAAGATTCTAGCACTGTTATGTACAAGAAAGTCTTATTCAAATTAAATAAGCACCGTTATGTACTAGAAAGTCTTGTTCAAATTAAAGATTTATTATCATTATGACGCCGCCAAAATAGCGCGTTGTGTTATAGCCCAAGTACAGGCACGTCAAGTTGTAATATAGTCTCGGAAGTCCGAGTGTCGAACCACAGGGATAAGTGAAAAGGAATGGAATGGATTACGGATTTTACGGTTTTCAGATTTTGTGTGAATTGGATTTGTTGTAGAACAACGTAAATGTAAAACAGTTGTGAAAATTAATAAGAAAGCACTAAGGTAGGTGGAGGTTAGTTAAGATTTAAGAGACAGTGATCACTAGCTCATACAAAGATTTCAACACAAGGTTTCTCGAGATATGGGGAATGTTGGTGTATCTCTCAATAGCAAAGGGTGCGACGCTAGGCGACTCATTCCCGGATTGAAGCTATATCAAGAAAGAGACAAACGACATTCCACCAAAGACGAGGTTATCATTCCTACCTCTTAGCTACGGGTGTGAAGCAAGGCAACCCATTCCCGATGAAGCTAATCCGAGATAGATATGACAAACTCATCATAAAAAGATTTAACATAAAGCGAGTGTATGATATCTCATGATTTAAAGAATGAAAATTAGAAAGTGAATCCTAACAATGAAACGGAATGAGGTTTACGGGATAAATTTGTCATCTCATCATTTATCACTCATAGTAGAAAATAAATAGTCTAAGTATCACATAAAGTGTAAGAAGCACTCAATATATCAATAAATGAATCAAAGATAAGCTAACAAATTTATAATCCATCTATGGAGTTTTATGAACTATTTATAATTCCTACAAAAAGGTCAAAAACTCCATGAATGGGGGAACAAGACTACAAGTTTTCTAGAACCATATAAATATGTTGTATGATCATTAACAACCAAGAACTAAATATACAAGGCATATAAAGTCTTAACTTATCATGAAAATACCTAGAAAGCTTGAAAGAATGGATGATATGATGAAGAAGAAGAAGATTCACAAATATTTATCAAACTTTAAATATGGATTGAGCCATTAATCACCAAAAATCATATCGCAATCAACCTCCGTAACCTTAGTAAGAGACTACTCCATAATAGATGCAAAAACAAATATTATAGAAGAAGAAATCATTCTTACAAATCAAAACACTTACAAGGAAAAATGAAGAACAATACAACTTTAGCTCTTCCTTCTCTCTAGAACTTTCTAGTGTGTCTCCTTAGATAATGATCTATATCCCCTCCCTTAGACTAAAACAATAGCTAAAGGAGTACAAAAACTAATAAAATAAACAAAAAAGAAATATCTAGGAACCAAAACCCCCGAAATAAGGCTAAAAGCAGGAGTTGGTGAATGTCCCCGCCAGGCCATGATCGATCATGGGTCTACCATGATCGATCATGGGGTCCTCTGCTCTAAAGGCCAATTTGCACCATGATCGATCATGGTATACCCATGATCGATCATGCTTCTGGGAAATTCCTCAGATCAGCATTTTGCGAGCTTTTGACTAGCGCTTGATCAATTCTTCGAACGCCATTGCATCCTATGCCTATAAACACATAGAAACATAACAAAAGCACACCTAGCGGGACGATGTTAGATGCAGAACTCGCTAAGTCACTAATCGTGAGATAAGAGGATAATTAGGCAAAATTAAAGCAACAAACGCGTCAAGCGACTCCGGGAAAGGGCTTATGCATGACAATATTATGCGTTTATCACATTATTATTATTATTATTATTATTATTATTATTATTATTATTATATAATTTTAAATGGCAGAATTTATAAATTGAAGGAGAAGCACCGGGGTAGCAATTGTTCCATATGGTGAAAGATTTGAGAAGCAATTAATCAAATTGCTAGCAAATTAAGGTTCCGTTTGTATCATTTCCAGAATTCAAAATTTATGTGCATCTAACATTGCAACATTTAAAAACTATGGGGTAGCAAGTTTCGAAGAGAAAATAGGGTATATGTTTCAATAGGCTTGATTATTGGTATTTGTTTTTGTTATAATTAAGAAAGTTAAGAGAACCAAGTATTAATATTGAAATACCATGTGGTTGGACTCCAAGTCTACAAACTAAGTAAAACATGTACTGCACAGACTCACGAAGCGTCCACAATATTAAATACTATAATGTTTGAAACATGGAAAATACATAGATTTTTAATATATTTTATATTCTTATAATACATGGAAAATACATTGGTTTTATAATTTGCTATGGGTGGACAGGAAAATGTGAACATAGCGCGCGGTTGGCGGGTTTTGGATTCCACTGAAAAGAGCAAACTTTGGCTAATGTAAGTTGTTCCATGTAAAGTAACTCCTTGAAAATTAGTCTTTGTTTGTTCGCAAGTAAATGTTGCAAAAAAAAATAAGAGAAAATTATCTCGATGGCCCTTAAACTATTGGGTTAAAGTGGAGCGTTTTATAGTTTAGTGGCCAAACGCTCCACTTTGACCCAATAGTTTAAGGGTTATCGGGGTAGTTTATTCAAAAAATAATTTGCTGGGTATTTCTAAATCAATGTGTGCGGTTGGTGATGTAAATAAAAAGACTAATTATGATGTTTTTCATATATTGATCCAAACGAACTATATAGTACATTTGATTTTCATCATTTTTGATAATAACAAAATAGAGACAAATGCATTGAGTTTTAAATGAGTAAAACATAAATTAGTGCAATGAAACACCACTAAAAATAGAAAATATACATTTTCCTTGAATTTTTTTTTCATATAATCAAAGACCCCAAGTGCATTCAAACAAATGGAAGCATAAATTAAGAAACCAACAGTGGTCCTGCAAATAACTTTATTCAAGTATACGTCGAGTGAATAGTTATGCAAATAATTTTATTCAAGTATACATAGCGCTCGTGTCCCATTTTGACTTCTATTTCATGTAAAGATGCATTTTGTTTTATTTGCAGATGAAAATTGAGCATTGGCATGAACCTATTATGGGGGAAATAGTGGTCAAAACATAGAGTAAATAGTTATGAGGGCATTTCGATCCATAAAATAAAGTTTCATCGACAGTTGATGGAATTCGTTAAAGTTGAGATGAAAACAATATATATATATATATATATAAGTGGCAAATTTAAGTTTTGTCTAAATTAAATAAGGCGGGCGAAGTCAAAATATCATTTTATAGAACTTGAACATAAGTATTTTCAATCGTACGATTGCGTTACAAATTGTTCTCTAGGTTAATTAAATTAATTATATTCATTATTATAAAATGAACATGATATAAATCATAAATAGATAATAATGTACGTGCTAGGTCATTCCTCTAGCATTCAAAAATATAACTATCTATTTATTATAATCAATTTCCTTACAATGTAAATGTAAGTTAATTTCTTGCGAAAAGTATGTGCTTTCTACTGCGGAGTATATAGTCAAATATTATAGAGGGAGAAAGAATTGTATTGATTTGATAATATTAACTAATATAGGAAGACCCTATTTATAAGGATATACAAAAGGGAACAAAAGAAACTGATTAGAACTCCTACTCAACTAAGGAAACACTATAACAAAGGAAACACAACATAACAAGGAAACACAATTATATTTTAACACTCCCCCTCAAGTTGGAGCATAGATATCGAGCATGCCCAACTTGCTAAGCGACTCATAAAATGCTTTGCTAGAAACTCCCTTTGTGAGGATATCTGCAAGCTGCTCTTCAGTGGATACAAAAGAAAAGCTAACAAGGTTGGCATCTACCTTCTCCTTTATAAAATGACGATCAACCTCCACGTGCTTAGTACGATCATACTGTACTGGATTCTGTGATATATCAATAGCTGCCTTGTTGTCACAGCACAAGTGCATAGTATTTTTAGGTTCAAAGCCCAAATCAAACATCAAATTTCTTAACCACAGCAATTCACATACTCTATGAGCCATTCCTCTATACTCAGCCTCAGCACTGGACCTAGCCACAACTTTCTGGTTTTTGCTCTTTCATGGAACAAGATTACCTCCTACAAAGGTAAAGTACTCTGATGTTGACCTTCTATTAGTGATACTCCCTACCCAATTCGCATCCGTAAAGCCACAAACTTCGAAACAGTCATTATGTTTAGAAAACATCACTCCTCTGCCTGGAGACGACTTTAAGTATCTCAAAATTCTAACCACAGCATCCATGTGACTCTCGCTTGGATTATGCATGAACTGACTTACCACACTAACGGCATATGCAACATCTGGCCTGGTATGGGTCAAATAAATTAACCTCCAAACTAATCTTTGATAACGAGCTCAATCAGTAGATATTTGGTCCAGATACACTGCTAAGCAATGATTCTGTTCAATAGGAGTGTCAACAGGTTTGCAATCCAACATACCAGTCTTTGCCAACAAGTCAAGAATGTATTTTCTCTGGCACAGGAAAATTCCTTCACTCCCCCTAGCTACCTCAATCCCTAAAAAATAGTTAAGTTCACCCAAATCCTTTATCTCAAACTCAAAGGCCAAGTGTCTCTACAATCTATTAATCTCAACAGTATCATCACCAGTGATTACCATATCATCAATGTAAATAATCAAGGCTGTTACTTTCCCGTGTTGGTGCTTGATGAATAAGGTATGGTCTGAGTTGCTTTGTTTATAGCCCACCTTCTTCATGAATTATGAAAACCGTCCAAACCATGCACGAGGTGACTGTTTGAGTCCATATAGTGCTTTTTCTAGTTTACAAACAAAATTACCAGGAGAAGCTGCCACATACCCTGGTGGAAGAGCCATGTAAACTTCCTCAGCTAATTCGCCATGGAGAAACGCGTTCTTGACATCAAACTACCGAAGAGGCTAGTTAAAATTTACCGCAAATGATAATAGGACTCGAACATTATTCATTTTTGCAACAGGAGCAAAGGTCTCATCGTAGTCTATCCCATACGTCTGGGTGAACCCCTGGGCTACGAGTCGGGCTTTATACCGATTTATAGAACCATCCGCATTATGTTTTATGGTAAACACCCAACGACAACCTACAACCTTCTTGCCTTGTGGTTGAGGAACAAGTTGCCATGTTTTCTTTTTTTTATAATGCCTCCTTCTCTTCCTCCATTGCCCTCCTCCACTTAGGATCATCCAAGGCATCCTGCACTTTGTTAGGAACCGATACAGCAGATATTTGATTCACAAATGACTCATATGACTTTGATAATCTACCAATGGATATATAATTAGCAACGGGATACTTTGACTTTGCATGAAGGGTAGGTTCATATCTTTTGGGTGGCTGACCACGGGTTGACCGACTGGGTAACACATTAGACTCGTTAGTACTAGTGGGGGGACATATCTCTAATGAGTGATCTTTAGTACCAGTGAGTTGTGGATCGAGGGTAATAGTCGAAGGGATAAACTGATCTGGCGTCTGGACTTGAATTTCAACAACTTGATCTGTTTGTATATCATCTTTTACCTGCAAATTTTCTTCCTCACTGTAAGATTCACTGTGAGATAGCTCTTCAAAATATGAATTCTCTCCTTGAAGAGCAGAGTTAGGTGAGGAGACACAACATAACAAAGGAAACACAACATAACAAGGAAACACAATTAGAACTCCTACTCAACTAAGGAAACACAACATAACAAGGAAACACAATTATATTTTAACATATATGCCTACACATATTTTAATAGCTCACCTTTTATTTGAACTATTTGTTAAAATTATAATTATAGAATTGGGAAATTGGAGCAAACTAAGCGATTATAATAATAATAAAGTGATGCCTTTTGCCAAATAACTAGTTGAAAATGTAAGCTTAAAATATAAGGTTGCTAAATAACTAGGTGAAATGTACGCTTAAAACATAAGGTTGTTGGCAAAATTATATATATTTTTTTCAATATATACTTTTTTTTGCCATACAAAAGTAAGAGATCATGTAGAAAAGAATTATTTATTGTCCTTTGATTCTTAAAAACAAGGGATTGTTTGATGCTGAAATTAATTGATTTTTTAGGCTCCATTTGATAAGGAGATGGATAATGACAGCAAAAATAATTAATTTTAATAAGAAGTCAGAAAATAAGTTGAATAGTAGTGAGATCGATATTCTCTTACTTTTTTGTTTTTTCTATTGGAAATATTATATAATGGATGGGCTAAGGAACCTTATAAAAAATTATTATCTTATAAATTAAGCAAAAATATTAATACAGTTCTTGAGTCCAAGACAGAACTAGCAAAATTTATTAATTTAGTAAGTTTATTATTTTATCGAGTTTCTACTATATTAATGATATTCAAAATTCAAATATTAGCTAGATTTTAGTAGAGCTATTTATAGTTTAGGGATAATTTATTGGTCTGTTGAAAGTCAACAAAGAGTAAACACATGGAATAAAGAAAAATAAATTGAAATTGAAATGTATAATATGATAATATGTACTATTAAGGGAGTTTGCCAAATGAATTGAATAAAAAATATTAAATAATGTTCAATTAATATTATAGCACAATTTTTTGGGGAGGAGGGCTAGTTTGCGAAATGAATTAAATGAAATTATGAAGGGGGCAATTTGTGCAAACATAAATGAAAAATAAAGATTAAAATAAAAGTGTAGCTTTTAAAATTAATAACCTAGAGGGGCGATGCCCCCCTTGCACTATGAGTCATGAGTAGTTGCATTATAATATATCAAAGATAATTCAAGCTATTTACGAGTGACAAAAAATTTCAAAATTTGAAAGATCAAATTTAAAATATAAAGTTTGATGCGTGGACAAATAAAAAGCAATTTATAGATCTTGTCTTAAAGCTCATTTTTGTTTTTAAATTTAAAAGGTCACCTCTTCTAGCTTTGATATTTAAAAGCTCATTTTAGTCGGGAGAATTTCGTCCATTAAATTAATTAAATATTTGCCTTCAAATTTACAAACATATCATTCCTTCTATTTTTGAAAATAATAATAATAATAATAATAATAATAATAATAATAATAATAATAATAATAATAATAATAATATTTCAATGTACGGATTTTCTCCCGCTCCCATATCTCGACTTAGCCCATTCCTTGAAAGCAATTTTTTTTCCCATTGTTCACAAAAATCCAACCTAGCCAATTGTTTAAACTTAAACCCGTATATTTTACTATAATTTATAAGAACGACACTATTGTTAAAGCAATTATTATTTTTATTAGAATAATATACACCTTTAAAATCATATATATTGTGCAATTTTTAAAAGCAATATACATAAACATAATTACTTTGGTAATAAATGTACCCATTTATAATTGATTAAAAAGAGTGGAAGGGATTTCGAACCTCCAACCAAACAACATTCTAGTGCTTTATTATTGAATAAACCAACTGCTTCTCATCAAATATTTAAAACAATTTTTTTTATTTTAAAGATTATAAATTCAAGATTTTGATTATAACAACTTCTTTGTGCAATGGTTTGAAGGGGGCCGTCATATAATAACAATCCCTATGTGATATATCTTTCGCATCTTATCCCTTTTTTCTTTTTCCATTAATTCGGAGTATAAACTTTATCAAAGATTGCAACGTTCGTAAAAAATGTATTGTAAATAGACGACAATGCTATTATGAATTTTTTAACTTTACACTAGCTAGTTCGGAATAAAATAAAATTCTGGCTCCGCCACTGTCACCCAACCCATATGTATTAATTGGAGGAACAATGAAGTGATGCCTTTTGCAAAGAGTTAGACTTCTAACATGTAGCAGAAAATTTATGTATTATGAATTTGAAAGAAGTGTTAGAGGCTAGGGTACAAAGGGTAATTTACTTATTAGTGCACAGTTAGTTTATTGTAAATTGATAAATTTAATGAATTTGTTCATTTTAATATTTATTGTTTTTGAATTAAGAAAAGAACATAATATATAAAATTACTGCTAGATAATGTGTGTGGATAGATCATTTCTCTTACATGTACGTAGAAAATGAAACTAGTACTTCCAATCACAACAAGATCATTTATTGTGGGAGTTAGTGCACCAAATCTCTATCTTAAATATCATTTGAATCAAATAGGATTATAATAGGGATCTTCTAGCAATTCACAATGTATTCTCTACTATATATACAGTGTTAATAACTTCTTTTTCATTATAAGTTATGTTATTAGTTACATTAAAATTAAAAAAAATTCTATTGTAAAAATAAGAAATTGGAAGAAACTAAATTTGTCGTTTGAGCAATACAATCATTCTCTACTATATATACAGATTTAACAAAACTGTTTGTTTGTTTGATTTTTTATTTTTTATTTTTAAGGGGAGATATGATATGATTTGATTTGATTTGGTTGAGAGAATTTAGGATTAAATAACCATATAACATTTGTGATTTCGAATGATAATATTGTGAGCTGAGCGGCGTACTAAATTATTTGGGGAGTTGTCTTGTCTTCAGAAAAATAAATAAGACATTGATTTTGATTAGAATTCTAATGCTATATTGATTTTTGACTTCATTTACACCATCCATCAATTATAATTTATAATTTTATCAGAATTGATTTGTTTGTCTTTTTCTTTTGGCACAAAAGTTTATACTTGAGTATGAGTTTGAATTTAGATAGATGGGAAATGTGGTAGCAATTAATTAGATCACCAATAATTTCTCAATAAGAAGAATAGATAGGTAAAGCCGGCATTTTACAACTAGAATAGAAGTATACAAGGGCAAATTATTCAAATAGTTGTAACTTTGATTTTGGTATACATAACATACCAACACTTTTATCGATTTAAGATGTTTATGGTTTATAAAAAAAATGGAAAAAACCAAAGAATAGTGTTATATATAAGAGTGGATATTAATTATTTTAAAAAATTAATAAAAATTAATTATATAAATAAATGTATACTACATAAACACATTTTTCTTATTATGATTGTCCGTTTGATAACGAAGTTGAAAAATAGTTTAAAAACAATTTCTTTTTTAGGAAAAATTAGATGATGGCTCATGAGTAATTTGGTGAGATATTTTCATTTTATAAATACATGTTTCACATTTTCCTTATTTCTTATAAAAAAATTTCCTTTCACACGGCCCAAAAACTTTTATGCCGTCAAAAAACAGAACAATAAGCTAACATATCACCAAATCACTCAAATCATTTTCCAAATATTTAAAGCAATCAATTGGCATTTCTTACCATTTTCATTATTGGACTATGAGAAGATGTTCACAATTAAGTCTATATATACAGCATGAATATATTTTACATATAATTAACCATGCATTTAATATTTGATACATATTTAATTGTCTCATGCTTAAAAAATGCACTTTCTATTTTTCAAGTAAAAAAATTTGAAAAACTATTTGATGACCCCAAGCGCGCATTTCTTCTATATATATAAACTAACATATTTGGTTCATGTTAACGTACATCCTTCATTAATTTGTTGCTATAATGTATTATGTCTTGGTTCGCAGCAATCATATATCTAATTAACTAATGTTTGACATTGATGATAATGTTAAATTATCATTGCACTAATGTTGAAGAGATGTGTGGAGAAGAACCAAAATGTTTGAGATATCAATCATCATTCCTGCTCTTCAATTCATCTGGGCTACAGCTTCTATTAATATTGCTGCAGACAAAAGAACTAGCAGTTAAGTCTATGTTCCATTAATTAATGTTGTATCATCATTGCGTTATTCCTTCTTCTTGATTAGCATTCTGTAATTAATGAGCTTGTTGTATAATAAAGCTGGAGTAGTTTTTCTTACCTACAATTTAATGATAAAAATATAAATATTATGTAAGTAATGGGTGTGGAAAATGTCTCAAACACAAATGTCATAGAGAAATTAATTGTATCACGTACTCTTTATTTTAAATTAAAATTTTCAATTTGATTACATCTTTTTTAAGAACCTTAGGGTTCACTTTGATTACATTTTATAAGCAAAGAATAAAACTAATACCCCATGGCTCCGTTCGATAAAATGTTGGAAAATAATAGCAAAACGCAATTGATTTGTGATGAGTTGGAAAATGAGTTGACTAATGTGGTGATTAGTTCTTTGTCTCATACTTATTTTTTTGAGCAATTGTCCTCCATTAAAAAAAATGGTTTAAAAGGAAGGTCTAAAGTCTCTTCCATCTTAAGTTCTACAAATTCTATGGAGAGGGGAATGGAATTTACAATCTCCCGAGTTGGAGGTGAGGGCCAATGCCACTTGAGTTAAAGCTTCAAGCAAAAGTAGATGCTACAAATCCTTCTTCATTTTTTGTGAAAAATTAATTTTCAATACCATCCAAAGAATTTTTTTCAATCAAAAAGTAAAAACGTTAATTAAGAACATCTCAACTCATTTTCCAATTATCACGAAAATCAATTAATATTGCAATTAATTTTATTTATTTATTTTTCATATTTTTATCAAATAGAGCCTACCATTTTTTTTAAAGCCTACAAGTTCTTTTATGAGTTGGGTTCATTTATCATATGAAAGGTTGGATAAGAAGTTGGGCATCTTTGGAAGTTTAATTTTTGAAAAAAAAAATAACCGGGTGGGTTTTCATGGAAGAATACAAGGGTAAATAATAATGGGTCGTAATATTGCCAAACAATATATAATATTAGAAATACACATTTCATCTTCTTAAAAACAGTACTATATTTTGGTAAAAACATCAATAGCATAATAATTCCACAAGGACCAATATATGACATAAAAGGTGTGGGGTCCATTTGAAATGCATACTTATAACAATCAATTCTAACCATTAAAATGTCACGGCATGATATAATTGTTGCGTTGGAAGTTTCGAGTGTAAATAAAAGAATCCATTGGTTATTTAGTCTATGCTTGATTATAAGATGGAAAATGGTAAGCAATAAAACGTATTTTTATGAGAATATAGAAAATAAATTGAGGGATGTAGCGAGATATTCCATTGTATGTTTGGTTTTTCAATGAAATTTTTTGTTTGGGTCGAGTTGAAGAAAAAAAAATTCCCCAAAAAATGGGGAAAAAAATCTTTGGGTTGTGGAGGACATGTACTACTAAAATTGTGAATTAGATGAAGAGTATCCTATCACATCACTAAATTTATTTTTCAACTTCCCAAAAAAATTAATTAGTTTTCTTATCATTTTTCATTTTGTTATCAAGCGGATCCTTAATTGTCTCATTTGTTATAATGTTGGATATACTATAGATACTTCCCCATGCATGTAAAAAAATCGTTGGAATGCCTATATTCTTAATATAAGCTTTGAACAGCATAAAATGTTGTATGGAAATAAACTATAAAAATAAACAGAAAGGCAGTATTGTGATGTTGCAAAACATGTTGTAACCCCTTTGTTATTCAAGTTCGATGATGTTAATTGTGCAAGACTTCCATCCGCATGTGACCACGAAGAAGAATATAATGGTGGAAATAGGTCAAGTACATTTTCTAGTGAAAGTTGGTAGCCAAGGGTAATGGTGGATGAAGTGGGTGATCAAGGTCACAGGACACCAAGAATCAAGGCACGGCTAAGTTAGAGTCATGAGGTTATAATAGTTTAAGTTGTAGAACTATCATAAGCATGGGTACATCAAGAAGAGTTAGCAGAAGTTGAAAGACAGGAAAGCGGTTGCATCGAAGGAGATTGCGGAAGTTTTAACTAAAAATGATAGCATAGAGGTCCTTAGTGTTATGGCGAATCATATAAAACTAGCATGTGGATTCCTAATTCCCGATGCTCTTACATATGCCCGAATCGTGATTGGTTTATTGAGTACAAGGCTTGCAATAACATTGAAATCCTCATGGGCGATGATGCACATACGTACGTACATGCAAAGTTATCAACATTGATATTAGTCAAGTGCATAAGGTGTCCATGTAAGTGGACATTGGCAAGCCATTGTTACAGCATGTGAGGCTTTGTAAGGTTTATACTTTTAGTTAACTTGATTTCGATGCCAAAAACACATTTTTTGTTATAATAATTTGTGTGTCAAATGAAGATTCAAAGATACAACATCACTGGAAGCTTACCTGACTTACTGAGAAGCCAAACACAATGTAGATCAAACATAATAAGGTAAAGTTATTTGATTCAAAATATATATGGTGGTCGAATGTTAAAATTGACATTTTCTTCGAGCCCGTTGCATTCGACTGGTTCAAATAGATAAGAAAACTTTTTTTTTCATCTTTGAAATGTTTCAAAAGTTTTTTTTTAAAATTTGGGTCGAATCGGAGTTCAAATGAACTTAAAATGGTGAAAAACAGGTCAAAAAACCCTAAAAACAGAAAAATTGGCAAATTTTGGGAAAATACCAAACCAATTTCTTATTACTGGTGTACCTTGCCTTATGTGCCAACTAGTCTCCCAAAAAGCTAGACCGGTTTGCCAGTGCAATTTTTGCTTCAGGGCAATTTTTTTTGTAATTTTTCTGTAGTTACAATTTTTAGTATTTTTAATGTTTTTCAAAAAGGATTTGGCCAAGGCTTCTTCTATAAATAATACCCATCTTGAGGTTTCAAAACACGTAATTCTAACATGATTTTATAGAGCTTTTCGAGGCAAAAACTATCCAAACGTTAGGTTTTGTTCAAGCCATAAAGATCCGTCATTCTTCTTTTCAAAGTACCAGGGTTTCAAAGTGTTTCAGAGGTCATGTGGGAGTGGTTTTGGTTGCACTTGAAGTCGGGTCAAACAGAGAAGCTTTGGTTGTTATTGAAGTGAGAGGTGGTAACATGATAAGGGAAATCGCATATGGTTTTAAAGGATTAGTTCAAGATCATTGAGGGCATTTCGAGATAGATAAATTATAAGATGTGGGAACTCATTTGCCAGTCTGAGTTGTGGTGAGGATTCTTCAATCAAGAGATAAAGAGACAATTACATAGGTAGCGCGGAGCTAGAGCTTATAAGTCAAGTAGGGATATCTCGTTAGTCCCAAGGATTAGTCCTATGTAAGTATGGATACATCATTGTTTGATTGATATAATTTCTAGAAAACACAATACAAGTTTCAGCAATACTAAAATTTGGTTGGGCCTAATCTTTTAAATTTGCTTATGAAATTTCAAATTGTTTTTAATAAAACCCTAAAATCAACCTAACCTATACAATCCTTAAATTTCGCTTGCATAATTCTGAATTTTTAGGCTTGGGTATATAAGCCAATGGGCCATTGAAGAACTTCATGGATGAAACTTACTAAAAGGGGTTCACAAACATATAGCTTGATTTTCGTAAGTACATTGTGTGATGGGTAAGGAAACTGGAGTTCAGTTCAATAGTTGGCGCACAAAAGCAAAGGTATTTTTTATTATATTCATCTGATTTGTGGAGCCTTCAGACAATTTATTTAGGCGCTTTCAAATACTTTGTGACTTTCATCAATATTTATTATCCATGTCAAGTTTAGACCTACTATTTGAGGGAAAAGTTCAAGATTGTAGGGGATATTCATAGACGTGGAATTTTTTGGTCTGGCAAAAATACCCTTAAAACACCCACATGATATGCTTATGCCAGACACTGATGATAAAGTTTATCATAAATAGCTTATTGGATTTGATTGCAACAAATTAACTCTAAAGGAAGCAATTTGTCTTAAAAAAATAATTTGGGTGGAAATTGAATTTTCTTGTATTTTTAGTTAATTTAGGGCGCATTTGTGTAATTCAGTCCTTTTTTTTATTATTTAGAAAATTGAAATGTGTGTCATATGAATCACTACTACCTTACTTCCTTTGTGTAAAATTTAAGAATTGAGTCATATTTCCTGTTTTTACTACGTATAAAATGAAGAATCATTTTTGTTTTTCGAAGATAGTTAATTTAATTTTTAATCCTCGATTAAGATGAATTTTTTTTATTTGTTTTTGTTTGGTTTTTTATTTTTTTTTGTTTTAAAAAAGTTTAAAATTTAAAGTGGGACTTCCAATTTTAGATAGGAGATATTATGTGCTACACCACTTTGGATTTGCATGCACTAAGTGAAACATGTCATTTCAACCGACACGAAATGAAGCTTGCACTTCCAATTACTAGCTATAAGATGATTTCAAAACATATTTAGTGTTAATTATTTTTTATTCAATTATTCTTAATTTATTTTATTTCTTGGAAAAGAATGGTTAGTAATTTCAATTATATAAGAAATTAGAGGAAATTAAATATAATTTAATTTAAATAACATGATTAGGTAAAAAGCAGAAGAAGCATTACTAAATCTAGAGCACTCATCTCCAAATCATCCAAAGTGTTATCACATTTGATTGAATAAAAGATTTAAAAAATTCGAAATTTTACCAAAAAATGGATACATAATATGAAAATTTGTTTTTACATTTTATCAAATTAGTAAAATAGTAGCAGATTTACCAATCAAATTTTGGGTACAACTTTGTATATAGAAAATGGCTATTATATCACCTACCCAAAACCTACTTTAGTCATGCAAATTCTATATAGTGCATCGATCTTGTAGTGGTTGGAAGTGCAACTTTGATTATGTGCATCGATCTTGTAGTGGTTCAAAGTGCAATTTTCATTTTGTGCATGCAAATGAAATGGTCTTAATATTACAAGTGTCATATTACAAGTATCGCTAATATTTAGAGACTTTTAGTAAAACACAAATTTTACCTTAATTAATCAGTGGTTCAAAATGAAACTATTGTGAGATATGTATCATGCTCATTTTTAATTTCTAAAGAGAGAGAGAGATTCAGCACGTCCGGATAAATCACTCTAAAATAGAGTTATATAAGGTGATGCGGCAAAAAGAAAAAAAATTGCTTTTACATTGATATTTCATTTTTAAATCTTTAAAATATTTTTACAACCATGAACATATTTTTAGTGCCACATAGTAAAATGTTTTTAGACATATAAGTGACATACTTATATGTCCGGACATAGATACTTACATATACATACATACATATCCATATTTTTGATAGATTAAATTCATGTTAGTATTGTAGATGCTCAAATTAGATATCATGCGGTCAAATTACCAAAATACTCTTCTATCGTTCTCTCAATTTTTTTGGGGTAAGTTCATATATTATCTCTTTCCATTCTTTTCCAAAGTATCTCTCTCCCTTTTGTATTTTGTCTTTCATCACTCTCCCTAGCCTGTTAACAAATTATTATACACTAGTGTTTGTGCACATGTAATATGTGAACGATATGATTGAGGTATAATTAATTTAAAGAAAATCTATTAATAAACGAATATGTAGCGTAGTATTGAGAGTTCAAGTATCTCTACTGGAAATGGGCGTTCCAATGTTATTACTTACGCTAAATAATTTTTCTTTTAATGAAATAAAATGCCACAAGGGCAAACTTATAGGAACAACAAAAATCTTACATGACTTCATAATTATCAAAATACCTTCCAACTTTATATCATAGTAAATATTCTTATACATTAAGATAAACCTTCATTCAAATATAATAGTAGATATTCTTATACATTAAAATAAACCCTCATTCATATCAGTGAGAAGTATATATATTGCATGGAGGAACTAAAAAAATCGTTAATAGAAAAGATGGAAGGTCCATATACGTGTTTATGTACCGGCCACTACATTTACTCAATTTTTTATTTTTATTTTTTCAAATTATAGATAAAATGAATCCAAAATTGGCCATTTATACTTCTACTAGGAAGAAAAAAAAATTGATCATGGAGTGATGGAACTTTTACGTGATGACGTGGATGAAGCTTACAAATGAATTTGTACGTGGAGAGCAACGAAAAAAAATAAAGAAGACAATCGCACAAAACGAATATATATGGTAGTTTAGTAATGTGCCTACATCCACACTCTAGCCTAGGATATTTGTATTTCTTTCATAAGAATTCTTCTATCCCTTTACGTGGCTCATATCCTTCTTTTTATAAGGAATTATTGGTACAATTTGTCTTTAATTTGGACCGTACAAGATAACAATAAATCTAGTACAACAACTTCTATTTATCCTTTATTCTTGTTCATCTTGCAGTCTTTCGTTTGTATTGTACGTCCGAATCTTTAAGGCGCTTAGTTATTCTCATGGACACACTAATAATTTTGAAAACTTTTAGAATGTTCTATCTTTTGTGATAGATTGTTTGCTTTCATGACCACCCCTTTTTGGGATTAGAGCCAAGCCAACATGTTCTTATATGATTGGGCCCAATCATTTTGGGTCCCTCCAATTGGCTCCAAAATTGCCAAGTCTCTTGCTAACTTGGTAATTTCCAGACATTACTTCCTACGTTACTCTTTCTCAGGTGGTAACTATTTCTGAAAACTTTAGGCCACACCCATTATTTTACTTGGACTGGAATACCCCATATTTTAATGTTTTTAATTGGGTTAGGTGTAGTATAATTTAATTATATTGGTTGAAAACTTTGTACAAGAAAGGGGTGCAATTTCGTGTAATGGAGCGTTGTAGTATTTTAACACTTTTTATTATGATGTATTAACTCCTTTATACTCATGTAAGTGATCTTTTGGTGATTCGGATGGTCCGAATCGATTTCGGTTGGTAAATAGAAAATTTTTGTTCTTCGAGATTCAGTGATTCTAGCTAACTTTGAGCTATCGTAATTTCTTCGTTTCTTATCCGATTAGGATTCTGTTCACCCTCGTGCCTAGGTTTCATACCATTCTACAACTTTCGTGTTTTGACCGAAAGTCAATTCGTACTCCTCATTGATCAAAACATGGTTCGAAGTAGGCCCATCGGTAAATTATGTTCGTTCGGTAGCGCTTCGGCAGAGCGTTGTCTTTGGAGAATTTTTGGATATTATCCATTTAGAATTTGGAAAAACTTTCTCTTAGAAATTTGTAGATCTTTGAATTACCTTTCCGTGGACATAAAGATCGCCTCAATCGGAGTTTCAAGCGAAATGTTATGGCAAAATACGAATAGTGCTTCAGAGCCTCAAAGTTATAGTGCGGACTGGTATGGCGGTTTTGGCATACCTGTCCGGCAGCAATTTTTGGAAAAATTGAGCCCCGCGGACAGGTAGTGGGTATTTTGCATACCGGTCTGCCAATTAACTATTCCCACTGACTTAAGCTCTTTTTAAAGCCATTTTCACTCATTTTTCAACCCATTTTCGAGGCAAACTTTCACACACTCCTAAAAAAGAGTTCTAGAGGGTTGTAGAGAGAGAAAGGAAGGGATTTCTACGCATCTATCCTCCCGCGCCAAGGATCAAAACTTGAGATCATCCAAAACCACCTCTAAGGTACTATTCATCATCTCCTTCCTTGATTAACCGCCATGGGAGCTTGAGTGTGAGCTAAAGTCGCGCTGAAGGAAGTCTAGACTTTATCTATTTGGGGTTTTTTCTATTCTAGGAATGCGGTGACGCTAGAGATTCGGGATTTCACCGAACAAAGCTTCGATTATTAACTTTTCTTCTCTCTTTTGGTTTACAACTTAACGTAGAGGGATTTTTTAGGTTTTAAAAAGTAGTAAACTTGTTTACAACTCTTAATTTTGATAATATGATTCTGTTTATTAAAAATTGAGAGGTTTTATGCTTATATGTTGACTATATGTTAAATATGATGATTTTGCCTATTGATATCAATGATATATGATTATTTGAAGTATGAATTCATGTATTTAAGCAAGATATGCCACTTAAGCTCTATGATTACATGTTATTGATTCATACAGATGTATATGTGTTGGTTTGACAAAAAAATTATTAGTAAAGGGTTTCGTATACACCAAAGAACATTGATGTGAATTTGATAGAGTTTATATGGCATATGTAGTTTCTATTTTACATATGATGCATGAATTGGAACAAGATGTGCCGCTTGAACTTGGTATCTATATAATGTAGACTTGTAAGCGATGTTCTTTGGATATACATGATTGGCTATATTCAAGTGGATTTGTAAATAGGTTATGTATACATTAAGTAACATGGATATATGATGAATGAAGTTTAAGTGGCATGTATTGTTTTTAGTTGTCATAAAGAGCATGTATGCATGTTGTGCATCACTATTGTGTCAATCGCAATCTTGAAGATCCTTCAGCAAGCTGGGATTCCCTTATAGCCTATCGAATGAGCGTATATCTCTATTATAATGTTAAAAGCTTCATTATATATATATATATTTCTGTTCGGATGCTACAAGGATACTTATTTCACATGGCAATTCATGGAGGCTTCATTTCTATCTTGATATATTCTTGTTAGATATGATTGGTTGACGGATTTCTTGGTGATGATTGTATTTGATCATGGAGAACCATGATGCTTTGAATTCTGTATGAATATCTATCCTAATGGTGCTTGCCGAGACGTAAAATAAATGGGGCCAAGTGCCCTTAGGTTGAAAATTCCTAAATCCCTGGGGGAATTGTTTGGCCACCAGCGAAAGACCCGGGAACCTAGGCATTAGCAATGCACCATTTGTTTGATTCTTTTTTATGGAAGATGGACGAGTTGTTCCACTTCCTGGGTATGATGATGATGGTATGCCGTCTTGAGGCAATAGATTTTATATTATGACTTCAGTTCGGATTCTTGTTGAAAAGAACTATGGTTATATTATATTCTCTTAGAGTGGATGGATTTTATAAGGGCATGTTGGCTTGGATTCTCATTGGTGCGTATCATCAAGGTTTGAAAATGGCTTGACACAAAGGGAGGTAACCTACTTATGCATAAGTATGCATCATTATGAATTAGTTGTTTATGAACTGTCTGGAATAATGATTAAATTGTTTTATGATAAAGATTACTGTGTTTAGGGTCATAAGTAAATAAATGTTTTCAAAGTTTTACCCTTTCCTTTCCTCCCTTACTGAGCGATATGCTCACCCTGTTTTTCTAAAACCCTACAGGTATCTAGGAGTCTAAAGAGGACAGGGATGCGACGGGGTTTGGAACGAGTTAGTGGCTCTGATACATATATATTTTTGTCAAGTATATGTTTTCGCGGGAAGCCACGGCTAACACGGAGTGTGGTATATATTATTTTTAGTTAATCTACACCCATTTTAGTCAATCTAAGATGGGTTAGTGACACTCTAAGCCTTGATTATGGGCGGTGTCCTATCAATTAAAGCGGGGGTGTTACACGGACTATCCTGGTATGTAGTCACTTAAGTAAGAGTGGGGCTATTGCCACCTCTCAAATCTCTCTGTAAGACTTCCATATTGACTCGGTGTAATAAAACCGAGAATGTGTGCATTGATTCAGTACAATATGGTCGACTATTTGCACATTACTCGATGCAATAGGGCTGAGTCAGTGTATTGTTTTTGTTTCTAACAATAATTTGATTGTATTACACCGAGTAAATGATAATATACTTAGCCCCATTGTACTGATTTAATATGTCGACTAATAGGTTGTTCAATAATAAAATAGTTATAAGACCTTTCTCAGTAACAAACTAATTCTTTGGAAGATAATTCAATATTAACCATTATGATTTAGTTAATTGGATAATAATACTGGACAAATAGTTCACAAATGTTACTGCATGATATATTTCATTTGATCAATTAAAACTGGTCCCCACTAGAAAGTAGTTAAAATTATTTAAGAGTAACGTTATTAGAATTCGAAATCAATATTTTAACATTCTAAAGTTAAAATTATATTTAGTGACTCTTTTAATGCATTGAGATATTGCATAATATTTTTTGTAATGCATTGGCATATTGTGTACAATTCCATTGTTCACCTTCTAAGTACAACATTCTTTGTAATTGGAAGAACATTACATTTTTTTGAATTACATTGATTGAATTCCCCTCTCTACCCCTTCCTAAATCTTGACATTACTTATCATTGTGCAACAATGATAAGTATTTAAGTGTAACAATACGTTAATATACTAAAACACCCATATATAGAGTGCACCTTTCACTATACATTTATGATCATTTTCTGAATTAAATAAGGTGGAAAAAACAACTAGTGAGAACGTTGGGATAGTGATCAGAGCATTTTGGTTGGCAAGATAAAGATTTAACATTACAACAACAAATAGCAAAAATTTACTAACTGTGACAAAACATAGGTGCAAACTTAGATTATGGCTAAAAATAGGGTGCAAATTCAAAATATCTTTAGATTGATGATTGTGTTGCACTGGTTTTCTTTTTTTTTTAATCATAAAATTAAAAGAAGTAGGGAATTCTAAATCAATTACTTCAATAATACAGAAGAGCTAGATTTTAGTAGCAGGGCCGGTCCAGAGGTATGGCGAAGAAGGTTGACTACTTAAGCCCCCAAAATTTATACTCCCTCCGTCCCATTTTAATTGTTCACTATTCCATTTTTGGATATTCCAAAATAGTTGTCCACTTTTTATATTTGGCAAGTCATTAATTAGAGCACTTTTTATTATTTCCAATATTACCCTTTAAGTTATCACCACTTTCTTTATTGTGGGCCTCGTCAACTTTTTTTATTAGGAGAAAAGTAAAGGTCATTTTTGGAAATAAGCATTTTCTCTTAGAGTAATCATTGTGTCTCCTTAAGTTGTAGTTTTTCAAAGTTGGACAATTAAATTGGGACGGAGGTAGTAACTTTTTTGGGGCCCTTAAATTTTTATGTCCTTATATATATATATATATATATATCGTTTTACATATGAAATATAAATGATCAACCTTTATACCAAAAAAAACCCTTAAATAGCAAAAGCTAACATTGATTATTACTTCAATTGCTCTAATTATTATCCCAAAACATCAATAATGTGGTAACTTTAATACTTCCATCCTGGTGACTATTAATTAGTAATTATATTTGTCAGGAAATAGCAAGAGCCGCATAATTTTTTTAAAAAATTAATAGAGCCAAAGTTCTTTTTCTACTAGATAGTCATGACTGATTCACTTTCGAAACCTTTTTTCCAAGAAGCCAACCATCCGTTAAAAAAAATTACATTTGTAATGTGAATGGGGCCCCATTTTCATACTTTACATGTTCTCCAAAACATGCGGACCGGGCCTGTTTTGTAATGCCTCTATGTCTGTGATTCTAATTTTTGCTATTTTATATTTTTGGAAATATTAAATAACAATGTTTGTGATAGGTCATTTCTCTCGCATGTATGAAATGAAACTTGCACTTTCAAGATTTGGGAGATCATTTATCGTGTAAATTATATATATATATATATATATTTTAAATCCAATTTCTTTCAATGACAAATACATATAAAAATCTTGTAAAAAACAACCTTTGTTATTGAAGAATATGTTAATATTTTTATTTTATTTTTACAAAATTGTAGTTATAAAATTGAAAGATTGGAGGAAACTAATTGTTATTGGTTGATAGATAATTCACAAACACTCCTGTTCTTTATCAAAATTATAAATTAGTCTAGAAAACGAACAAGTTATCCAATTTTAACTGTTCAAATTTTGGTGTTTGAATGTAGAATATATTATAGATGGTATTCAATTACCATATAAAGTTCATATATATTGGTAATTAAACAATTAACGAAAATTCCAAAAAACAATTTGGAAAGTATAAAAAAATGGTTAAGGCTGTAATTTTGAAAGATACGAACTCTTAATTAACGAACTACAGACAGGACAAATTAAAAACTATGCAATAGTGGTTCAATCTGTAACCGGTAGGAATAGAGGTTTTGCTTTCATTTTGTTTTCATGAAAATACCATCATAATATTGTTTCATCAAGATATCCACTATAGATGTGCGAAAAAAAATTGAAGACAAAAATCAAAAAATCAAAATAATTCAAGAGAAACCAAAATAAGATTTGAATGAGAAAAGTAGAATAACAGTAATAAAAGCAAGCATCATTTTAGGACCAAGAATTCATAAATTACTCTTTCATTATTAGTAAAAATATAAATATTAAAAAAAAACATGTAACAGATGTTATTTAAAATTTAATTAGTTAGGGAAAGCTTATTTGTACGGTACGTTAGAAAAAAAAATTGGGGATAGAATTCATAGTAACCAAATAACATGTACAAATATTGATGGTTTTTCTTTGTGTTTTTTTTAATAGTTTATTGTGTTGAATTATTTAAAAATGGCAATCAAATCAAATTAATAAGTCAAATAGCCTAAATTACATAATTAATAATCTAAGAGCAGTATTTCCCACCCGTGATAAAGAAAGATGTACAAAGAATACTAAACTACATGATAAAGCTAGATATTGTATATATTTATTACAACTCTTTATTTCTGTAAGTAAACATATATAAGACTCCTATAAATTTAAGTAATTTCTAAAGCATTAGAGTAATGAAGCATATTTTAAGATCACATTTTTGCTTGTATTTTATGTTATTAGTTAATATATATAGTTGTTAAACTTATGATTATAAAACTTGAAGACAGGAGGAACTATCGTCAGCAGATACAAATAACATTAATTTACGATGATGATGATGACTTTAAGCTATCTAATAGATAAAGAAGTGGCTTCACTAAGAGGGTTGGGCTAAGTTCTCGAACAGAGGAATCTTCGTTCAAATTATAGATGGTATTCAATTACCATATAAAATTCATATATATTGGTAATTAAACAACTACGGAATCTCTCAAAAAAAGATTTGGAAAGTTTGAAACAACGGTTAAAGCTGTAATTTTGAAAGATCGGAACTCTTAACTAACGAACCACATAAAGAACACTTTAAAAACTATGCAATAATGATTCAATCTGTAATTTTGAAACATGTAAACACCAGTAGGAATAGAGGTTTTGTTTTCATTTTGTTTTCATGAAGATACCATCATAATATCGTTTCATCAAGATACCCACTATAGGTGTGAGAAAAAAACTAAAATAAGATTTGGATGGGAAAAGCAGAAATAACATTAATAAAAGCAAGTATCATTTTAGGACCAAGAATTCATAAATTACTTTTTTATTATTAGTAAAAATATAAATATTAAAAAAAAACATGTAACAGATGTTATTTAAAATATAATTAGTTAGGGAAAGTTTATTTGTATGGTATGTTAGAAAAAAAATTTGGAGAGACTTCGTAGTAACCAAATAACATCTACAAATATTGATGATTTTTCTTTGTGTTTATTTAATAGTTTATTGTGTTGAATTATTTAGAAATGGAAATCAAATTAATATGTCAAATAGCGTAAATTACATAATTAATAATCTAAGAGCACTATTTCCCAACGGTGATAAAGAAAGATGTACAAAGAATACTAAACTACATGACAAATATATTATAATATTTTGCTAAAATGATGTATACGAACTTGAAAAATGATGTGTGTGGTAGGTCATTTTTATTGAGTGCAGAAAACGAAGCTTGCACTTTTAGCCATTGTGAGACAATTTATCGTTCGCATCCTGTACGTCTGTATATATATTTATTACAAATCTTTTTTCTGTAAGTATAAATAAACATAAGACTCCTATAAATTTAAGTATTTTCTAAAGCATTAAAGTAATGAAGCACATTTTAAGATCACATTTTTGCTTGTATTTTGTATTATTAGTTAATATATATATATAGTTGTTAAAATTATGATCATAAAACTTGAAGACAGGAGGAACTAATACTTATTTGTCGATGAAAACTTATAAGCTAATGCAACTTACAATAATGGCAAAGTCATTGGCTACTTGTCTCGGACCTCCAGGGACGAATTCCTCTTAGATTTCCTTCTCTATTCACAAACAACTTATATTTTTTTCATATAAATATTAATAATCTAAAAATATAATTAAAGGGCATCTTTCTTCTTGTCAAAATTGTTTATAACGAAAAAGAAAGTAAATTGTTTTTTAAAGTAACGTAAGCCTTCTCTTGATGTACGTAATGGGTTGATAGAAAAAAATAAGTGAAACAGCCGCCACAGCCCCCCCCCAATTCTCCCATTCAAAACCCAATCAGTACTCCTCTCTTCCACCGTCCTAACATATATAACCAATGGAGTCACTCAAACTTCTCTTCACACCACTCATAGCAACAATGGCCTCATAGCAACAATGGCAATTGTTTCATCATCGTCATCAGATACAAATAACACTAATTTACGATGATGATGACTTTAAGCTATCTAATAGATAAAGAAGTGGCTTCACTAAGAGGGTTGGGCCGCATTCTCGCACAGAGGAATATTCCTTCAAATTATACTAGCAAGAAGTTTCCTAGGGTTTATCGGCTTAAGGGGAGTGCAGGGCCAAATTGCTGCAAGAAGAAGTGCGTTAACGTGAAGAAGGACCGATTGAACTGTGGGATGTGCGGATATAAGTGCAAGTACACGGACATGTGCTGTGGAGGGAGGTGTGTGGATGCAGCCTATGATAAAACGCATTGTGGTGGGTGCTATAAAAAGTGCAACTTAGGCCGGGTCTTATTTTCATTTTGATTTATTTCAAATTAAAAGTTATGTTTTATGTATATGATATAATCAAAATTGTAATAAATCCAGTAGATTGATCAATACAAAAGATAAAGTATATTCTTAGTATTAATTAAGTGAAAAATAGTATCAATGTAAAAGAAAATACAAAAATTAATTTGAGACAAAGTATACAATATTATTCGCATTACATGATATAAAAATATATGATTAAATATGTTTTAGCAGAATGATAAATATTTTACTGCATGAACTATTATGGAATAACAAGTTTACGACATATGCGATGCAGTCTTTATATGGTTTATTTTAATCGTATAAGTAATTAAACAAATTATAGTCTAAAAATAATCATAATTATTCTTAAAAAATAGAATTTTCATTAACAAGAGTTTTATGTGCAATACAAAGAAGGAAGAAAACAATAAGGGGACACATGAGAAACAAAAAACTCTTTGTGTTTAGGATATTTATTCAAATTTTCTTAAACTTCTTTGTCATATTTTTAGCAATTAGATGCAAGAGGTAAAGGTATCTAATAAAAACGTAGCGGAATAAAGGAGAAGTATGTATAATTATATAAAATAACACAAAAATTTATGAAGTATATAAATAAGAATTTTGGTGGATGAATAAATACATGAAAATTTTGAAAAGACACTATATTAAGAGAATAGGTGAAATATATATATAAGATAAATAATACTCATTTATTATAGATACATGGTAAGCTCTCATAAAAAGAGATAATTTTACTTATATTATTATATATGACATGGGAACTTAATCTAGCCAGAAAATTTTAAACTTCCTTCATCTCAATTAAGAATTTCGTTGTATCTTTTGAAATTCTAGAAAAAAACGGATTTCTACAAAATTAATGATGGAGCACAAAACTTAATTATTTTAACAACGTAACAAAAATCTTAATTTTGGAGTTAACACAAGAACAAAAATACACAATACTTAATTTGAAACTGGGGAAAGAATTGGCTAAGTCTAATTAAGGGCCTAACCGTATTGACCCAAAAACAAATAAAGTCAAATTTAACGCCAACAAATTAAAGACGCAAGCTAGTTGTTGTTATGTTGCTTTTATAACTGATTCAGAATTACAAACAAAATTTAAGTCCTTGTTAGTTATTTCTCTCTCTATGGATTGGCAATGTGGGCTTTGATTTGGTCACCTAAATCATCGGCTGGACCAATTTTGACTCTTAAATTGAATGGAATGAAATCATGTGCAATGCACATAACTTTATTTAAAGCGTATTTTGATCATTTTAATTATAAAATAGCTCAAGTTATGTTATTTGTTGAAAATATTAATATGTTTTATACACTATCTGTATTTTATTTTGGCAAAAATTATGGGAGGTTAATTTGTTACAATATGACCAAAATGATCTTGCACGAAATCATGTGCCACGCAAATACATCAAATTTAACAGTTAAATTAGATGTAATGGTCAAAGTGGTACTCACTCCAAAGTTAAATGACCAAAATGATTTGTTTTAAAGTTTGATAGCGAAAGTGGCACTAAATCGAAATCTTAGTGGCCATTTGGACTGTTTACTCTAATTTCTACTTGCCAATTCAAGTTTACTTCTTGAAATTGATTTCATGTTTTTTTAAATTTTTATATACTGTCAAATGTTACTTTGCATAATGCAAAATGCATTTTAATTTGAAGTGCACCAATGAAATTTCACAGCCTAGCACATGAATAATTTATATTGCGTGGCATATATATATATATATATATAGTTCATGTAATCTCTGGGCCTGATTAAATAACTTACTTTTATACCATATAAAGTTAATTTATGTTATGTTTTGTTTCGTTTTTTCAATGACCAAAACAAAAAGTTGAAAAAAAAATTAAATGAAGCAGTGCCTGTGTAACAGATTCGGAATTAGATAACAATATAGATCTTTAAATTAGACAATACTAAATTGGATGCCTATGGCCTTCTCGATATTAGTTGTTCAAAAAAAGAAAAATAATTGAAAAATGGATGCATGTAGTCCATTATTATGAATTAAAGGGGCTACGTCATATGCGAGTATAGGCGAAACTACTCAATGCTGTAATTCTTTCATGATCCACATAATTAGTTTATTTAGTCTTAAATTTTACGGTTAGTTGAGGATAATTTTTTATTATATAGTTGAAGTTAAATTTCTATTAGTTAGAGATCGATTTATAACCATTATTTCTATTAGTTAGAGATTAACTACTATCTTACTTTGATGGTAAGTATGAGTACCTCATAAATAGATAGATTGGAAATTAGGTCATCTCTCTACCTATAATAATACGTAACATTTTATCAGTTACGTATTCAATTTTAGAATACAACACATAAAGGTATATATAAACCAAGAGAGAGAAAATTGTTCCTGGTATTTTGAAATTTGCCTTGAAGAACCATCAATATATTAAAATTAAGTAGGTATATGTGCATGTTATATTAAGTAGGTATATTTTTGGTACTTTTTAAATTGGGTCCCGTTCTATATATTTTGGTTTTTATACATTTAGACTGTATGAAGTATCTTCAATTAATTAATGTATTAAAAATATCTTAAAATATTATATATATATATATATATATATATAATTTCACTGAGCTAGTTTTGGAATTTAAATATTTAATAGAAGTATGCTACATTCATCACTTTTGTAAAAGATCGAGAAAAAAAAAGGGTGATTTTGTTTATATCCACCAAATGTTACAGTTAATCCGCACTGTTAAGTTAATCCACATTACCTATTAAGTTAATCCGCGAGCGTGGATAGACTGACAAAAAAATATTAATAATTTAATTTTATAAATATTATTTTAAATAATAACTTAATACTAAAATATCCACTAAATTAATAAGTATCACCGCTTTAAAAATTTAAATTATAAAATTAAACAATGGATAAATCAATTAACCCCTTAATCCTTTCTGTTTAAATGTTAATGGTGTTCTTCCATCTTTCCCACACACCTTCCCCCGGAAACTTCTAGTTCGAGGGCTCAAATTGAAATTGGAGTTTCAGTTTTCAAAATCTTCAACTCCAAACAGTCTGCTGGAAGATCCCTGGGGAGAGAAACTCTTGGTCATCATTATCGTCTTTTTGATAGCTCAATCAGAAATTAATTGCTCTAGTGAACCCAGTCTCCTACATCTGGAGACGAAGGCGAAGGATTGAAGAATTTGGGGTGTAAAGCGTGCCGAGGTAAAGGAGCTTGGAGTAGCCGGCGGAGGACGTCGGTGCCGGAGGCGGGGTTCGGTCGGAGAGTGGGTGTGCATTGTACGTATGTATGCAAATAATTATGGGTTTTTCTTTCAAGTATTGTTTATACAATGTGTTAGAGAATTTGAGAGGCATAGAGACTAAGCAGTCTAAATTTGCGGGAAGATTGAAAACAAAGATTGAAGAATATATATATATATATAAGAACAGAAGAATATATATATAACTCTGAAGGCCTTTGGCTCATACACCCTTAGCCCGTACAATGGCGTTGACTGTCGCTCAGTTTAAGCTAGAATAATGGGCAAACTCTCCTCTATACAATGTGTTTGTTTGTATGAATGAAGAGAGAGATGATTTGAGGATTATCTCATGTTAATTGGTGGATATATCTATTAATTTTAAAAAGGGTAATTTTGTAAAACTTTTTTCAAAACTTTCGTGATTTAAGGGTGGATTAACTGCAAGATACGATGGATAGAAACAAAATCACCCAAAAAAAAGAGAGTAACATTTAGTAGAAGCAAGCATATAATAAAATATTCACACATTAAACTACTTAATTTGGCAATAATATTAGACTGTCCTTTTATAACAACCTCTATATGGCAACCGCTAATTTGTTCCATGGTATTATAAATCAAACTCAAACAAATTGCCTTCAAAATAATTTCTTCACACCAAAGCACATATCTTCCACCCCCCACCCCCACCTCCTTCCAAATTTAAATCTTACAGTCCGTTTGGATTGAAGGGGATGGATAGAAAGGAAATAGTTAATTAGGAGGTGAAGGAATGAAATATAATGAAAATGAATGAGTTTAATTTTATTGTTGTTTGGATAGTTAAGAATGGAAAAGAATAAAATACAAATAAATCTTGTTTGGATAGAAAAAAAAAAAGAAAGGAAAGTAATGTGATTTAATATATTATTAACAAATTAGGGTTAAATTTGGAATAACGTAAAAATATCATTAAAAACTTTTCCTTTCCCTCCTAATCCTCCCAATATTAGAAGGAAACAAAATAAAGGAATAAAGAGGATTGATATTCCCTCTCAATCCCTCCGTTTCCTCTCCACTCCCTCTTATAAATCTATCCAAACGAGTGAAATGCAATCATTCCTCCTCTTTTCCTTTCCTTTCCTCCCCATTCCTTCAATCCAAACGGACTGTTAGTTTCATCCATACATATACATAATATATTGTGTATCGACCTATAAAATTATCCAAACTTTTTATTGCGAGACTTAATATTTTCTCTTGATGTTACAACCTACTAAACACATTTTTTTATAGTGTGTGTAGGTGATCCATCCTTAATATTGTTAATTAACAAAAACAAAAAATAGGATCTAATGGTAAAGAGGGGAGGAAAAGAAATTGCATTTGTGGCATCGGACATTTTGTTCTGACTTTAAGTATTGTTGGGTGACTATTTTAAGTAGTTTATGTTCTTAAAAAATAATCTTTATTTTTACAGCATATATAGATTTTTAATAGGTGCCGTTTTTTATGTTATTTTATTAGTAAATTGATTTACATCTGTCTAAGTCAGTACGTACGTCAAATAAATAAAAGGTCAGTTTCGTACCAACCTTTGATTGCCTAATTATAACACATGTTGGTCAAACAGAAGATAATATTGCACAGCAAATTAAGTGCTCCTGTAACGGTTTTTCTTTTAACTTTGAATAATTTTCAACTTCTTTTTTTCCCCATCTAAATTAAGAAACATTATATATATATATAAGGAAAATCTTCATTTCTTGCTTGGATGATATAATTGAACTGAATTTGTCAAATTTATTTATTTATCAATACCGCTTGTCGAAAACACAATTTTTTTATCTCTAACATTTAATTTTAATTTCTTAATTTTTATAGCATTTATTTAATAAATAAAAGGTCAGTTTCGTACCAACCTTTGATTTCCCAATTATAAACTTTAATAGAATTTTTATAAAACCTTCAAATTCTATAAATAATTTTTATAGAATTTATTTATAATTGAGTCAACTATATATTTTGTGAAGTGGATAAAATGTGACCCTTACCTAAATAATCCACGTGTATGTGCATATAAAAATATCTACTTTTAATTTTTAATATTCTAATTAATTTCCGCTGCTTGATTTATAATACGCCAATACAAGTTTTCTTCTTTGAGAGCCTAACTTCTTTTATAATACGCCACTGACTAAGACCATCCCACTAACTATACAAGAAGTCAGCCATTTTAAATCCTTACAAATTTCAGTATAAATACCCTTTTCATCAACCTCTATATTTCATCCAATACATTTCATATAACTTCCCCATCTCATTACCAATTCTCTCTCTCTCTCTCTCTCTCTCTCTCTCTCTCTCTCTCTCTCTCACACACACACACACACACACGCAGCATAAAGTTACACCACCATGAAGAATCTAAGGTCCTTTTTAATATTAGCCATGTTCATGGCGTTGATCATTAGCGCTTTGTCAATGCCATCCGAAGAACAAGTTATTGACGACGAAGATGAAACCCCTGTCCTCGATGAGGAACAAACAACATCACTTCGAGGGGCCAGCCGTTTTCTTGCCCAAAAAACACGTGCCAAAATGACATGCAACAAGTACCCCAGAGTGTGTCGGGCAAAGGGGAGCGCGGGGCCTGATTGCTGCAAAAAGAAATGCGTAAACGTGAAGACAGACAGGCTCAACTGCGGTGCATGTGGCAAGAAGTGCAAGTATGGTGAGATTTGTTGCAATGGCAAGTGCGTGAATCAGTTATCCAACAAGAGGCATTGTGGGGGTTGCGGCAACAAATGCGACAAAGGAGGTTTGTGCGTCTACGGACTTTGCAGCTATGCGTAGAAAATAAATTAGGATGAATTATTTTTAGCTGTTAATTAATATTGATGCATTTGTTTGTTAATCTGGTGTGTAAACAATAAAGAGCAAGCCATTTCTGTACTAAGGATGGTTCGCCTATGATTATTTATTCTTTTTGTTCGTTCTTGTGAAATTGTAATATTGATATACTATTCAATTAGTTTTATAACCCGTCCAATGGGCGAACCTTTGTAAATTGCTTTGTGAAATTATAATTGTCAAACATTACATGGAAATAACATCAATATTATAAAAAAGCATGAAAGATATAGCTTTAGAATACACAATCATAAAGTAATTGTAAATGAATAGCTATGGTAAAAACTTATTCATAAAAACTATTACCAAAACTTATGCTATCATAAAACTAAATCTATACTATGAATATGGTTCACAACTATTGCCATGATCACATCCTTTTGATGTATACTTTAAGGGCTCGTTTGGTTCGAGTTTTGGGAATGGAATGAGCATGGAATGGGAATACTTGATTCCTGGAAAGTTATTTTACTGGCATCTAGGATGTCATGCCGATGTTTGGTTCAACCGGAATAGGAATGGAATAAAGTATCAATTACAAAAATACCCTTCTTTTTATAAGATGAGAAGACATCACCTACTAATTTTTCAAAAGAGACAATTACTATAATAAATTACACATGCCTAGCTAATAACTATCCTACAAAAATTACAATTTTTGTAATTAAAAAAAATTACAACAGGAAAAAAGAAAAGAAAAAAGTTCCAAATAATTTTTTTTTTCATTTTTTTGCAGCAGCGTAATTAAAAAAAAGTTCCAAACAATATTTTCATACACTGATGGAAAAAGAATTATTTATTCATAAGGAAGAGTGTTATTTTCGTCCTAACATGAAAAAATTAAAAAAGATGCCCCTTGGTAATGGTTTATTCCTTATGATTTAAATGGGAGAACTTGGAGGGAAAGGTTTGTACCTGGAATCATTTATTCCGGACTTAAAACTTGAACCAAACGTGGGAATCGTTTCGGAATGGAATTTAGCATTCATGGAATGGTTTAAATCTTGAACCAAACTAGCCATAAAAGTTTTCCTTGCTACAAAAGTATCTTGGGGAAAATTTTCACGGAAATATTTCATATTTCACTGGGAAGCCACTATAGGTAAATTTATTTATATATATGTTCTGCCAATTAATTAACATTACATGATAAATCAACAACAATATATAATAAAGAAGCATGAATATGTTAAAAATGAAAGAAGTGTACGGATTGGGAGGTACTGAAAACAAATTAGAAACCTTGTGTTTTCTCAAGCAAAATCGTGATGCAAAATCTATTTGTATTTAATTTGCAGGGTTGCTTAATTGCAGTTGATAACCAACAATTAATTATTTGTATGCGGACCAACAAAATTAAAAAAGTTAAACAAATTTTTACATTTATTTGATGTGTATGTGTGTTATCATATATACATTCAGATCCAGGAAAAATAAAATTAGAAAAAGGCATTTGCATGTCCATAGACGTGTAGAGCACTTTAAGAGAATAAGTTCGCGCTCGATCATATATATAGTTTAGCAATTCAATTTAACATTATTTATGTGTATGCACGCAGATATATATATATATATATAGTTGCAAAACAAAAAAAAACATTATATTCCATGGAATATAAATATATATTAAAAACATGACATCGATCAGAAAGAAATTTGAATGCATTGATACAATGACGGGACAAAACAAAAGAAGCTAGCGAAGATCAAATTCCTAGATCGAATTGAATGCATTGATACAATGACGGATTCGAACACATATATGTTATATTTATTTATATTTGGAAAAAAGAGGAAATGCAAAAATGCAATATAGTTAACATGCACAGTGTGTTAAATATCTATTGATGCTTAGTATGGGAAAATAGGTTGAGAGACCTTCTTTCATAATTTTATACAACAAAAGGACATCATACATTAGCTTAATGAATGAAGGATTTTTTAACATTATTGTTATATTGTAAGGACAATTTTAGCTTTTAGGTTAGTTGCAAGTATTTTGTCTTTTACAAATTAGATAATTTAAGAATTTTAAAATGACTAAACTGCCCTTCCCTCTTCCAACTCATAATCCCGCGCACAGACCAGTGAAGAGCGAAAGAGGCGAAGACTGGAAGAGTGGGGAAATTACACTACGATTCAAGAGAGGAATGCTATCATCTTAGATTGACGGAAAGCATCTTAGATCGATAGGATTAACAAAGGAAAGGAGAAGAAATTTCTTAGTTCCATGGATGTTGAAGCACTATCTAGGTATAGCTTTTTTCTTTTTTTTTTTCATGTTTTTACCTGTGATTTTGCTTCGTTTTGGTTTGTTGTAGCTTATATTTAGAGGATTTGATGAAATAGTGTTCAATCAATCCATGTATATTTAGATTATGGAGAATTTGATGAATTCTCTGTTTTCCTTTTCTTTTCCTCCCAACTACAGAAAAACTGCAAAACTGATTTTGCAGTTCTTTTAGTTTTAATGATATATTTAGATTATAGAGAGAGCTATCACATTTTTTGCTTATATTTGTGCAAAAGTTGTAGAAATATTACTTCATTTTGGTTGTTTTAGATTATATTTGGAAGATTTGATCCAATAATTAATGATTGTTCATGTTTTTAAAGGTAGTTTTAGCATCCTTGTGATCTATCTATGTATATGCTCTGTTTTTCGTTTTTCTCCTTTGTGCAGAAAAAACTGCAAAACTGATTTTGCAGTTTTTCAGTTTTTGATCTAAGTTTTTTTAAGTGCATTATTTCTGCATTTGATTCTTATATTGTAGGTTTTGGTTAGTTTAAATGTGTGATTTCATATGTGAATGAATGAACATACATGTTTGTTATGCAATGTATTGCTTCTAAGTTTTTATGTCTCATTTTTTAGGGATCTTGATAGATGCATTATAGGCGTGGTTTATTAGAATGGTTGTTCTTTTGGAATTCAATTGTTTCTCGGTATGAGTGTTGAAGAACTAAAACGTTTGGTGTGTGAGAGGTGGTCCGATATTAATCCCTTGTGTGTAGATCTATTTGTTACTCGTGATGACAAAGAGTTTGTTACTTGATCATTGGATTAATGCGTTTTTTTCCGGGAAGAAGATATTGTGTTATGTGTTCTAATATGGCTGAAAGTTATAATTCGTGGGTTGCAAATGAACGAAATCTTCCTATAACAACGATGCTAGATCAAATTTGTGTGAAAATAATGAAGCAAATGTCGGATAAACGTGAATTGTCGAGGAATTAGAAAACTCTCTTGCGTCCGGAGGTTGAAAAATGCTTGAAGAAAAAGGTTAATGAGAGTTCGATATGGATGGTTATCAAATCATCTGATTCCGTCTTTGAGGTTATAGAGCAAAAGTCTTATCGCGTAGATCTTTCAACATAAGAGTGTGGTTGTAATTCATGGCGGATTGATGGCTTCCCATGTTCGCATGCCGTTTTGTGTATTTTGGCTGATAGGAGATTGTTTATGACTATTGCGATCCTTGTTTCTTTACGTGTAACTTTCAGAGTTCTTATGCAGATGCAATTTACCCGGTGCCAACTTATGACCGTCCTACTAATGTCTCTGGTGTATCAAAAATTTTACCTCCCGATTGTAAAACTCAATCCGGTCATCCTAAAAAGAATCGAATTGATTGCTCCGACTCAAGTACAAAGAAGAAACGGAAGTGTGGAAGGTGTAACCGTTATGGATATCACAATAAGAATATGTGCACTGCATCGATTGTTTAGATTTTACTATGGCATAGTATAATTATATTTAGCGAATATTTGAAGTTTTAAAATTCTTGGTATGATTGAGAATTTTTTCGGATTCCTTTAGTTTTGATTTTAAAATAATGTAATTTTGATTTTGATATATGAATGGTGATGTTTTTCTATTTTTGTGGAATAAACAATATCAAGATGTTTGCTATTCTTTACAAGTTGTTTATTTGAATGCAAAAGACTTTGATTGTCTATGCTAAATTGCACTCGGATTTAGTGCAAAAGGTCAAATATTTCTGGTAAATTGCATGCGCATTTAGTACAAAATCGTTTTTACAGTGAAATATTTCTAAAGATTGCACGTGCATTTACTGTAAAATCGATTTTGCAATGAAATGTTTCTAAAGATTACACGCGCATTTAGTGCAAAATCGTTTTTGCAGTGAAATATTTCAGTGCAAAAACGATTTTGCACTAAATGCGAGTGCAATCTTTAAAAATATTTCACTGCAAAATCGATTTTGCACTAAATTGAGTATGGCTAGGAATGCAATTCATAACCAGCATTCAGTAATTAGATTGGAGATCTTTGTTGATGAAGGAGATTGAGCTACTAAAATTGCGTGAATAGAACTGGATTACAAATTGTGTGAGAGGAGTGGGAGGTTGATGGCACAACTCGTAATTAACCAAAAAAGAAAGGGGCTTTTCTTAACTTTAGTAAGACACTTGTCACTTTTATATTAATTGTCCTTAATTTATAATAGTAATGTAAGGTGTCCTTTTATTGGTTTTAATTTTGTAGGATGCCCTTTAAACCCATTGCCCCTTTTAGTATTTATCATTAAAATCCAAGTAGAAATAAAAGGAAACCAGAAGGGAATATTGTCCAAACCCCATTTCTAGTAAATTATTCTAAATTTAGTACTATCTTACTTCATAATATGACAATTACAATGTTCAAATGCTGTATCCAAGCCTAGAATACATAAACAGAAAGATCTTCGAACATTCTCCACATGTAATGAACTTAAATATATGTTTATGTTAGAGCTTTTAGGTATTTGGAAAAAAAATCTGAAAAGAAAAAAACCAAAGCAAGCATTTTTGTGTTTCCCTGAGTACTACATATATAGGAGAGAGAGAAAACTTTTCATGGGTTTTTATAAGGAAGAATCTTGCTAAGGGCTTGAGCCCTTTGGGTATTAGACTTTTGTAATATTGGGTGAGAACTTGGATGGTGTGATTCAGCACTCGCGCCAACCCAGACCAGACCAGGTCGGGCCCGGGCTATGGGCTTAGGTAAACTATTATCTTTTTGGACAAAATTCATTTGGAATTATTTCTTTTGTTAAAAAAAATATTTATTTTTTGAATTTCAAAATTGAAAATTAAAATGGCTTTTTCAGTTAGTCTTTTTGCCGTTGTTTTGGATAGCTCCTCTCCCTCAACGCAACGGGAGAATTTTTCTCTTTTTTAAAAATACTTTTGTCTTCTTCCTTAAAAAACACAAAAAATTATCTCCATTGTTTTCTATCTTCTGAAGCATAAAAAATTAAAAAATTCTCCAATTTTTTTTTTGCCTCTGCCAGGAATCTTTTACCCATTCCAGGTAAGTTATAAAGGGAATTAACTTTTCGATTTTCCACCGTGCAAGGGAAATCAAGATAGAGAGAATTATCTAGGCTGTTGTATCATATATCGGGACGGCGTGGCCATTGACAACTGCTAGCATAAATATCGAGCAAAGTCGCAAAACGCCTTAAAGAGCGGGACCTAGTCCATGACTCAACCTAATATTTCCCGATAGCTAATTTTTTGGTAACTTCTTTATGTTCATATTTTGCAATTCTAGTTTCAACATGGCTTTTCCAAAAATTATCTTGGATATTAACAAAAGGGGAAAAACAAAAATTATAAGCAACAGGGACTAACAAGCCTTTGATATGGACCGAGTAAGATGATGTAACCAAGTAATAGTTTATAGATTACTACATGTATATCTATTTATATATATATATAGAGAGAGAGAGAGAGAAACAGAGAAGTGAAGAGAATAAACCTGAACGAATTAAATATATATGATGGACCGATTATGCAAAAGAAACAGCGGTAGGAGAAGGGAGAGAGCTCGATATGTAGGAAAAATTAAAAAATTGGAACCCGATCAAATAATAAACTGGTAAATTAATGTAACATGTTTGAGTAAGACTTAAAAAAGTAATAGATTTTAGATAAATTGTTAGAAAGTAGTATATATATCATATAACCAATTATGAACTTCTATATATATATATATCATAATATCATATAATAATCATTGTATTCATTCCAGCCAAGAGAAACAACCTATCAAGAAGCATTCAATGGTACAAACATCCGGATTAGCCGATCTTCAGTCATTCTTTACTGAGGGATATAGACATAGAGAATGCATGTATAAATAAGTAGGTATATGGAAGTAATATATATATATATAATATTTTGAAAAAAAAAATAGAGAGGGGACAAGTATATGATATACCCAATTTTGAATAATTAGTGTAGAGAGAGGAACTAAATTTGTAAATAGAATAGTGAGCATTTGAAGAGAAAGATTGACGGTGGTTTGAAGAGTTATTGCAACCTTTAAATAATGAGGAAGTAGTTTGCGGAGAATTATTTCTTCCTTTTGATAATGACAAAGCAGTTTCTGCAACGGTTCTTTTGTAAGGAAGAGAAAGGAGATTTAGGCACCGTTTAATAGTAACATAGAAAAGAAAAAGAAAAATAACTAATTTGGATGAGAAGATGGAAAATAAGTTGAGCGATGTGGTGAGATAACTCCTAAGGCTCCGTTTGATTGCAAGGTGGAAAAGGAAAATAAATTGAGTTAGTTTTGGTGAAAAGATGGAAAATAAGTTGAGTGATAGAGGTGATATCCTCTTGATTTTTAAGTTTTTCCATAAAGAAATTTTCTTTGCTTGGTGGTGAGTAAAAATTTTCCACCAAAAACATTGAAGGATTGAGGATATATACTCATAAAATGAGCAACATCTTTCACCTTATTTTCTATCTTTTCACACAAATTAGCTAAATTTATTTTCCTTTTCCATCTTTGCAATCAAACAGAGCCTTACTTTTTGGTTTTTTCCATGAAAAAATTTTCTTTGGGTGGTGGTGAAAAAATTATTTCCACAAAACATAAAGAATAATTAAAGACATACTCATTTTAAAATGAGTATGAGATAGAGAACATCTGACCACATATCTTAACTTATTTTTCATCTTCTTATTCAAATTATTTGTTTTTCTTTTTATTTTTCATGTTACTATCAAATGGAGTCTTAAAAATAAAAGAGAGGAGAGCGAGGAGGGCAAGCCATAGATAGAGAAGAGAAAGAAAGGATATTCAAAATTTGAGGGAGGAGAAAGGAGAGAGAGGGGGGAGAGGGGACACGTGTCAACAAACGGTGCAATTTTTTATTATATATATATATATTAGTTTTATGATATGATATTATTATTCTTAGAAGAGAAAGAAAAGAGATTTAGAATTTTTATCATGCCATTGGATAAAAAATTTATCCAATGTACGTTGTTAAAATTGATGGTAATTATTGTTTTAATTATACCATTAGAAATATTCTAATTTGTTGTAAAGGATACCAAAAAATATTAAATCATGTTCAATTAATTTAATAGCACAATTCGTTTTGGAGGTGGATTGGTTTTGCCAAATGGATTGAATGAAATTATTCTGGGGGCTATTTGTGCAAACATGGCTAAGAAATATGAGTAGTTTCGCCTCTGATTGAACAGAACATATTTTCGGTTTTGAGTTATTGTTTTCGAATTAAGAGAAAACATAATATATCAAATTATCACCGGATAATGTGCGTAGGTCATTTCTCTTGCATCTAGAAAATGAAACTTGTACTTCCAATCGCAGCATACACCAAATCTCTATTTTTAACTTCATTTGAATTAAATATGAGTTTAATAGGAATCTTGTAGCAATTGACAATGTATTTCATGTACCAGATATTTAAAGTGTAGATCATTGTTTTTCATCATAATCAATGCTATTGGTTACATACAAATATAGAAAAATGCCATAGAAAATAATAATAAAGGATATTATATAAATGGTGGTAGTAATAAAAAACATTCGTTAAAAATCATTATTTTAAAGGACAATTTTTTAATGAAGGACAAACTATTAATTATTTTATTATTTCAAATAATTAAGTTGAATTCCAATACGACCCTTGTTAAAGATAATTACAAGAAAATAAATATAAAATTAAATTCAAATTAAATCAATGAAAATAAATTTAAACAAATTCAAATACATCATGAGAAATTCAAACAAAAAGATAAATACAAAAGTTATTCAAAAAATGTCAAGCATGTGGTCCTCAACTTTCAATTTTCTGTAGGCAATAAGTTTCTTATTTTTTAAAAATCATTAGGCTCTATAGAAGACTAGCGTCATGACATAAATAACAAAAAAGGTAGATATGGGCTACAAAGTTCCGCCCTCTAAACTTACAAAAAGGTCTTTCAAAAGAACTAAGAATAATAGAAAAAATAACTAAACTTGAAAAATGATGTAAATCAATATAATAAAGTTCATTACATAAAAACAGCGAGTCCACTATTGTAGCCCAATTTTTGGAACTTCAAACGTTTTAGAGTCGGGCCCATAACTACTAAGGAGAAAGAAATGCATAAAGGGAAATCCTACAACTACTAAGCACCCCAGTGGTCACTGAGCTCCTTCAATGCTATCTCCATCAGCTCTATAAGGTGAAAGCAGGCCTGCCTCCCATTTTTCCAGTAAGTCAGGATCCTCTTCCCTTATCAACTAGATGATTGCGAGGACGTAACCCCTCTTCTCCAAAATCTTGGCCTCAAGCTCTAGAGTAACACCCATGTATTTTGGGAGCTCAATACCCTTGAGATTGTCAGGTTAGTCAAGGGCGAGGTCGCAATCCTTATAAAAACAAGCCACGTAGGCGTCACAGTGTGACGTCCTGAGTGATGAGTACTCCCTTGTGTGGAGGAATGGCAGCTCGAGCGATGAGTACTCCCTTGTGTGGAGGAATGGTAGCTCAAAGGGGGCATCCCACACCGGAAGTTGGGGGATCCTTGGAGACCCATATGAGTAAGATATGGTCGCTAATTAAGTACGAGGCCCCTTGGGACCGTGTGTGATCGGTTGCCAGGACAAAACCTTGCGGAAAGGGCTGCTTGGGGGAACCGAGTGGAGCTGCCAAAGAGGACAATATCGCCGCTGCGTACTCTGATACCGGGACGAGGCCTTTTGGGTAGCTCACTGGCTTCGGATCCCATAAGAACTCCGAAGTTAAGCGAGTAGTGGACCAGAGCAATCCCAGGATGGGTGACCCCCTGGGAAGTTGGTCGTGAGCTTCCAGAAACAAAGTCGTGAGGGTAGATGTCCTGGGGCTAAGGCCTGGCTAGGACGCTACCCAGAGCGGACAATATCATACTGAGGTGGGACTGGGTCGTTACAAATGGTATCAGAGCGGACCCCACAGAGTACGGTGTGTCGACGAGGACATCGATTCCCTTGGGGGGAAGGATGTGACGCCCTAAGTGATGAGTACTCCCTTGTGTGGAGGAATGGCAGCTCGAGCGATGAGTACTCCTTTGTGTGGAGGAATGGTAGCTCAAAGGGGGCATCCCACACCGGAAGTTGGGGGATCCTTGGAGACCCATATAAGTAAGATATGGTCGCTAATTAAGTACGAGCCCCCTTGGGACCGTGTGTGATCGGTTGCCAGGACAAAACCTTACGGAAAGGGCTGCTCGGGGGAACCGAGTGGAGCCGCCAAAGAGGACAATATCGCCACTGCGTACTCTGATACTGAGACGAGGCCTTTTGGGTAGCTCACTAGCTTCGGATCCCATAAGAACTCCGAAGTTAAGCGAGTAGTGGACCAGAGCAATCCCAGGATGGGTGACCCCCTGGGAAGTTGGTCGTGAGCTCCCAGAAACAAAGCTGTGAGGATAGATGTCTTGGGGCTAAGGCCTAGCTAAGACGCTACCCAGAGCGGACAATATCGTACTGAGGTGGGACCGGGTCGTTACACACAGACCTTGGCAAACTGTCCCCCTTGTTTATAGAAGCTCTCAATGACTTGGACCTCAATTGCAAGAATGGAGTCTTTCAGGTCCTTGGCCTCATTCTTTATCTCAGAGACCTGGTTCTTAGTGGCTTCATGTTGATGAAAAGTAGCAGAGAGTTCGTTCTTCTTGATTTCCAGTTGAGACTGGAGCTCCTTTATACTTGTCGCAGTCTCTTCTTGACCTTCTCGCTCGAGCTCCATCAATTTCTAAGCCTCTTCCTTGGCCTTACACTCGAGCTCTATGACCTGTTGAGCTTTCTCCCTTACAGCACGTTCGAGCTCTACAACTCTGCGTGCCTCCTCCAACTCTGCCTTAAGGCTTTCATTCTCCTTGTTAGCCTTCTTAGCTTAGGCCAAAGCCCCTCATTCTTAGCTCGCAACTCCTAGAGATCTCCACAGGTCTTCTCCAAGGCAGCTGAGAGCGGCCAACTGGAAGTCCCCTCCTGAGCTATGTGGATGGTCGAGTAGAAGAGGGAGATGGCCTGAAAAGAAAATAATACAGTCAGAAGAGCTCGAAGGAAAATAAAAAGAAAAAATAGTTGGGAAGAACATAGAGACTACCTGACTCATGTAATGACTAAACTCATCAACCAAACTACCGGTCCCCGCCAATCTGGCGTACTAGAGCATGCCTTCCCCAAAAGGATGCAATGTAACCCTAAGAATAAATAATCCAGAGCCGTCAGTCCTGGTGGACTCTGTAACATTATATGTGGCCCCACAACTGAAGGCAGATTGTTGATGTGCCACCTCGGGGTCAAGCTCCTTTAGCTCGTCTTCATCTTCAGAGAACACTAGCTTGTATGTGCCCCTGACAGGAGAAGCCCCTTTCTGAAGGGAAACAGGGGCATCATCATACTCGAGCTCTGCATTCCTCCCCAGCTCCATCTCGTGTGGACTTAATGGAGGAAGTTGGCTAAGGTACTGGTCATCTTGTCGACAAAGGAGCCGATGAGGTCTTCAGTCTCCATGACCTGTTTAGGAGTGTCGTACTTCCTCAAGAGCTGGAGCTGAGGGCACAGTGGCATGTGGCGCAATATTAGAGGTCCCCTTATCTGTCTTGGACATCTTTATGGCTGGAGGACCTCTTTGAGAAGTCCTCTTCCACCTATTTTCCCTTTCCAGACTAATTACTAGAGGTCTACCTGCACAAGCAAAAAGGAAATATAAGAAAAAGGAGAGTCAAGAGCACTGAATAAATAGAAAGAGATCTTAGAGCAGTATACTTACTAGAGGGCGGCAAGAAAGAAACTTGGCAAAAACGTTTTTACGGTTCTTAATCAAATGGAACTTTTAAGCTAACTTATGGAAATATATTTTTTAATGTATGAAAATATAAGAAAATACTCATTGATTCATTCATCAAGTGATATATAACCAATGGAAAAATTAGATTCAAACCTAAATTGAATTATATTCAAAGATTAATTATGCATCTTTCACTACGGACCCCTTAAAAAGGATTTAGCTGCACATAATCAAATCAAACACGAAAAAAAGCTTATAAATCATGAAAACTAGTAGAAAAATACTTCATAATGTATAAAATCAGATTTTAAAATGTTTGGCTTTGAAATTTCTCAATTTTGATTTAAGACGAAGATTTTTCGGCTAAAACAGTAAAGAAACTCAAAACCGACAAAAACTTAACAAACTCGACTTAAACCCTAATAATTCTGAAAAATAATATTACTAATGACCAATAATGAATCACACATTAATATCATGGAAGAACGGTAAACTATTTGAACATAAAGGGAGAATCAAGCATTAATCAACGAAAAACCGGCAAACCGACAAAATAGAACTATAGACCCTAGAACCAGCCTTTAAAATGAGGGTTTAAGGTGGATTCCAAAATATATATTATCTAAAATAACTAATCTATGAATAGAAAAGCAAACAAACAACCAAAAGTAATTCAATTGAAATAAAATAGAAAACTAAGGTTTACCCGGAACACAATTGAAACTTGAATTGAAACTGGATTGAACGATGAATTAATATTGAATACACTGATGTTCCCACCTCAAAATATCATAAATAAACTAACCTAACAATTGTTTTGAAGAATAAAAAAAAACTCTCAACTTCAATCTTCAAATTCAGCACAAAAGCTCTCAAGAAAGTTACGATGCTCTATGCCTCTCTGTTAATCGATTCTAAATTGTGAGTACCCTAAAATATGACACATATGACATTTTATATAATACACAAGTGTCTCTGGTCATGGGTTCAATAATCCTTGAAGAAAATGGCCAAAAAGAGCTAAAAAACAAAAACGGGCCAAAAATGATACGGGAAGCAATCCTGGTGTGGGGATCAATCCTCAATATTTTTTTTTCATTTAGCTACTTCTTTTTTTACTCATAATTTTTTTCTCCGAACTCCGATTGACCCACCTTTTTTTCCTATGCGTAGGTAATATAAAGGTCTACAACTTTTGTTTCTAAAGGTTTCTTCAAATTCCTAATGGATAAAAACTTTGATCAGCTACAACTTTGGGCTTTTTACGACAGTTCTCAATTTTGCTCGGAAACTTCTGAAATTAATTCGATTGAGCTTCTTTTCTCTTGGGATCATCTTGGATATTTGCATTCACTTCATTCATCCCTAGGGACATGTTTTTCTCTTCTTGATAGTGCTTTGGAGGTAGTTTGCGGAGTTTTTCTTGCCTTAGGCCTTGAAATGAATATTGACTTTTTCTTCAAACCTTCTTCTTATACTTTTCCGCTTTCAACCTTCTTTCTTGCATACAACCTCAGTTGCTTAACCACTTTAGGCCTGCAAAATGGCTTAGTAACATAGAAATACAATGCAATGCCTTCTTTTCATTCTTAAATTGAATTTACATACAATTTTCGATTTTAAACAGTAATTAAAAACTAATTGAGCCTTGTTTAAGGGATTAGAAATGTAATTTATGGGCTCACTCACCTCCCCTTATTAACGTATTGCTAGTCCCTAACAATGGAGTGATAGAATAACATATATTTATAAAAACAAACACAAAAAAGAAAGAAAGAAAAACACAATCATAAACTAAATAGTTGCATTAAGCATATGAAATAAGCCTTTAAACCCCTAGGTCTCCCCTAGTAGGATGAGTTGTGTCTCGTGAGGGTTTTCAGTGAATATACCCACAAAATTCCCGATTGCAGTTCAAGTCTTGTACCAAAGTCGCCTATCATGCATAGATTCTCTATCAAATGGCACAAGTTGGGAGTAAGTTAAGCAAAAAGAGAGTTATCCTGTCTTGTAGCAAGTGTGGTAATACTGGACACAATGTAAGAACATGTAAGGGGCAGAGTACAACAAGTGGCAGTGGGGCATCAAGGCGAACATGCAAGGTAAAAGTGTAGTTTATTATATTTTTTATGCTAATTATTAACATGGTTGTAGTCTTATTGAATGAAAATTGTTTAAATGTAGGTGAGAAGAGCATCACAAGCTCAAGCTACACCAAGACAAGCTAGTCAATCAAAACTCAATCTGCACCAGCATAATCTAGTCAATCTCAGTCATAATATGCACCAGCACTTTAGTGATGAACACTCTTTTTGTCTGTCTTTTTTTTTTTGGGGGGGGGGGGGGGGGGGAATGAATGTTTGTTTTTTGGGGGGTTGTGGTCAGTTTGGTTGATATTTTTGGGGATGTAATTAAAGGGTATATTGGATAGTGGTCAGTTTGGTTTGAATATCCCATATGTAATGACATTGGTCAAGTAATTAAACTTTTTCATTGGATTTCATAAACATTACATATTTCATTGCATTACATAAGTAGTTCATTACATTTGACAATAAGACTTGCTTACATTTGACAAGAATAGGTGCTTTCTTTGTCAATTGATAAAAACCATATAATTATAACACACGCTACAACCACCATCCACCATTTCACACAATTTCCTCTCTTGGGTTTTCTTTGTCCTTCAATAATCCACAAATACAAGTCTTCCCAGATCCAAAATCCACAACCAATATGCTCTAGACACTTGAGGAATCTCCTCCCTGGATTTTGGAGAGTTCTTGAGGTGTAAACATCTGCTAACTTACCACAGAAGCAATAAACAGGTGGCCTTCCAGGCTTCTATATTTTTTTCAAGCTTCAACGATAGGTATTACTTCCAAAATCTCTATTTTCTCTTCTTCTTCTTCTTTTCTTTCTACTCAATTTTTCTGCTCGAAATCTCTATTTTCTCTTCTTCTTCTTTTTCTCTGTTCGAAATATTGGGGAAATGTTGGAATTGTCGTAGGGAATTGTTTAGGGGGAAATACAGGGTAGTTTTGGAGGGAAATATTAGGGGGAATTAGTTGGAGGAAATAAAAGTGGAGGGAACGAATAATTATTTTGTATTTGACTAAAATACCCTTAATTGGGTCATGCAATTGGCAAATGATCTCACTGCCGTTAGATTTTAACAGTGGGATTTGACAGAGTGGCCACATACAGTAATTTTTAAAAGTTTAATGGTTCAATTAAAACTAAATGAAGTTTAGTGGCTATTGGTAGAATTTGCCAATAGTTTAGTGGCTATTGGTAGAATTTGCCAATAGTTCAGTGGCCATGGATAGTATTTACTCCTAAATTAATCACCCCCATCTCCTTCAATTCATTTCATATCCCTCTTTCTCTGTTACTTTTCAAACCATCAACCATGTCCTCTATGGTTGATGGTCAGGTACCCATCACCCAACTTAGCCATATCTTTTGCCAGACGCAATCCATAGAATATATGTAATTTGTCTTTTACTTTTGTATTTCTTCGTTGGCGTGTTTAGATCTATTAATGTACGAGTTTTTGTTTCTGTAATATCTGAATCTATCATATTCTGGGAAGGAAAGAATTTTTTTTAGTAGTCTAACATTTTTGTTTTTATTTTTTTCAAGTTTCAAATGGATCTGGCAAAAAAATATTCAATTTTTGTTCAAATCTAAATATATTTTTGCACTACAAAAGACTTAATTTGTATATCCATCCATCAGCGAGGAAAAGAATCATTTTTTATGGTTCCATAACTTCCATTTTATTTATTTATTTTATTATTATTGTATTATTTATTTAGATTTGAGTAGATCTGATAAATTCTAAAAAAAACGTTGAAATTAATTGATGTTTACGGTCTTATTACACTTTGTTTGGGGGTTTAAGAGAGAAAAGAAAAGAAATAGAATGTATTAATCGGAGAAAAGAGAAAGGTTCTCTCCTTCGTTTGGGAGTTTAAGAAAGAAGATAATGTTTGTGCTTGTGAGTTAAAAAAGAAAAGGAGAGAAAATATCATATTTTGAAGATTTGTTATGTATTTTAAAGATAAAATTGTCAATAATTAGTTTTTATTAAGAAGACTCTTCTCTCCAATTTGGAGAGAATAATTTGGAGAGAGAGTTTTAATTAATTTTCTTTGTAAAAAACTTCCAAACAAGATAATGTATTGAGGCCCACTTCTCCTCTTGTATAAGGAATATATATATATATATATATATATCATCCGTTTGGAGAGGAGAAGGATATATATGCAATATATAATATATTCTGGCCCACTTACTCTCGATCCCAATTTTATTATGGGCTCATTATTACAGATGATATATATATAATATAGACAAGAGGAGAAGGTTTTAAGGAATTAAGGATATATATCATCCGTTTGGAAGTTTCTAATGTATTCCTTATACATTATCTTGTCTCGAATATAAACAAGATAATGTATAAGGAATACATTAAAAACTTCCAAATAGATGATATATATATATATATATATATAACTTCCAAAAACTTCCAAACATATGGTATATATAACTTTCAAAAACTTCTAAACATATGATATATATATAACTTTCAAACATATGACATAAATAACTTCCAAAAACTTCCAAACATATGATATATATATATGTAACTTTCAAAAACTTCTAAACGGCTGATATATATATATATATATATATATATCTTCAAATATAGACAAGATAATGTATATGGAATGTATTAAAAACTTCCAAAAACATAAAAAATGGATGATGTATATATCCTTAATTCCTTGTAACCTTCTCCTCTTATCTATATTATACCATGTCATCTATAGTTGATGGTTGGGTACCCATTGCCCAACTTAGCCATATTTTTCGCCAGACGCAATCCATAGAATATATGTAATTTTTCTTCTACTTTTGTATTTCTTCGTTGACGTGTTTAAATCTATTAATGTACAAGTTTTTGTTTTCGTAATATCTGAATTTATACTATTCTGGGAAGTAAAGAATTGTTTTTTAATAGTCTAACATTTTTGTTTTTATTTTTTTCAGGTTTCTAATGGATCTGGTAAAAAAATATTCAATTTTTGTTCAGATCTGAAATATTTTTGCACTACAAAAGTCTTAATTTGTATATCCATCCATCAGCATCGAAAAGAATCACTTTTTTGGTTCCATAACTTCCATTTTATTTATTTATTTTATTATTATTGTATTATTTATTTAGATTTGAGTAGATATGATAAATTCCAAAAAAAACGTTGAAATTAATTGATGTTTACAGTCCTATTACACTTTGTTTGGGGGTTTAGGAGAGAAAAGAAAAGAAATAGAAAGTATTAATCGGAGAAAAGAGAAAGGTTCTCTCCTTCGTTTGGGAGTTTAAGAAAGAAGATAATGTTTGTGTTTGTAAGTTAAATAAGAAAAGGAGATAAAATATCATATTTTGAAGATTTGTTATGTATTTTAAAGATAAAATTGTCAATAATAAGTTTTCATGGACTTTGCTATCCTCAAAGTCTGTAACTTTATTAAAAGTTACAGACAAATCTCAACCACATGTTGGTTAACAAATTAAAGTCAAATAAATTTTTAATTTAAATTTTATAATTGCACAATCTCACCTTCACCTTATGCAATATTTTAACCCCTATTATTAACCTTATATAAGTATTTCCTATTGTTTGGTTTATTAATTAGATAATTTTCTTATTATTTCATTTACAAATTATGTTAATTACTTTTATATTAAAAAAACTAATTGAAATAAAATATTTATATTTTAAGATATTCTAAATTATGATTTATTTTGTTTTTCATTTGCTAAATTAGAAGTATTCAATTTCTCACCACAAGTTTAAGGACGTTGACCACTCTCACTGAAACTCCATCTTTAATAAGAAAACAAAAACCTATTACAATTAAAACTATAATTAAGATTAGGAGTCTATTTTATCTTTTGCACAAATCCATCCATATTATATTTATATAATTATTAACTTTCTCCATAACCAATTATGAATAGGTAATGTTCACATACTCCTTCAACCTAAAATTTCAACGATTCAAGCATAAAAAATCTGACGACGTACAAAGATACTAAAATTTCTTCCACAGCGACACGCTAATTTACTTCTACTCTTTTAAAAAAATCTAGGTATTCCCCTCTATAATTTTTTTCTTCTACTAAATTTGTACAACATATGTATTTTTACTTGCTGTTAAGGTGCAAATATAAACACTTCCAAATATATTTGCTAATCAAAAAGAGCACGTCCCCCCACCCCCGCGGTTTCACTCCCTCAACACCCACTTACATATGTACATACTTCATGGCATATTATAATTATGTCTCGTATAAGAAGACATTATTTTGATCAATTAGTGTACAAAGAAGATTAGATAGAAGCGTATACCTACGTAATACATATATTAGTACACTGATTAAAAACAATCTAATTTAATTTGATTAATATACAATCAAGAATAAAAATTATTTTTATTGTATAATTGGGTGGATTGATTTTGTCCCAAAAAAAATATCTGATTCTTAATCAAGTTTAAGATATCCAAAAACTAGAGCACACAATTAATTTAAAACATAAATTAAATCCATGTGTAATTAGAATTTTTAAAAAGTTGCATATTTTTCTTTTCAAGTGTTACTAAAATTTCTTTGATTTCAACAATTATTTGGGCCTATGAAAAGTTGCAACAAACTGTTTTTTTTTTCAAAAAAATAAACTGTTTTTTTTCTCTAAATCAAAAAATTGTGTTTTTTTTTTCAAAAATAGAAACTGTTAAATAAATCCTACAATGCTCAATATATCATATGAGAACAATAAATCCTGCATGATGTATAACTTGATTTGAAAAAACAGTTTGTTTTTTTCTAAATTTGAAAATGCACATTTTTATTTTTATTTTAAATACGCAGAAAAATTATCCTCCTCCTAAGAGTATATATATATATATATATCATCTTGTTGGTTCTTTTGGTGGAGGGGAGGAGATGGTTGTTAAACTTATATTTAAAAGTCAAAGATAATTTTTAAAGTGGAATTTGTAATATCTATATGGGTTAAACTGTTAATAATAAAAAGAAGGGTAAAATTTGGTAATTATGTTTAAAGTGGATAGTAGCTATTTCTTAATTGGGTTAAAATGTAAATCATACAAAAATTGGCAATTAATGTAGATATGCCTCTTTAATAGCATTTGTTTATCTCTTTAAAATTTGTGGCCCACAATTGTCTGTAAGTTTCGCATGAAATCACAGACAGTGAGATAGGCATTTTCCTTAAAAAAACTCTTCTCTCCAATTCTCTCCAATTTAGCGAGAATAATTTGGAGAGAGAGTTTTAATTAATTTTTTCTGTAAAAAACTTCCAAACAAGATAATGTATTGTGACCCACTTCTCCTCTTGTATAAGGAATATATATATCATCCGTTTGGAGAGGAAAACGATATATATACAATATATAATATATTGTGGCCCACTTACTCTCGACCCTAATTTTATTATGGGTACTTAACAACATAACTTATCATTAATTAAGGAATACATTAATATAGACAGGAGGAGAAGGGTATAAGGAATACATTATTACGGATGATACGTATATTTATATATAATATAGACAAGAGGAGAATGTTATAAGGAATTAAGGATATATATATATATATATCATCTGTTTGGAAGTTTTTAATGTATTCCTTATATATTATCTTGTTTATATTCGAAGATATATATATATATATAGACAAGATAATGTATAAAGAATACATTAGAAACTTTCAAACGGTTAAGGAATACATTAGAAACATTCAAACGGATGATATATATGTAACTTCCAAAAACTTCCAAACATGTGATATATATAACTTTCAAAAACTTCTAAACGGCTGATATATATATATATATATATTCAAATATAGACAAGATAATGTATAAGGAATATATTAAAAACTTTCAAAAACTTAAAAAAAATCGGATGATATATATATATCCTTAATTCCTTATAAGCTTCTCCTCTTATCTATATTATATATATATATATATATCATCCATTTCGTCTCGACCCTTAATTCAAAGATACCCTTTTCGGAGTCGGAGTTGCAATGAAGAGTCCTTGATCTACTATACTGTGGTAAGGTCCCTTTGATTTCTCTTGCATGTTTATTTTATTATATATTTATTAGATATACGTTTTTTCAATTTCTCTCCATGTTTATTTTATATATATATATATGCATATCTGTTTGTATCCTTTTTTTGTTGTAAAATTGAACATAAAACAACCTTAAGGAAGTTAGTTAAATTCGATTTTTATCATATCCGTTTATTATATATATACATATACATAATATATATATATATATATATATGTTTATGCATATCCGTTTGTATCTTTTTTGTTTGTTGTAAAACTAAATATAATCACAACCTTAGGGAATTCAGTTAAATGAAATTGTTTAAGTGCACATTCTTCATGAGAAATTGTATGAGAGCACTAGTTTCCTTCATGAATTCACTAAGCAAGTGCTTCATTTTGGATTCTGTTTTTCATCCAAGTTCTTACAGTTTCATGATAATTACAGTTAGGACCGCGTTGCTGCAAATCCCATTCTGGACCCAGCAGACCCGATGCTAGGGGGACAGATTGAGGCTGAGACTGAAGCTGCTGGGCATCAAGTTGATCCAGAGAATGAAGTGAACAATTCAGATGTTTTGGGGAAGGATTTTGAAGCCCTTATTGACCAGATGCCAAGCCCAGTCAACAACTAGGGCTTCAATATGGTTGATGACCAAGAAGATGAAAACGTCCAGGAAGATCCAACATCGTTAATACAACATGTCATCGCCGACATGATCCAAACCGGGGACATTGATTTTGAGCCCAATCCCGACCCTGATGATACTCAGGACCACGCTGTTACAGCTAAGCAACATCTGCAATGCAGCATTATTTTGCAATCTCAAGCGTTGCAACCCGGGACATCCTCAGTTCAATGTAGCATTAATCCCCCGCCCCGCCACCTGGCCCTCGCTCCGCCCTGGCTCCCTGCCCCAACACCGTCCCCCAGCCTGGGACATCCTTGGTACAATATATTATTAACAACTTGCGCCACTTTGCCCCCCGCCCAGCTCTGGCCCATCTGTTTCTTCGGGTTCCACTACACAACCTGCTGCACCAAAGAAATATCCAACTTCTACGAGGTCGCACACTATCCTGATCGTTATCTTTTTCTACCCAAAAATTATTACAAAACGTGTAATCCTATTTTATACTTTATGTTTTGTCTTCATATTTGTCTTAATATATTGCTTTAATTTTAGTCGTTTTAAGTTAAAGAATAATATATTTTCTACTGCAAAGATCAATGAAGCTATAGAATTTTCATGTGCGGTTTTAGCACTATTCTCTCAATTTCTAGTCAAGCCGAACGTTTGGCCTGTTATAGAATGGAAGAATAAGATGGAAGAGTTTAGGGAATTGATCTATTGTGATCGTAGGATGGGGCTACCCAAAAAACTTGAGATTGATAATGAAATTCAATACAGCGATGAATACTTGCTGAATATAAATGCTTTGCTTGAAAAAGTTGGATCACCGGGCTTCAGCGTAACGTAAAACGGTGGAAAAGTTTTTGTGAAGTTGAATATGAATCATATGACCAACAATGTGTAAGTATATTCACATTGTTATTAGTTTTCATTTTTTTTCATGTGTTTATTTATTTATTTATTTTTTGTTTCTTCATAATATGCTTACGTACCAATACTACCTTGAATATGCTACATAATAGTAAAGTTCTCCTAGGGAACTATTTTGGAATTAGCATTCAACAGTAGGTTCAATAGGAGGGGGGTCAACAGCAGGTTCAAGATGAGGAGGCTTAAATGCTACACAGGGTATTCATTTAAATTAGCCACACTCCATTGTGATTAATTAAATTTTTTTTTGAAATTATGCTAAGAATATAATTAAAAATCAACTGATAACAAATCAGAAATTAAAGGAGGGAGAACATTCTCCCAACACTCCAAGCCAGTATTAGAACCATATGACCATTGGCATTAGATATGGCATATGCGCAAATCTGTACATGATACGAAATGGGATCCTTAGCGGGAAAACTCTAGCTAGCCATGTACTAGATACATAATAAACTATAATATATGTGGAAATACTAATACTTGGCTTAGTGTTATGGACAATAAATCTTGTATTTATGAACTAACTGTAGAATAGTTCGAGTCATGAAATACACGGTGTAAATTACATTGTGGGATGTGAGCATACTTAGCATGACGAACCGTATGAAATTAGTAACCGGTAAGGTAAATATATGTCCATTAACCCCTAGAGTGACGAGAAATCTTATAGTGACACATCTATGGAATTTAGGGTTTAATATGGCTAGTTAAGTGAGTTAGCTTCTGGTGTCTAGGATGTGTATCCTAGTGGGGTTTGGCATGCATGTATGCGGTTGCATTGCACCATTTGCATTATTAAAAAGTATGTATTCTATTTTATTACAAGGCACGTGCATGTGTGATGGCAAGGTGTACTTTCTATAAAAACTTATATTAGTTCCCACTAGAGCCTGGTTTTGGCTCACTCCCGCTTTCACACAGTTTTGCAGGTAGGATTTCGGGATGGCGCGTGATTCTTCATTCTAGATGCCTCTAAAGTACCTATTATTTTTAGTCCTTACGATAAGGACTGAGTTGTATATAAATTGGATTATGTGCAAATGTATTTGTGTACAGACTTTTAAAATAAAGAACCGGACTTTGGATTTGATGTACTCTATACTTTAAGTGGAATTTTTATAAAATGTTTTATATGTGGAGTGGTTTTATATTCTGATTGAATGATAAAAGTTTGTATGAAATTAGTATTACTATTCACAGGTTGGTTTATTAAGAAAACGGACTCCACATATTGGAATATTCTAAAAAGAAGCTTTAAAGATAATGTGGTTTGAACTACGGTATTTTAAGAAAAAGTTTTTAAAAGTTGCATTTTTCATACATTTCACCTACCGTCGGTGTACGGCGCCGTGTTTAACCCGGTTCCGGAGGTCAAAATCTCTTAACGGGATTCGGGGCGTCACAAGTTGGTATTAGAGGTTAGGTTCATTTTTCTTCATGGGGTTTATGGGTAGATGTACGTTTAGAACATCTGTCGTGGTTACTTTCCTTTGAAATTCCATATTATTCTATGACAAGAATCTTTCACTTGCTTAGTAGATGCACATTTATTGTTCATTATACGTTTCCCTTTCTAGATGTCCCATTGTAATGGCGTGTATGCCATTCATTGTTCTACCGCGAGCATAGGTAATGGGACCAATACCACTTTGAGGATAGTGGAAAGGTTGGTAAGTTTGTTTGATCCAAAGAAGTGATGGCTTTCCCTTGATGTGTATACTAATGGTGAGGATCGTAATTTATCAATTCGCAGTTATTTTATCAGTTGATTACAAATGAGTTTGTGGATGAGAGTACTCTTCATTTTACACAATATTTGCATTGTTTGTTCTTATATGTAGCTTATTTGATAATTTATTTTGTGATGTTTGATGCTTTCTCAAGAATCGTTCTCCTTTCTCATAATACGCCTTTGGACTCAGGACAAGTTTTGCTCCAAGATTAGCAACGGGCCATTGATGGGTTATATTATATTCAATCGCAACGCAACGGCGGAATATCTTATAAATCACCAATCCAGAATCACCAATCCAGTGTCGCCAATGGGAACTGGAACATGGTACACCCATGAGTAGGTGGCCAGTTCTATTTTACAAGTTCAACCTATTTGTTTCTTCTAATTCTTAAGGGTGGACCTGAATTTGAAAATCCTAGAGGCTTTGAGAGTTAATTTAACTATGGTTTTATTTGTTACCCGAGTGCCATTTTATTAAGGTTTATGAGAAGCTAGGATGTGTGATCCTCCCTCATTAGTGGGACACCTTATGATAATTTTTTATCTTAGTTTGGTGTACATATGGAGTTATCCAGTGCTTGTTTGTGATTGAGGATTTTGTGTTTCTAGTGCCAAGGGTTGGCTTGTATTATGATGTTAAATTTCGATTTTCATTTTTAGTTAACGTGAATTGATGGATTTCTTTTTGGCTAATTACGATGGGGGATGCCACCTTTAGACATGTTAGGAGATGAAAAACTAAACAAAGTGACACAGTGGAAGCGTGGTGAATACCTCGTTGTGTGGTTTATACCCAGTGGCAAATCTCTTTTATATTTGATTATGGATTAGAAGTGCTAATCCTGTTGTTCCTATCACTTTGAAATCCAATGTCAATCCATATTGAGAAAAATTAATCTCGTGGATTATATTGACTCATGAATGTTATTGTGGATTATCTAGTAGAGTTCTTAGAGTTTCCTGTAATTATCCTCTTAAGGAGGGGAAACGGGATATGTTTTGGGAACAGTATGCACCTCATTATTCCATTCCATTATACTTGAATTTCGAGGACAAAATTTCTTAAGGAGGGGAGATTGTAATGCCCCGTGTCCTATTTTCCAAGTTACTCCTCTTTGTAAGTCCGGTTAAGTGTGACGTCCCAAAAATTTAAACATAAATAAACCAAAATGATAGATAATAATAGTTTATCATTAATCCAAATAGTCCTCAATTGTCGTGAATTAATAAACCCAAAATACTAACTAGCACAAAATATAACCTAACATAATTATCTGATATAATCCATAACCAAAAGTTCTCTAAGTTCAAACTAAACATTCAACTAATCAAGCTAAGGCTACAACCAATAGCATTTTTATTCAGATGTGATCGAAAAACTAAAAGCCTCCTTGATGCCTCCCCTAACTTTCAAGAAAGCTCTGGCGGGTAATTAGAATCGTCTACCTACTGATAGCCTGCAAAATCTGAGAGGGAGTGAGCAAACCTCAGTAGGAAAAACAATTCTAGCTCTACCCTAACCCAATACAACCCATGCCCACAATGTATGTAAATATGTAAGCGTGTATATCAATGTAAGAGGCAAGGTAGATATATCCTACGTAGCATTTAATCTCCAATTAGCATAAATTTATCTTGCAACTCATCATACCTAATAATTTCTCAACATATCATAGCTGCATGCTAGTCCTCGTTCTTGGAGCTTTCAATCGTGGTACAAGTGTAACCCGCGTGCCTCAAGGACACTAATTTGGCCAAAACATTATGGGATGTCCTGTCCCTGCTATTATCCATCCTATATAAGAAGTGAGTCCATATACATTACACAATAAGTCAAAGGAGGTAGAATCAATGGATGCTCAGCACAAATTAAAAAAATAAAATAAAACACAAGCCTAGTTATGATCAATAAAGGCAATATCAAATTAAATAACCCAATTAAATGAACTAGTGAATATGAATTATAGTATAAGGCTTTCTTGGTGCTCTGTTCATCCATTAGAAATTGTTCTTGTAAAGATGAAAAAGAAAAGAATAAAATAAGATAATGGTAGGACTGAATTCCAAGTGGTATATTTTCTGCTTGATTGAATTGATAACTAATAACCACCCTTATATTTTATGTATAAACACAGGTATTCAATATACTATTAATAAGCATGGCTATGTAAGAGATAGTAAAGAAATCATAATCACCCTTAATTTATTCATCCCTACTGTGCACTACTTAACTAAAGAAAACAACTTCACACCTGTATGCTTCTCGGATGTATATATTAATAGGTGCGTGCAAACAAATTTCTTTTTTATATATAAAAATATGTGAATTTCCAATCTACCCAGCAACTAATCTAACACCTAGTACATATAATGTCTAGATATAAAAAGGGACGTAAGTATGTATATATATGTGATACATCAATAAAGGCAGCATGATCTTAAAAAAAATATGAGTATAAATTAAGAACTAGCCTTTCAAAACCTTTTCTGTCCAGAATAAATAAATAAATGAATAAATGAAGGAGTGACTATACCTTAAGTTTGTTGTGCGGGATTAGAAACAGGATAGGATTAATTAATCCTATCCGGTGTTTGTTGTCGGAAAGGATAGGATAAATAAATCCTGTCATGTGTTTGGCACGAGAGTGGATAGGATATTTTAATCCTATCCCACATTTGGCGCAACACGGGATCGGATTGCATTCGGGATTAATTATGATTTTATCCCTTTAGAACCGAATAAATATATACCACCCCTATAGGTGGTATTATTTTATCCCATGATTGCCGGATATCAAAATAAATATAATTTTTCTTTACACCTTTTAGATAATCAAATTTATTAATAAAAACTTTCAACTACCAAAAATCACAGTAACTCAAATAATAAAATTTAATTCTTTTATAATATTGCATATTTTTTTATTAAATGAAGATATTTATAAGAAACTTTAATTTTAGAAAAAATGGTGACATTAGGATTTGAAATTGTACTTAAAGCCTAATTCTTAAATATTGTACGTGATATAGAACTTTTCTCTCGAAAGAGATTTTTACGAAATTTATTTATAAATAGAAGAATCGTATTAGTTAAAAAAAAATTTGCACAACAATTAAAATTGCATATATTTTTAAAAGAAAAGGAAGTTGTATTATATAATATCTGGACTTGTAATCCAGAACTCTATAAAATGCAAAGTTTATTAAATCTTTATCCGACTAATTCTTATCCTGTCCGATCCCACTTAATCCTTATCCGACTGATTCATTTGCTATCCTGTCCCACATAATTCCTATCCGACTAAGTCCGGCTCTTATCCTATCCGGCCTTTATCCTATCCTACCTCTTTATCCGGCGCGCCAAACGCACCCTAAGGCCTCGTTTGATTCGGGTATTAAAAAGTGGGATGGGATTATTAATACCACTTTTTTTATAATACCTTGTTTGATTCGCACAAATGTGCTGGGATTATTAATACCGGTACTAACTTAATACCACTCTTTGTGCTATAATTTAATACCAGGGGGGGAGGTGGTATTGTTTATCCAGGATTAAGAAAAAAGAACCATATATTTTCAAAAATGCCATTACTAGTATAATATTTTCAAAAATGCCACTACTACTACTACTATATTATTATTATTATTTTAATTTATTTTAAAAAAAAAATTTAAAAAAAAATTTTAAAAAAAAAAATTTTAAAAAAATTTTTAAAAAAATTTTAAAAAAAATTTTAAAAAAAATTTTAAAAAAAATTTTAAAAAAAATTTTAAAAAAAATTTTAAAAAAAATTTTAAAAAAAATTTTAAAAAAAAATTTTAAAAAAAAATTTTAAAAAAAATTTTAAAAAAAAAATTTTAAAAAAAAATTTAAAAAAAAATTTAAAAAAAATTTAAAATTTTTTTTTAAAAAAAATTAAAAAAAAAATTTAAATTTTTTTTTTTATTTTGTTAGTCCAAAATATAATCTCGTATACAAGTTACAGAACTAAACATGATATTAATATCAGCATGAGATATCCCAGTATTAATACTGTATGAATCAAACAGGGTATTGGTATTAAATTAATACCAGGATTAATAATCCAGTACTATTAATACTGGTATTATTAATCCCACTGATCCTAATCCCTGAATCAAACGAGGCCTAAGAATATAACTGTGGATATATGCTCCTATATTATTAATATGTTGGAAATAAAAAAAAATACCATAAGGGAACTTCTATTTAAGCAGAAGGAAAATATAAGTATATATATATATATATATAAATTTACACACATTTATCGATCCATCTACATGTATATATGTATAAGATTTATGGAGGTGTTAATGCATATAGAAGTACCCACTTGTCTTATTAGTATAATTTCACTATCGATGGAAGATGTGTATTAATTCTAAATACCGCTCAAGCTCACACCAACTGCTTGCAAACCATAGGTCTATACCATTCATGAGTAGTATACTCAACAAGCCCAGCCTTGTTATCAATCTAAAGAAATCATGAAATTAAAACCAATACATCCCACTTACACATATCCTACTTGCATCATCAACACACATAGTACCGGACTAAGATAGGCTTAGAGTTTGAGTCCCCTACCTTGATTTACTATTTGATTGGCAGAGTCTTGTCCTAGACCACTAATCGTACCGCTGCCCTCCGCCCTGGATGCTGCCCCGTCTAAAATAGTTGAATACAATAATATTAGGGTTTCAAGTATTTCTCTCTCTTTCGTTGTGGAAGATCTCCCCTACGTACAAAATTCCATTCCCTCAAATACTAGGACCGATGTAAATAAGGAAGTTAAGACAAGTATAACTCTTTCCTAATACAACTCTAAATTTGAATTTTAAATCTCCCACTAAGCCAAAATTACCAACCCAATATCTAAGAAAATAAAAAAATATTATCTAAATAATATATTAAAGCAATTACGGGACTTTACATTAAGGCTTAATCTTCACTTTGAAGGGCGAATCTTTGATTCGGGTTTCACATAGGTGATCCGACACCTCTATCATGTCACATTAGTCTGGTTAAGTTTTCATAAATGATCATTTCACTATTCGGGTGGTCCGAATTGAAATCTTCTTATTAATAGCATTTTTTTCACTTCATGCGATTTATGGATTTTAGCCATCTTTGAGACATCATAAGTTCTCCATTTCTTATCTGATTAAGTCCCCATTTATGCGTATGTCTAGATTTTGATCCATTATACAACTTTCGTGTTTTGACCAAAAGCCAATTCATGCTCCTCGTTGGTCAAAACAGCATGCGAAGTAGGCCGTTCGTTAAAATCTGATCGTTCGGTAACGTAATGGCAGACTGCTGTATTTTATGAACTTATGTGATTAATCTATCCATAATTTGGAGAAGGTTCCTTTGTGAAGTTGTAGATCTTTGAATTAGCTTTCCGTGGACATAAAAATCACCCCAATTCGAGTTCCGAGTAAGAAGTTATGATCAAAATACCAACAGTGGTCAGTGCTATGGAAAATAAGCTTTAGCTGAGAGCTCCCAAGATCGATCTTGGAGCCCTGGAGACAAAATTTCTAGAGTTTTGACTCAAATTTTATACACCCAAACCATTATTTCTTCCCCATTTCGAGCCATACTTCCTCCACACGTACTAAAAGAGTTCTAGAGAGACAAATGGGAGATTTGTAAGATCATATAGTGGATTTCTCATCCAATTTCAAGGATTACACCCACACAAACACTATTCATCATCTTCTTCTTCAAATCCACCATTAGAGCTCAAAGGGCGAAAGCTTGATCTTGAGGTCTAGCCACTAATTCTCCTCCATGAAGCTTCAAGCTTGGTTCAAAGCATCATATGAGGTGGGAACAATAGTATTTAACTTGTTTTCTAGACTATTGTGTGTTGCATTTAGATTTTCACACCAATTGGGGGTTTTTTGTACAAAACCTAGGGATAATGCTTGCACTTAGGTTTGGGTTGTTTAACCTTGAATTAATGATAGAGATTGGCTAAATAATACTCAATATACTTGATTATAGAAGGAAAAACACACAAATGATGATAATCTTAAGTGTTGATACAAAACCCCCATGAGACATATACTAGCCTTCGCTAACTTTTGAAATGAATGTATAAATGAGATTGTTGATCTATATGGTGCATATATATTCATTGTAATCACACCCTATATATTTAGTAGCTAGCGTTGCATGTGCAAGTTGACGAGTGAAAAGTGGATAATATTAATGACCACTAGTATTAGATATGGCATATACGCAAATCTGTACATGATACGGAATGGGATCCTTAGCGGAAAAACTCTAGCTAGCTAAGTACGGGATACATAATAAACTATAATATATGTGGAAATACTAATACTTGGTTTAGTGTTATGGACGATAAATCTTGTATTTATGAATTAACTGTAGAATAGTTCGATTCATGAAATACACAGTGTAAATTACATTGTGGGATGTGAGCATACTTAGCATGACGAACCATATGAAATTAGTAACCGGTAAGGTAAAAATATGTCCATTAACCCCAAGAGTCACGAGAAATCTTATAGTGACACATCTATGGAATTTAGGGGTTAATATGGCTAGCTAAGTGAGTTAGCTTCTGATGTCTAGGATGTGTATCCTAGTGGGGTTCGGCATGCATGTTTGCGGTTGCATTGCACTATTTGCTTTATTAAAAATTATGTATTATATTTTATTACAAGGCATGCGCATGTGTGATGGCAAGGTGTACTTTCTATAAAAACTTATATTAGTTCCTACTGAGCCCGGTTTTGGTTCACTCCCGCTTTCACACAGTTTTGCAGGTAGGATTTCGGGATGACGCATGATTCTCCGTTCTAGATGCCTCTAAAGTACCGACTATTTCTAGTCCTTATGATAAGGACTGAGTTGTATATAAATTAGATTATGTGTAAATGTATTTGTGTACAAACTTTTAAAACAAAGAATTGGACTTTGGATTTGATGTACTCTGTACTTCAAGTGGAATTTTGATAAAATGTTTTATACGTGGAGTGGTTTTATATTGTGATTGAATGAGAAAAGTTTGTATAAAATTAGTATTAATATTCAGAGTTTGGTTTATTGAGAAAACGGACTCCACATGCCGAAATATTCTAAAAATAAGCTTTAAAGATAATGTGGTTTTAACTACAGTATTATAAGAAAAAGTTTTTAAAAGTTTCATTTTTCATTCATTTCACCCGCCGTCGATGTACGGCACCGTGATTAACCGGGTTCCAAAGGTCAAAACCTCTTAACAGGATTCGGGGCGTCACATGTTAGGTAGTTACTGATGGTAGTCTTATGTCACAGACCACTAACTTGGAGGCTTGAAGAAGGTTCTGGACCCTACAGGAAGACACCAAGGAGAATGGAATACTCTGGAAGCCTCTAGAATATCTAGATACTTTGTACTTAGAGAATACTCTAGAATTGAATGGATGAATATGGAGTTGTATGGAAATCCTAGAATACTCCCGAGAATTGATCTAGGCCGTAGATTATAATATATCTCCACCCTCCATTGAGAAGGTGGAGGCCTATAAATAGGGAAAGACATCATTTGTACCAACATCCAAGAATTATAAATTTACTCGAATATAATAAAAAGCTTTCACTTACTTTCCACTCTGGTGTGAATCACCTTTCTTTCTTTGGGTTTAAGGCTTACTTAGTAACTCATCGGGTTTAAAAGATTACTAAGTGCCACATAAGGTATAGCGAAAGTCTAACTCGTGACACTTAGTAATATATGTTTGGTTCTCATCCCTCTTATTGTCTTACGCATTCGCTGTGCATGTTCTCTTCCTACAGACTTTGTAGTGTCAGCTTGGTTAATGTTGAGAACTTGGAGTTAATATTTTGACTTAAATAATGTGTCATGTGCATTGTAGTGTCAGTTTGGTGAATGTTGAGGACTTGGAGTTAATATTTTGACTTAAATAATGTGTCATGTGCATTATTTGGTAGGTGATATCCGTACTCGTTACTTGTTCCATCACCTAGTCTACTGCACAATGTTATCAGTGCTTGGTGGGTTTAATTCTTGTAGTGCTTGTGTGAGTTGAATGTTTGATTATTTAAACTTTCCCTTATCCCTTAAAAGATGAAGGGTCAAGCAGGGGCGTAGCTAGGAATTATAAATGACCCGGCTAAGAATTAAACAATAACAACGTTAAAATATAACAAATCAAAATATAATATAGTCAATTACATACAAAAGATACCAACTTTTTATATACGTTGAAAGTGTAGATATGAAATATTTAAAAATATATAAAAAATATAATAATTTTCCCTTTTATCTAGCTATGTACGTAGTAAATAATGGATAAAAATTATTTAAAGATGTACAGAAATAATATTAATAAATGAGGGGGCTATACACTTTATATATACCATAACATATATAATACAGTGGGCTATAACCATTCATGTAATACATATACAATTTATCAAAATGAGAAAATAATTTTACGTTATTGTATATATAATAAAAATGTATGGGCAC